>VYXB01002752.1:147922-186033 GCA_013397135.1 Pachyramphus minor
AGGAATTCCTTCCCAATATCCCACCTAAATCTCTCCTCTTTTAGTTCAGAACCATTCCCCCTGGTCCTATCAATGCCTGCCTGTGTAAAAAGTCACTCTCCATGTTTATAATCCTGTTCATTATCCAGCCACAATCCCAACAACCAAGAGATGAGGCACTTCTCATCCAGGCCTCAAAATGTGAGGGAGAGATTCCGACCAGACCCTGGGCTGGATTAGGGGTTTTGATCTTGGGCCGATTTTTTTGCTGCTCTCCCGACAACTCGTGGGGGCACCACAGGCATCAAGTCACCCTCAGCCTCTGTGGGGATCACCAGGGGGACAATAATTAGTGCCAAATGTGAGGGTGGCTTTTGGCAATTCCTGTCCCCACCCAGAGGGATTTGGGATTGTGTGGTGGCGTGAGAACAGAGCTGACTTTGGGATCCTTGGAATGTTTGTGCCCTCCCCTGTTCCTGACTGACCAGATCCCTCAAACAAACGCTGCTGGGTTTGATTTTGGGTGAATTCTCAGTTTTATGAGGGCAGGGCTGCAGTGTCTGCATGTTCTCTGCTCACCCCCCTCCCCAGGCCTGTCAGTGCACACTTGGGGTGCTTTGATAAGTCATTTGCAAAGGAAAAAATCTGAGGAAAAACCACTGGAAAACTCAGATCTGACTGAGGCAACCCCTGCTTATTATAATGACCTGGAGCTGATAATTCCTCCCACATGGAACAGCACCCTCCTCTTCCCACAGCAGCCTGACACCTCTCAGGAATAAGTGCAAATCCTGCTGATTTTAGTCCCTTCTGGTTCTAAAAATTGGGCTTTCAAGGTGCAGAGGTGCTGATTGTCTGTGCCACGGGTAAAACCCACACCCTGAGAAGGTCTAACAGGCATTTTGCAGGGTGACAGTGCAAGAACTCAGTACACAGAAACATGGAATCCCTGAAAAGTTTAGATTGGAAGGGACCTTAAGGCTTCTGTCATTCCATGGGCAGGGACACCTCCCACTATCCCAGGTGGCTCCAACCAGGCCTTGGACACTTCCAGGGATGGGGCAGCCACAGCTTCTCTGCCCAACCTGTGCCAGGGCCTCCCCACTGAGAGATGGAATTCATTTTTTTAATGATTATTTTTCAGTTTCATAAAAGAAATGAAGCAGAACAGTCTTACAAAGGCTCTATAGGGTTTGGCTTCCAGCTGCTTTGGTCGGTGCCAAGTTCAAGCCCAATAATCCTCACAGTTTTCTGTGTTATATATATTTTTTTTTAGCAGGGGGATCTCTAAAATCTCCTTTATACACCTTTTCTTCATCAATAATAGTGGGGTTTTTTCCCCCTTGATCCAGATCTTCACACACCTTTATATGAGTGGTGATGGGGAAAAATCTGCCCTTCTTTGTACACATTTAAATTCACACCCTGGAGATCAGCAAGGAGACACAGAGAAGACTTTCCTTTGAGAAAGACTAAAAATCCAGCTGATTTCCAGGAACTGCCTAACACTTCCATTTGGAAAGCAGCAAAAGCAGCATCACCAACTCCTCCACCTTTCCCCCCACCTTAAACTCTGAAATAAATCAAAACTTCAAATACAGCCCTTAAAACTTCCAGACAAACCCATATAACCCCTTCACTTCTCTGCCAGATAATCCCTTCCCATGCCAATACTCTCCTTGATGTTCCCCTGCCTGGGCCAGAAGTCCAAGATCAACCATTTCACAACATAAATTAAGACACACGAGGGAAAATTTAGGAACAAAAGTCTCGAGTCAGGGGTTTCCAGCTGCCTCCTGGGTTTGGTTCCTGCTGTTGTTTTGTAGGATTTCATCCCTGGCTCTGTGGATAAACTTGAGGTTTCTGTGTGTGGAGGACTGTGGGGCTGGGAGCAGCTGGAATGTGCTCAGGGTGTGGATCCCACTGGATCACAGTGGCAGAAACTCCAGTTGCACCTTTAGTGAAGGGAATTTTGTGTAGTTTGCTTAATTGGCTCTTTTTAAAGCATTTAAATTGCTGTAGTTAAAGGGGCTCTTGCACCAGGGGTTGCCTGGATTAAGTGAAGAATTGGGACATTCCAGCTTCTGCTGCCTCTTAGTTCAGGGAATCAAGGGAATCACTGAGGTTGGAAAAGACCTTTGAGGTCCTCACCCCACCCACCACCACATTCACCAAACCACGTCCCCAGCTGCCACATCCACACACCTCTGGACACTTCCAGGGACAGTGACTGCCCTGGGCACCCTGTGCCAGGGCTTCACAACCCTTTCTGTGTGGAAAACAAATCCCTCACGCCCTCCATAAACCTCCCCTGGCACAACTTGAGGCCGTTCCCTCTTCCCCGGTGCTGGTTTCCCTGGGAGAAGGGTCTGATCCCACCTGGCTCCATCCTCCTGAACCTAAACAGGGTTGTTCATTTTCAAGCAGGTTTTCTACAGTTTGTAGGTCAAGATGTGAATTTTTTTATTTCTTTTTTCAGGAAATAAAGCTGAATTTCTGCATTTAAAGGGCTCCACTTTGGGGCACTGAGGAAATCAGATCTCACAGCTCTGACAAGTTGGGGGCAGTGGAAGGGCTCTGAGGGACAGGGTGGGGGTGTTGGGGTGTGCTGGGCAGGGCCAGGGGTTGGACTGATCATCCCTGGGGGGGTTATTCCATGGATCCTGTGATTCCCAGAAATGGTGAAGCTGCAGAAGAGATTTGTTGATCCCCCTCGGGGCCGATTCCCATCAAAGAACTCAAACTCCAACACTGAGCTCGGACTTGGCAGAGGCAGAAGCAGGACCTGAACTGGGAGCATCTGGGGGTGTTTTGGGCACCAGCTCTTTTTAAAAGCACACATTTCTGGTAAACCTTCGTGGAGAGTGAAGGAAACAACAATTCCTGCTGGCCCCAAAAAAAAACCCTCTTTGGGATTCCTGGGCTAAGGTTCCGGTGGAACTGCAACGTCAGGGGTGGACTCAGAGGAAAATGCTGCTGGAAATCACCTGTGAACACCTCAGGTACCTTTCTCAGGTACATCCTCCATGTTAAACACCATCCCAAAGCCAGCTCCAGTTCAACTTGGGGCCCAGAAATCCCAGCTTTCCCTCTCCAGTGCTCTGGGAGGGGATGGAGAGTTCACCCCCACCCCTCAGCTCCTGTTCTGCAGTTCCTCCCCTCTCCATCCCACAGCATCAAGCTGGAAAATAAGGAGGTGTTTGGAAACTCCTCATGTTCCCCTTTCCCCACACTGAATTCAGACACCTCAGTCCCTTGTGCCACAGAAGAGGCACAACAAACACCTCCCCAAACCTCCTCTCTCCATCCATCTTCTCAATTGCAGTGGCCATTTCATAATTAATGGGCTTGACATAATTAGTTGTGTTTAAAGTCAGGCCATAGCTGAGCCTTTATTCTCCCATGAAAAAACAGGCAGCCAGGAACTTACAGGAAATCGTGGTGCCAGCAAAGAGCTCAGCTGGCTGCAGACTAATCATCTTTGCTTTCCCCTTTGTTAAACACATTCCTGCTCTTGGAAACTGTTCAGTAGTTCATTAAACTAATAATCCCATTCAAATCCTGCCCCATAAATGGATTTGTCAGGGCTGTTCCCTTCAGGAGACGGTCATTTCAAATTGTCTCTCTCCTTTAATGAGTTCAAGGGCAGATTAAATGGTGGCTTTGGCCGTGATTTATTGCTCCACGTTGCTTTATTAATTGTTATTTGTAAAAGCATTGGTGGATAAGAGGCTTGTTTGTTTTGTGTTTAGGCCATGCTTTGCATTTATTTCATACTTCTCCCTTTATTGAAGGGGGCTGGGATGGGAACTGAGCTCCAAATAAAGAGATTTCCAGCAAAAACACACACAACCTTTTGGCCTGAACTGCTGAAGCCTCTTTTATCAACAATTCATCTACAACTGCCCTCCTGGTGCCCAAACATCAGCAAGAGCTTGTGCTGGGCACGTTGGAGTTACTGGAGAGCAGTTTCCCACCAGGAGTTCGATGATATGAAATTTTGGGTATTTCCAGGAGTATGAATTGATTGAAGGCTTCACACAAAGTAACTCTCCACCAAAAGAGAGAAGATCTCCCTGGGCCACTTGGGTTCACTCAACTCTTTCCTGGGAAATGCCCCAACCCTGGAAGTGTCCAAAGCCTTGGAGCAACCTGGGATAGTGGGAGATGTCCCTGCCCATGGCAAGGGGGGCACTGGGTGAGTTTTAAGGCCCCTTCCCACCCAAACCACTCTGGGATTCTGTGAAACCCTCAGGAAGTCGTTTGTTGGAGCAGAATTATTTGCTCTTATTTAAGAGAAACTGAAGGAAGATATTAAATTATTTTGGGGGGGTTGATTCTTCCAGAGTTGGTAAAAAAAGCCCTGTAATTACACCTGGGTCTCACTTCTCTGTGCAGTTCTGTGATTCTCTTGTTTAAATTCTGATTTAATTTGGAGATGGAGGGAATTTGTGTCTCCAGCCACCCAAGAGAAAAGGAGGCACTTACAATAAATCACAGAATCACTAAGGCTGGAAAACACCCCCAAGACCATCAAGTCTTGAATCAGGACAGGAGAGCAAAAGCCCAAAATGGGAGAACAAAAGCCCAAAATGGGAGAACAAAACCCCAAAATGGGAGAACAAAACCCCAAAATGGGAGAACAAAACCCCAAAATGGGAGAGCAAGACCAAATACTGTCAAGACTGGGGACTGTCCTTGGAGTCCCTGGATGTGTTTGTCT
Source organism: Pachyramphus minor (assembly GCA_013397135.1). NCBI lineage: Eukaryota > Metazoa > Chordata > Aves > Passeriformes > Tyrannidae > Pachyramphus > Pachyramphus minor. The sequence goes on from VYXB01002752.1 coordinate 152,625, forward strand.
GTCATCAACCATCCTGGGAGCAAAACCACTTCTGCCCCAGAAAAAAATGCTCCATTAACACCCTAAAAGGCATCGAGATCTGGAAGGTTGAAAGGTCTCAAGTGCACAAAAGGAAAGTTCTCCCTGACTTGCTTTGGGGAACACATTTTTTTTTCAGGGAACAACTGGAACAGAGCTGCAGAAACCCTGAGGAGAAGGTTCCACAGAGGGGAGGAAGCAGAATTCAGGGCTCTGAGCTGCATTTCCCTCCTCTCAGACCCAAGACACAAAGTTTTGAAGGTTCCCACGGAGCGTTCAGGGCAGTGGTTGGGGACCAGGACTCACCAGGGGCCAGTTCAGGCCCAGGGCTGAGCTCTGCTTAATTCCAGTTCTACTTAATTCCAGCTCCTGCAAGAGCCAAAGAAAGGCTCAGGGCCAAAGCTGTTTCAGCTGAAGGCTGGATTGAGCACCCACGTGCCCCCCAGTGCCAAATCACCCCCAGTTTAAAGTGGTGACTGGAGATGATCCCAACCTTCTTTTACGTTTCGAGCTGCACCAAAAAAATTCACTGTTCATTTAATTTCTTTTGCACCAAACCTCGAGTCTGATCCTCCCAAAGAGAAACTTCACAGCAGCAAAGAGTCCTGACACCTTAGAGCAGCAAAACCCAGGTCAGGGAGGGTTCCAGAAAGGTTGGAAACAACCTCCAGGATCACCAAGTCCAGTGCTGATGTTGATCCACCACAGCTTCAGCTCTCTGGAATCATTTCAAGCCAAGAGCAGAAGGACAAGGGATCAGTACAGTTTTGGGGATTGCACATCAAAAATCACTGGGATTTTTGGCTCTGCAGGTTTTGGCTCTCACTGGCTGCCAGAGCCACCTGGTGACATCTGTAGGTGCTTTCTAAACCCAGCAGAACATTATTTAAAACGTGGCCCTACATCAGATTTCTCATGGTGTTCTCTGCCTTGGAAAATCGGGATTTTTAAAGACAGGGATTGTTGAGGGGCTGGAAATCCTGAGATTTGGCCACAAAACCATCAGGGTCACTCGACAGGGAGCATGGGAAGTGCCTGGGGCAGGAGCTGCAGCCACTCCAAGCTTTGCCAGCTCCCCCTGGGTTGCCCACCACGAATCCCTCCCTCGGAACACGTCTGCTCTCCCGAGGGCCAGGAAAACAATGAATCTTCAGTTGTCTTAAATTAGAGCTGCACAGACTTCCTCACACAGACCTTGCACTTATCCCAGTGGGGTTTTTTTTCTTCTCCTCCAGCAATTGCTCCACAGGGCATGAGGAAAGCAGGAGGGGAACAGGAGGAGGGAGGAGTGTGGTCCTCAGCTCCCTGCAGGGGACTGGGAGCCAGACAGGGCTGTGTGGCCACTGAGAACTTGCCCAACCAATCATTTGGTTTTGTTTTACTTAAATGTTGGTCCATGTCTGATGTTTCAAGGGTTTTTCAGAAGTGATTTCTGACTTGGGAGTCTGGCCTTTGTTTTTGAAGTGCACTTGGGATTTGGACTCTCCAGACTCACCAGAAATCAAAAGGGTTTTAAGCTGTAAATCATTTTTGGGCCCAGGGTCTGGCCACTGAAGTCACTGAGTGCCAGGAGACCACTGGGCACCAGTGACCTTTTCTTTGGGGTGCTGTGAGCAATGGAAACATTTCTTTCCTTGCTCTGCCCTTCCTTTTTCTTCACAGGGCTGTGTGAGACAACATTATCCGTGTTGTCCCACAGCAGCTCCTTCAGTCCTTCCCACTCCCTCAGGAATCAGCCACACACAGCCCAGGGTGAATCAGAGACCCTGGATCTGGTAAAACCATCCTTTCAAACAACAGCCTTCCCTCCCTTTAGCCACAGAACCGTGGGAGGGTTGGGGCTGAAGGGACCTGTGGAGATGATCAGGTCCAATATCCACAGCCATAAGGATTTTTGGGATGTTTTCTCTGAGGGATGAGAGGCAGGAAAAGTAATGGGGCAGACACAGGGTGTCCCCAGCCTGGGAGGGAGCAAAGGGCTGCTGTGAGGAGCTGGTTTTGAGAAGCCCCAAATCCCAGGAGGGCGGTTTTCCGCCTTTCCCGAGTCCTGCGCCGCGGGAAGGGGAGGCCACGCGCGTCGGAATTCCAGGAGCAGATTCCCTGCAGCAGGGCCAGGCTCTGAGCTCCAGCTCCAGCCCAAACACGGCACATTTGCGTGTCTGGGCTCAAAGTTCAGCTCTGCAGCCCATTCAAGCCACATTCCCAGCGAGAGCCGAGGGCTCTGGCACGGCCCAGGCCCCGCGCGTGGATCACGTTCCGCTCCGGCCCTGCCCACTGACACAGCAACACTTTCCAAGAACTGCAGCCAGCCAGACTTAAAATAACCCACAGTCCACACCGGGGCCAGGAACCATCTTGAGAGCAGGAAACACAGCCCAGCTCCAGCACAGGGAGCCTCTGGCTGAGCCCTGTCTCCCTCCTCAGGTGGAAAACGGGTTCTCGCAATGGTTTGTCCCGGATGAGCCCACGAGGCACAACAAGGGACTGAGGGACACCTTCCCCTCAGAAATACTCCTGCAAAGCAGCTCTCAGGGGCAACAACCTCCCAGTGCAGCCCACAGCCACCAGCAGCAGAGCCAAAGGCAACTCCAGGGGTTGTCAATCCTGAGGTGACAACATCCCTGCCAGTGATGTGTAAAAGCCAATCCCAGCCATCACTCCACGTGGTTTGGGTGGGAAGGGACCTTAAAGCCCATCCAGAGCCACCCCCTGCCATGGGCAGGGACACCTCCCACTGTCCCAGGTTGCTCCAATCTGGCCTTGGACACTTCCAGGGATGGGGCAGCCACAGAGGGGCAACCTGTGCCAGGGCTTCCCCACCCTCACAGCCAGGAATTCCTGCCCAATATCCCACCTAAATTTCCCCTCTTTCAGTTTGAAGCCATTCCCTGTGTCCTGTCCCTCCATCCCTTGTCCCCAGTCCCTCTCCAGCTCTTCTGGAGCCCCTTTAAGCACTGGAAGGGGCTCTATGGCCTCCTTGGAACCTTCTCTTCTCCAACCTGGCCTCGGACACTTCCAGGGATGGGGCAGACTGTGCCAGGGCCTCCCCACCCTCCCAGGGAAGACAAACACCAGGATCCCTCCCACCACCAGCTGGGTGTGGGTGGCTCTTCATGGTCCCTGCAGATGAACCTCGAGGTGCTGTGACCCCCAGGCAGAGCTCAGTGCCCCACAGGACCCTTCTCAGACATCTCCCGAGGCGGGAGCTGAGCCAACCCCTTCCCGAGCTCAGGGAAAGCCAATTCCAGCAGCCCAGCTCCGGGTGCTGAGCTGACAACCCGACACCAGCAAAGAACATCAGACTCACCCTCGTAGAGAGTCTTGGCCTCTCCTCCTCACTCTGCTCGGCGGCCTCTCCTCGTAGCCCCCGAATCTGTCGCTCTGCAAGTCCCCCTCGAACTGCGCCCGGGCTCGTTCCACACACATCACTGCTGCACATCCCAGCACCAGCCTGGCCAGCCACAAAACCCCCATGGTGGCCCAGATCCCTCGAGTCCCCCGAAAGCTTCTTCCAGCCGCGAGGGTTCTCCCTGCTGCCTCGGCGGAGGATGGATTTTGGCAGCAGCCCCTGAGCGCCGAGGTGCCGTCCTGCCCTTCCCGTTCCTAGAAGGGAGAAGATGGGAAACAAGGAGAGACAGGGAAGTGTTCAGTGTTCTCAGGGGTTTTGGCACAGTGCTGGAATCACCCTGGTTAAGGCTGTGGGGTCGCACAGTCCCACCCAGTTTGGCTCCCGCTGTCGTTCCCAAGCACTGCAGGACCAAGTCCTTCTTTTCCCGGGAGCTGGAGACCAAGAGGAATTGTCCAGGAGTCTCCCATCTCTTTTCCTGCCCTCCTGGTGGAGCAACCAAGAGTGGGAAGAGCCCACCAAGCAACAGGATAACTTTGGGAAAGAGCAGGTCCTATTTATGGACCATCTTCCCAGCTCTGTTTGACTCCAGAGCTCTCCAGACAGGTCGTGGGCTGGAGATCCACTTCCAGCTGCTGGAAAACAACCTCCTGGATCATTCCAGCTGCTTGAGGGGAATGGTCTGTTGGGAAACCCCTCAGAGGGACAGGCACACCAGTGCACACCAGTAGGAAAAAGGGTCCTGGTGGGCTGGAGTGAGATGGAAAACCACTAGCTGGGATCAGGGAATGAAGATGCCTCAAGCTAAGCCTGGATTCCTGGAAGAGGGAAGGGACAGAGGAGAAGGTGGATGTGCTGGAGGGATGGAGAAGAGCTCCAGAGATGGGACAGGCAGCTGAGGGGCACGAGGAGGAGGATGATACAGGTCCAAAGCCTCTGTGGAGGGGGAGAATGGGCCAAGGGAGGCAGGAAGGAGACCCCTCATCCCTCTGGCCGTGGGAAAAGCTTGGAATGAGCACAGCTCTCCCAGCTCCAGAGCCTGTGAGATGGACACAGTTGGGCAGGGGCCAAATCCAGAGGCTGGCCCCAAACCACACCAGGGCAGGTCTTCAACCTTCTTTTTGCCATGAGCAAACCCCTTCCTGGGAAAACAGGGGCATGGCCAGGGGGTCCCGTGGGCAGAGCTGAGGAGAAGGAGCCCAGGGTGGGCTTTGGAGCAGCTTTACCTTAGTCCTGACAGCCACCCTGGCTCTGGGGGGCTCTGGGGTGAAGGGGAACAGCCCTGGGAAGGGGTGCAGAGCCTGGCACAGCACTGACCACCCCCACCCCACCCCAGGAGCCACGGGGACATTCAGTGACTCCCTGGGGTGGCCACTGTGGCCTGGAGGGGCTGGTGTGGGGTGTGGGGAGCAGGGAGGGAGCAAGGAGAAAAGCCAAGGAAAAGGCTCTGTAAAGCAGGTCACCCTCCCCTCTCTGCACCCCCTTCTCCTCCCCCTCACCCCCATCACCCCCAATTCCCAAATCTCCCCCTCTGGAAGTAGAGCTGGGGAGCTCCTTCCTCCTCCTGGTTGGCAGCAGGGGCAGGATGCATCTCTCACCTCAAGACACCCACCCCCCAAAAAAAAATCTGGTCTTTCAGGGAGGCAAATCCTCCTGGATCTCCCTTCTCCAGCCCAGAGTGGAAACAATCTGGAGCTGTGAGAGGCCCCGGGAGCAGCGTCGGGGAGGGAAAGGGCCCCATGAGCCCCTCCTGATTGTCCCCCCCTGCTTTCCCACAGCAGCTTTCCCGTTCCAGCCCAGCCTCAAAGCAGGCAAAAAAAAAACAAAAAATCAGCCCAGACACGACAGAAAATGTGTCTGAACCATTTAAAAAATAATAATAATAATAAAAAAAAGGGGGCTAAGAAAAAAAATTTATTCAAAAAGAATTAAAATCACATTTCCCTCCCTGCTTTCCCAGCTGGGAATGTCTGAGCTCACAAGGGCAGGGATTTTTTTTTTTTTCCAGGCTCTAATATTTCAGTGAATGAGAGGGAGAGTGGGAAGGGGAAAGGCAGGGCTGGGAGACAAAGAAACTGCCCTTCCTGCAGCCCTGAAAACTCTGACTTCGCCTCTCTGGGGTCCGGGTTATCCCAGCGAGACAAAAGGGAGAGTGTTCCCTCTCCCTGAGGTAGGAGACAGATTGAGGGGTGAGGGGGGGAGAGAAAAAAAAAAATAAAGTGATAAAAAAGCATAAATAAAGTTTTGCCCTGCAGAGATTTCAAGGGAAGAAATTGCAGCTGCTTCCAGTTCCTCCCGGAGAACTGGGAATGCTGAGAAATGATCGATCCACGAACCCTGAGGGTGCTCACACAAACCTTGCTGAGACAGCGTGGAAAAGTCGTTTACACCGGCAAGAGAGTTAAAATTTAAATAACAACGACAACGACAAAAAAAAAAAAAAGGCAAAAAAAGGCTCCAAAGTTATTTTCAGCGCTGAGAAATTCCATTGTAAGAAACACCCTGAGAAAGCAATGAGAGAACCAAGGCACTAAATCAGATTTTAAACCGGCTTGGGGAGGAAGAAGCAAAACACTTCCAAAGGCTTCGAGTGTGCAAATTAAATCAATTAAAAATAAAACCAAACACAAAAAAAAAAAACCCTGTGCAAAACCCCAATGAAACAGATTAAAAAGATAAAGAGAAAGAAACCAGCTGTGGCAGCCTCTGGCTTTAAGTCTGAAAGTGTTTTAAATACCTTTACGTCCTGGAACTGGTGATGTGCCCAGAGCTCCTTTGTTTAGTGGAGATCTGGGGCAGAAAAGAAGGGAATAAAACCCTCACTCTTGAAGGGAGAGAAGAAAAGGTGCAGCCTCATCCAAATTGGACAGGGGGAGGGCCTTGAGCGGGGAAAGGGGTGCAGGAGGAGTGGGAGTAGCGGGAGGAACAACCCAACCGCATTCTTGAGCCAAAAGTTTTTAACTTCAAGGAGGGGCTGGGGGAGAGAGGTTGGGTTTAGCAAAGCCTGGCTGCAGACGTGATTATCACCTCCCCTAAGTCCCGGGGCACTTCATTAGGGAAGGCTTTCAGTCCGGCTTGTCCCAAATTTAGGCTGGAGCGGCGGGAAGGCATTAGTGCCAGTGGCTTCACATCAAAAGGGTTGTGTGGGGAGGGGGGTAATTGGGTTTTAATTTGGGATTTAGCCCCTCGTTTGGGGGGGTTGGAAAAAAAAATGTAATAAAAATCAAGCCCAAAGCGCTTTTCTTGCTGATCATTTAAGTGGAATTCAGGTGAAATTAAGGAAAGGTGGATACTTGAATAGGTGACCCAGCCCAGGACTTTCAGGCTCAAAAAGTTACCTTGGCTCCAGAGGAGGGAAACCTTGGAAGCTTAAAAAGCATTTTCTCAAAATAAATACGTAAAAAAAAAAATGAAATAAGAAATAAAAGCATAGTAGTGATGTGAAGCCATTCTTCTAAGGGAGAACTTTGTCAGTTGTGAGTTTAATTCCACTCTTTTCTTCCTCCACCCTCCCCAAAAAAAACCCAAATCCTAAAGCCAAAAAAACCCCAAACAAAAAAAAAAACAAACCAAAAAAAAAACCCCAAACCAAAAAAAAACCACCCCAAACCAAAGAAAAAAAACCCAACCAAAACTACTTCCCTCTGCCTCTTGCTTTAGGAATCGTTGAGTGATGGCTTTTCTTTAAATAATAAAATTATAATAAAATGCACATGGCCCTCCTCCTCAGCTTTTCCCGGAAGGTGGGAGCCTCCAGTGTGCTGGAATTCTCCCTTTGGAAAGCCCAAATCCAGCTGCTTTTCAGGTCAAAGAGGTTCAGAGAGGCACCAAAGGGTGGATTAAGGAGGAGGTGTCCCCATCTCTCCATGTGGCTGCAGCTCAGCCCCCTCTTCACCCCCAGCACGGGAGGGTCCAAACCCTCAAATCCTCAATTCCCAGAGCGGCAGGAATTCCAGAGGCTGGCAGGGACACTGTCATCCCTTCTCCTGCGCCTCCTTTGTTCTTCTGGCTCTTCCTAATCAACCCCCCGCCGGCTTTAGAGAAGTCAGGGAGATGTTCGGGCTAATTAAGAGCAAAACTGGCGGGGACCCGACAGGGAAAAGGCAGAGCTGCTTTTCCCGGGAAAGGAGCCTCGCAAGGAATGCGGCTCTGTCATCACCTCCCAGAGCCCAAAGAGATCCAAGACCCCATTTCCCGGGCCTGATCCTGCACCCAGCTCGGTTTAACTAAACCTGGGCTTTGCCCGGTTGGGAATTCCAGAACCGGGGCAAAAACAGCCATGAAAAAGCAAAAAAAAAACCAAAAAACAACATTTTTCCACTCTCAGGGCTCAGCTGTGGGGGGCAAAAGATTAACTCCCCAGTCCAGCTTAGGTTAAACCTTCCTGTATTGGGATCATCCCGTTGTTTAGGTGGGAGAGTTAAAGGTGTCACATAAAAACACACACAGGGGTTTTGTTGTCTCTGCAGGAGCTCCCAGAAATCTGTCTGGGATTTTTGACCACCAAATATTCTCCCCCCAAAAAAATCCCTCCTCAAAAAACCCCCCAAACTTTCAAATGTCCAAATATTACAGAATTAGAAAACCTCTTGAGAGGGAAGGGACACACACACACACAGAGACACCCCCAAGGAGCAAAGCCTGATAGTAAATCAATCAATAAACCAAGGAAGTGATGAAATCCACACATGGAGAGTTCTTTGTTTCTTCTCCAGGTGCCAAACCAAGCACAGGTCTGGGCTTTTGGGGAGTGTTTGCAAGGCCAGGCGGGTTTTGTTTGGGTGTCTGGGCTGTTCTTTGTGGGTAGAGAGGATGTTTCACCTCTGCCAGGGTCCTGCTCACCCTGTTCCCCTGTTAATTCCCAAGGAAGTGATCCCAAAACACTTAATTAACTAATTAATTAACATTTCCCCTCCTGTCTGCCCCAGCCCTACAAACCACTGGCAAAGGAGGGAAATCCACTCTGGTTTTTATTCCCTTGGGAGGGTTAAGAAGCATTTTAATCCCTCTAACACTTGGAAACCTCTCTGAACCCTCCCTCAAGCTTTCCAGCAGGGATTAGGGCAGAGCAAACCCAGCAAGATCCACCCCAAAACCTCCTCCAGCTTCTCCATCCAGTGGTTTGTTCCCCACCAGGAGCTACAAACCACCTGGAGATGTTTGTCCTGCTCCCCTGGTTGGGTGTTTGGTGTTGGTTTTGTGCCTGGGGATTTATCCATCCCAGTCATTCCTGGCTCCACCTGGTCCCAGGCAACGTGGAGGAGGGAGATGATCACCCCAATGGAAGTAGATGATTATCCCAATGGAAGTTTTCCACTTGGAAAACTCCTCCAAGACCTCCAGCTGTTACCCCAGCACTGATCCGTGTCCCCAAGGGCCACATCCACAGGTTTTTGGGGGGCAATTCCAGGGATGGTGATTCCCACCCTTCCTCAGGTCTGCTGAGGGACAACCACATCTCCCTGTGCCCTCATTTGCTGGGGAGGGCGTGGGGTGAGGACCAGGAGGAGTCACTGCAGTATCAGGAGCAGACACATCCACCTGCCCCTTCCACCTCCCTGCTTCCTGTCCCCAGGCTGATGGATCCACGTGGATGTGGCACCTGGGGGCTTGAGAGGGCTTTTCCCACCCAAACAATTCCCTGCTTCTGCAATTCCTGAGCCCCCAGTGCCATCCTTCCCTCGGGAGGTGCCTCTGCACCAGAGTCCAAACCAGATGCAGGGAATTTCCAGGAACTTCTCATCGAATTTCATAAAGCGCCCGAGATCAAAAGTGGACTCGATCAGCACCACATGAGGCATCTAAAGACAGTCAGGAACAAACTCAGACAAAGGTTCCCTCGGGGAAATCGTTCCACAGCATTAACTCTTTCACTTGCTGCCCAGGGCAGGTTTTTCATCCCAAACCAGGCTGGTTTATCCCCTTCCTTGATATTCCAAATATCAGCCCGGCCCATTGTCCTGCCTCACTTTTGGTTGAGCCCAGGAACATTTGTTTGCCCAAAACATGCCCTGAAAAAAAAAAAAAAGCCCTTTGTGGACACCCAGGGGGTGAGAATTCCTGACAAGAACTCTCTAAAGGTGCAGCCAAGGAAGTGAAAGGATGAGGCAGGGAACGGGTGATCCCTAAGGTTTGGAAAAGCTGGATGGGGTGTGCTGTGGCACTGCTGGCCACAGTTGATGCCAGAGCAGTGGAGCCTGTGAGGGGGAGGGTTAAATGATGCTCCAGTACTTTGCCTTTGTCATGAAAATGTGGCTCTGATGATCTGCCCCAGAAATTATCACCCTCCTTTATCACCCTCTGAGCTTCGGGCAGTGAATGGGAGCAGCACAAGGGGGAGGTCACTGCCAGCCCCGAGAAAGGATGGAAATTATCCCATCTCCTGACAGCAGCAGCTTTCACCTCCTTCACATCCCCACTCCTGCACATCGTCCAGGTGCCCTTAAAATTCACCAGAAACTCACCCAAACAAAAACCAAACCCAAAATCATCCCAAGGGATCACCCCGTGGCTGAAACCTAAAATGGAATCCCAGAATCGTTGGGGTTGGAAGGGACCTTTAGGATCATCTCGTTCCACCAGGGACACGTCCCACTATCCCAGGGTGCTCCAACCTGGCCTTGGACACTTCCAGGGATGGGGCAGCCACAGCTGCTCTGGGAAACCTGTGCCAGGGCCTCACCTCCCTCCCAGGGGAGAATTCCTGGCTCTCCATCCAGTGTGGATTCACTGGGATGAGAGTCTGTGCCCATCCCAAGACTTTGGGTTCCAGCCAGGGGCGTTCAGCCAGGAGCAGGTCGGATCCAGATGGAGACCTGTGGAAGGGACAGGAACACCTGAGGGACCTCAGGGCTGGGAACAGGGACCAACAGAGCTGATTAAATCCCCCCCACCCCCTGCCATCCCCAGGGCTGGAGAAACATTCCCTAATTTTACACAGTCGTGTGAGGAATTACCTCCGGGGGGGTGTGTGTGTGGAGGGATTGGGATGAGGGATTGGGACAGAGAGGCAGGACTGACCCCAAGGTGGCCGCTCAGGCTCAGCCTCTGTGTGTGTGTAAGATTTCCAGCCCTCCAGCCTGTGACCACGGTTGCAACATTCCTTTTGTTTTCTAGGAATTCGACTCCACCAAGGAGGGGAAACCACAGGGAAATTGTTTCAGTGTGCGCCCTGGATCGGGAGAGCAGCGGGGCCGGGGCCGAGCTGTGATGTAGAACACACAGCCCGACAGCCAAGATGGTTAAAAAAACACACTTTTAGTTCGACCTAAAGGAAAGGAACTCTCTTTTTTTTTTTTTTGCCTTTTTTTTTTTAATTTCAAGCTTGGCAGGCGGTGGAGGAGGGGGGAGAGAGGCTGAGCTGAGCCCAGGCAGGAGCAGATCAAAGCCAGGAGAGTCTGCTGCGAAAAATCAAGCGCTGGACATTTATTAAGATTTTATTCATAAAAAGAATTGCAGCGAGTGGGGTGGGATTGCAGAGTGGAACTTCTGACACGGGAGCTGCCTTATTTAGAAGGAAAATTGCCTCTTTCTCCTGCCAGGAGAAAGGTGATCCCTCCATTTCAGGGATAAAAACACCTTTCTAGTTGCCCTCAGGTGGGCTGGAGGCACATCCACTGAGGGAGGGGAGTCTCCCTGCCATGGAAATGGGAATCTCCCACCACATCCCTCTGCTCCAGCCCCACGGAGCTCCCACCTTCTTCTCTCTTCCATTCAAAGTTCACCCATTTTCAAACCTTTTTTAGGTGTTTTTTTTTCATTTGTGGCTCTTTTCTCCCCTCTGTGAAATCTGCAGCACAGAAGTTTAACTTGGCAACGGCGCTGGAACAGATGGAGAACACTGGCCCAGCTCCCCAGATCCCAGGAACTCCTGCTCCATGCCTTGTGCAGGATTTCCAGCCACTCACTGCTTGGATCCACCAAGGCAGAGCCTGAAAAAAAAAAAACAAACAACCAAAACCCCAATTTTTGGAGAGAGAAGCTGGAATTTTCTTTGGGACACGAGCAACCCACAAGTGACCACGTGAGTGTCCTTCCCCTGTCGGAAGGTCCAAAGTCTGCAGGTTCCATGGGAGCTGATTTCAAGTGAGAACAACGAGATTATTTTAGGGGAAGCTTTAAAATCCTTTTCCTTGGTGGAAGTACCCAACTGGTACTCAGTGCTCTGGGCTGGGGGGTCAAAGGTTGGACTCGAAGACCTCAGAGGTCTTTTCCAGCCTCAAGGATCCCGTGATTTCATTGTAGGTTCAATGGCCAAATTTCAGGTGGAAGGGGAGGGTGATTAAAGAACAATAAGAACTGGATTTGCAGGGAATCCAAATGAAGAATCCATTTGTTGTGCTTTGCACGACCACTCCCTGGTGTGGGTGGGCTCTGAAGAACTTGGGGGGGTCTGAAAGGTCACCCAGGAAAACCTGAGTGTGTGATGAAGGACTGAAGAACAGGTAAGAATATTGTGGTATTTCTCCTGAGGACATGAGAGAGGATCCCTGGCATCTCCCCACAGCCCTCAGCTGAGGAGGGTTCGGTGAGGAAGTAAAAAAATGACAAAAATAAGCAAAAATGCCAGAGAAAACCTTGTTTCCTGTGTGCCAGAGCCTTTGCTTCCAAAAGCAGATGGGCTGCTTCTGCAGGAAGGGGAAGGTGGGAACATGGAAAGACAAACACACCAGGACCCTCCATGTGAAAAAGCTGCTGGGTTTAAGCAGGACTGGTGACCAAAGAGCTGCTGGCAGGTTTGGGGAAGGCTTAGAGGAGAAGTCTTGGCTGAACTCTGTGTCCTGGGGGCTGGATTAGCCCAGGTCCCTCAGCCTTTCCTTCCTTCTAATCATCTTTGTGCTGCTCCATAAATGAAGATGTCCCTGGCTGTGGACTAGGTGAGCTTTAAGGTCCCCTCCAACCCAAACCAGTGTGTGATTCCATGACACACCAGCCAGGCTGCTCATCACCAACAGAGGCAGCTTTTACTGAGCAGGTGGATCCTCCTTAACTCCTCTCCAGGGAATATGACAACTCTTGGTTCGTTCTGTCCAGAGGAAATCCAGAAATTTCAAAGGAGACCCAGAGATTTCAAAGGAGACCCAGAGATTTCAGAGGAGACCCAGAGATTTCAAAGGAGACCAAGAGATTTCAGAGGAGACCCAGAGATTTCAAAGGAGACCCAGAGATTTCAAAGGAGATACAGAGATTTCAGAGGAGACCCAGAGATTTCAGAGGAGACCCAGAGATTTTGCTTTGCTTGCTGTGCAGAACCAGCTGGTAAATGCAAATCCTCTCAGGTTTCCTCCTCCCCTTCTTTGCCTCCACGGAAGGTGCGTCTGGAACACAAGCCCTGCCAGACCACACAGGCAATGCTGGAGCTGGGACAGTACAGAGTGTGCTGGAACAGGTTCCCCCCTCCCTGCAGCCCAGTGCCACAGACAACAAACCCTCCTGAGCAGCAAACCCAGTCCCATGTTCTCCCCGAGCACTCGAGCGGAGCCCGACTGTGCCACCCAGAAATCATGTCACACCAGAAGAAGGGGTGGAACAAGCTCCATCCAAAATTAGGACAACAAAAGCTGTTTCTGCTGCCCTGAAAGTGTCACTTCATGGATAATATCCAGATCCTGGAACTCTCTTCCTGCCCCAGGACATCTCAACTGGAGCAGGACCTCAGTTATTGCCCGAGTGCGACACGAGGGATGGGAAGACTTCTGCTCCAAACCTGGCTACCAGCAGGGAATGGCTTCCCACTGCCAGAGGGCAGGGAGAGATGGGATATTGGGAAGGAATTATTCCCTGGGAGCGTGGGGAGGGGAGGACATGGAATTCCCAGAGCAGCTGTGGCTGCCCCATCCCTGGAAGTGTCCAAGGCCAGGTTGGAGCCACCTGGGATAGTGGGAGCTGTCCCTGCCCATGGCAGGGAACTGGATGATCTTTAAGGTCCCTCCCAATCCAAACCATGCTACAATTCCATGATTCCTGTCATTCCATTCCACCAGTGCAGCCCTCAGCCCCCTCACAGGAAACACCCCGCAGACGTCGTGGTGTCCTGAGCCGCTTGGCAGAAGATCTCCCTGAGCCCCCTGGGAGCTGCATCATCACTTTGTCGTCCTGCAAAACATCATTAATAACATTTTGAGGTCTGGGCAGGGAGATTTTCCTTTTTAATCCTCTGGCTCATCAAGGGGCTCTGCCTGTCAGGGTCGTGTGTGAGGCACCATCACCCTCTGGTCCCAGTGACTCCCTGGGCTGATGTCACCCTTTGGCCACAACACCCCCCGAGTCTCCAGCCCCGTCTCCTTCCCAGCTCAGTGTAATGGGAGAACAAGCCCAGAGCCAGCAGAAAATCTGTTTCCTCTTAATAGATGTAAATTTGAGGGAATAGTTCAGCTCTTACTTCCCTGCCTTCCCTGGGAGGTGTAAAACCCCCCCTTTCTTCTCCCCCCTGCCCGGTGCCAGCTGTGACCGAACCGCAGGAGCGAATTTTCCTCGGCATCAACACCTCCATGAGTTATTCCCTGGAAAAAAGCCGTTCCTGGCTGATGTCTGACACGGTGCAGGTGGTGGACACGGACCTCAGAGGGCTGGAGGAGCAGGAACTGTGCCAGGAAAGGTGCTGGGGGGAGCTGGTGCCAGCAGGTTTTATTTTTGGTGCATGTTCAAGGCAGGGCAAGGAATTAAAAGGCTGAAGGAACAGAATGGGATATTGGGAAGGAATTCTTGGCTGGGAGGGTGGGGAGGCCCTGGTACAGGTTGGGCAGAGAAGCTGTGGCTGCCCCATCCCTGGAAGTGTCCAAGGATGGGGGTTGGAGCATCCTGGGATAGTGGGAGGTGTCCCTGCCCATGGCAGGGGTTGGAACTGGATGATCCTTAAAGTCTCCTGCAGCCCAAACTGTTCTGGGATTCCCTGGATCTGTGATCTTTCATCTTCCATCAGAAGCACAGGGGGGAAAAAAAGGTAAAAGCACTGCTAGGAATATTTACAGACCCCAAATTGGGCAAGTTTTCCACAGGAATAAGGACAGGGCCGTGAAAGGGAGGGAGCTGTAAAACAGGGCTAAGACTGATCAAAGGCCTCAAGAAAGTCCCTGGCCACAGGGCTGGCAAGGCTCAGGGACTCACTTTATCAAAGCAAGAGGAAGTCTGAGGGATAACTTGGTTGCCAGGCATGGATATCACCGGGGGAAGGGGGAATGTGGGATAGAAACCAGCTCTTCACCACTGGGGAAAACACCACCACGAGCTGGATGCCAAATCCAGATGATTAAAAACAAGGAACAGGGAGAGGAGTTTCAGCAGCAACCTGGTGCCATGGAAGTGTCCCTGCCCATGGAATGGGATGGGTTGAAGGTCATTTCCAACCCAAATCATTCCAGGATTTGCCACTGCAACAAGATTCCAGGGAAGTCATGGATTGCCCTGAGCCAGTCTGGATGTCTCACAGGAGGAAACGCAGCGGGCAAATGGAGGAATGGGCTCAGCACCAGGATAAATGGGGGAAATTTGGTAATCCCTGACATATATGAGGTCACTGTGGATGATCTCACGTCCCTGCTGGTCTCTGTGGAGCTCTGTCACCACGTAAATGTCACCACACCTGCTCGGTGTCGGGGGGGAGATGATTCCCAGTCCTTCCCTAGGCTGTTCACCCCCATCAAAACAACAATTATGGCACTGACAATTCCAGCTAAAAACACCCCATTACCCACTTCCCCTGGGATTCCTCCCCTGAGCCTCTTTCCCTGGGTGTTCCTCTCCAGACCTGCCCTCCCAGCTCTCCCTGTGTTTTTAGTTCAAGTCTAAGACCAGGCTCAGCAAAGCTGCTGCTGTGTCTTAAGGGCTGTTAAAGGGCAGAACTGGCCATTCTTTGGTTGAGCTGCTGAAGAGTCTCCACTGTCGTTTCCATGATCCATCTCCTCATCCAAGGAGCACCTGGTGGGTGCTGGAGCCCCCAGAGACCTGCTGGGTCCCACAGGAGGGCAGGGGGACGTGTTGAAGCCATGGACACACGTGGCCAGTGGCCCAGGACCTCTCTGAGCCCATCCCAGGCTCACAGGAGGAGACAACTCCAGGGCACATCCTCGACTCAAATTCCCACTTCCTGCAATGAGCCACGGGATAATTTTTCTCCTCTTTTTTNGTGGCTGTTTTGCAGGGATCCAATCCCAATCCACCCCCAGGAAGTTTGTGCCTTCAGCTGCAGCTGCCCCATCACCCCGTGTGTGCAGGTTTCCTGGTGCTGCTCACGGGAGACATGAGTTCATCCAGGCTCCCTCCATCTAATCACTAACAGACATGGAAAAAACCCCCTCACACACCCGAGGAGAACATAAACATCCATGTGATGTGCACAAGCTTATGGAGACAGCACTATGGGAAACACATGGTTCCATTTTAATAAAAACTCTTACATTTCCAGGGCTTTTTTTTTCTCTCTTTTTTTACCTTTTTTTTTTTTTTGCCTTTTTTTTCTTCCCCTTTTTATGGCTTGTTGCTGAGCTGTGAATAGCAGGGGCTGTTGTGTTGTTATTGTTGTGTTTTTATGAGGACAATGCCATGTCCAGAGCCCCAGACATCACATATTTTTGGTGGGGAAGATAAAGCTTCCCTTGGCTCCCTCCCAGGTCTCCGTTAACTCCTTCTGGGGTTCCTCAGGCTCTGACAGCCGGGGATGGGGTGGTCAAGAAGCCCCCACATGCTCTGAAATATTTTATCTAATCTCCCTTCTTAAACAACTTCAGCCCCTCAGTTGGATTCTTCAAAGTCCTTTGTGCTTTTTTTTGTTGTTGTTTTGGGCTCCTGAGCAGTTTCCTGAGGGATTTTGGGGTGGGGGGAAGAAGTTTGGCTGCCCAGCTGGGACAGGAGAAGGGGGATGTGGAGCATAACGGCACATTTAGCTCGTAAAACAAGGAATCAAGGAATGGTTTGGGTTGGAAGGAGCTTAAAGATCATCCAGTCCCACCCTCTGCCGTGGGACACATTCCAGTATCCCACGGTGCTCCAACCTGGTCTTGGACATTCCAGGGATGGAGCAGCCACAACTGCTCTGGGCACCCTGTGCCAGGGCCTCCCCACCCTCCCAGCCAGGAATTCCTTCCCAATATCCCATCTGGCACTGGGAAGCCATTCCCTGTGTCCTGTCCCTCCATCCCTTGTCCCAAGTCCCTCTCCAGCTCTCCTGGAGCCCCTTCAGGCACTGGAAGTTTGGTCACACCATCACGTCACCATGTTCATGGAATGGGAGAATCCCAGAAGGGTTTGGGTTGGGGAGACTTTAAAACCATCTCATTCCAACCCCTGCCATGAGCTGAGGCCGGGATGGGGAGTGGGATGAGCAACGTGCCAGAGTCCAGGACATTGTCCTGCTTGGCTCATCCCAGCAGACCTGGATCCCAAGGCTCAGGATGATCAAACCTCTTCTTCTCCCAGGAAGAGGAGACACCTTGTTGCCCAGGTAACCCTTTCCAGGCCATTTTCCTTATCAGGACATGAACTCTGGATGACTTAAGTGGATTTGTTTTGTGAGGGGAGGGAACTCAGCACGCTGAAGTCCAGGATGGATATTTGGGTGCGAAGTCAGGGCACTGGCCTGTCCCTCCTCCTCCTCCTCCTCCTCTTCCTCCTCCCACTCTGTGATTCCCAACCTCCTCCATCACTCCAGCTTTGTTCCCACTTCCAAAACCTCTTCCAAAGCCAATCCAGCCTGCACAGCCCCTGGTCTAGAGCAGAGTGTAAACAGGCAAACCCCCTTCCAGGCAAACCCCCTTCCAAGCAAATCCCCTTCCAGGCAAACCCCCTTCCAGGCAAACCCCCTTCCAAGTAAATCCCCTTCCAGGCAAACCCCCTTCCAGACAAATCCCCTTCCAGGCAAACCCCCTTCCAGGCAGGGCCAGGAGGCCAATTTGTGCCCACATCCCAGGAATCCTGCCCCGGGACTGGAGAAGAGGAAACCCCAGAAAAGCCACTTTCTCTGGAATGCTTCATTAACTCTGTCACTTTTAGCACCAAAATGGCCTTGAAATATCCTCAGTCTGGGTCGAGATCAGACCAAAATCGTGCAGATAAAGCCCAAAAGGGGTTCAGCTCCGTGGGGGAAGACGATGGGATGGAGGGACAGCAGCTTTCCCAAGGGGAAAAGGCCACCAGGCACGGCCAGCACAGCACAAAGGGGCACGTGCAAGGGTGCAGAGAGCCTCACATGGGCCTGATTAGAG
The DNA here is from genome assembly GCA_013397135.1 of Pachyramphus minor. NCBI lineage: Eukaryota > Metazoa > Chordata > Aves > Passeriformes > Tyrannidae > Pachyramphus > Pachyramphus minor. Next base: position 170,187 of record VYXB01002752.1, read on the forward strand.
ATTCCTGAGCATCCCTTCCTGCCATTCCTTGTTTTTAGCAGCCGGGATTCCAGCTGCCTGGTGAAGTGAGTGAACGCGGGCGTCGGGCAGGAAGGAAGGAAGGAAGGAGGAAAACCCAACCTAAATCTAATCCCAGAGCCTTGGGGGAACCGCCTGGATCCGCCCTGCCAGGGGTTCGGAGGGGGGATCACAGGTTCCTCCTTCCCAGCAGAGGTTGGATCCTGCTTTTCCAGCTGTTTATTTACGGGTGGGTCGCTCGGGGAAAGGAATCAAAAGTGGGCGAAAAGGAAATAAAACGGGACAGTTTTGATCCTTCCCCAGAGGGAGGGGGAAACCTGGGCTGACACAGGGAGAATATTCACATGCCTGGAATATCCTTGGAGATTCCTCCTCGCTGCATCTTCTGCAAGACCCTTCACCCCCCACCCCCAGCCCCTTTTCCTCTCCCTCTTTCATTCCTGTCACAGTGTCTTGGGGAGGAGGGAAATGAATCTGCTGCCCCTGCTTATGTTTTCCCCATCACTAAAAAGAAGCTCCCTGGAACAAACCCCGAATTCTCAGCATTGAGAGTGGGTCTGCCCAGCGAAAGGGAGAGAAATCCCTCAAGGAACACTCCTGAGGCTGGAAAAGGACTCAGATCCCATCGCAGCTCTGCTGATTCCTTCAGTATTTTACTGTCCTGCATCACTCTGGGATGTCCAGCCCTGCTCTCCCCCCTTCCCTCTCCCCTCCTGTGCTGGATGGAATGATGTTTATTTTGGTATTCACTAGAAAATCCCATTTTCTGCTGCCTGCAGGGAAAAAGGGGGTTGCTGGGATGAGAGGGAAGGGGATAACGGGAGGAAAGCACCCGGGTGAAATGAGGGGCAGGGGGTCCCCAAGCCCCAAACACCCCTCCATGGGCTGCTGTGCCACATCCTGAGAGAGACCACAGCTCCAGGGAAAACTGGGCTGTTCCAGCTTTCACCAAAACCAGTAGGATCCTGCCCACTTCCTAGAACATTCCTGGAACTGAGGAGTGCAGAGGTGCAGTTCTCCGGAGCCGTCACGTTCCATGTGGAGAGCTGCCCCGGCGCTGAGCTCAGGGCTGAGCTCCACTCCGAGCCCAGGACGGATTCCAAGCCCTTTGGCTGCTTCCCCACGCTGCTCCTTTGGATCTGCTGGAGTCAGGCTGAGCTCTGCACCCTCGGAGCTCGGGAGAGGACACAGGGATCCTGCTTTTTATTCCAGCTGCGGAGCAAGAGGGACCTGGGAGAAGGGATGGAGGGGCAGCACATGGGGAATGGCTTCAAACTGAAAGAGGGGAGATTTAGATGGGATATTGGGAAGGAATTCCTGGATGTGAGGGTGGGGAGGGCCTGGCACAGGTTGGCCAGAGAAGCAAGTGTCCAAGTGTCCAAGGTTGGAGCAACCTGGGATAGTGGGAGGTGTCCCTGCCCGTGGCAGGGGGTGGGAATGGATGAGCTTTAAAACCCAACCCAAACCATCCTGGGATTCCATGATATATTGGGAATGGGAGAACTGGGACAAATATAAACCACAGCCTGACCCAGAGGGACTGTGAAAGGGTCAGTGTGATGCTGGGGGAGGGGGTCAGGACAACCCCACTGCTGGGGGGGGTCAGAGCACCCCCAGAACTTCAGGTTCACATGTGGCAGAGCAACCAAAAATCCAGTTGGGTTTAGCAAGTGGCTTGGAAATCTCCCAGGAATCTCTGGTTTCCGGCAAGTTGGAAATCAAACAAATTCTCCTCGTGGAATTCAGACAAAACTCAGCGTCAAGGGAGCCGGAATTTGGTGGTTGTGTAGGGGATGAGCAGCAGTTTTTCACTTTGAGCATTTCTGCTCAGAGCTTAGGTCAGATTTTGGACGGTTTCTTCTGATGCAAATTATTATGTTGCAGCTACTGGGCTGACAAATGCAGTTATTCCCTAAAGGAAAGGCTGGAATCAAGCTCAGGGGGTGACACTGAGGACACAAGCCCAGAAACCCCAGTGTAAGGCACTCCAGGGAAATGGGGGGAGTGGGAGTCCAGGACCAGCGGGGCAGTCGTGCCCTCTGGCCAGGAATATCCCTATGGAAATAAACCTGGAAGTGGCTACTGGCCATGTGGCCAGAAACCAGCACCTGGCCACTGCTGAGGGAGGAGCTGCAGAAGCAATAACAGGAGTGACGCATCTCTGCTGTCTCAAGTGTTGCTTTGCTTCCTCCTCAGTCCGAGGTCACTCCTTGTCCCCAGTCCCTCTCCAGCTCTCCTGGAGCCCCTTTAGGCCCTAGAAGGGGTGTAAGGTGTCCCCAGAGCTTTTTCTTCTCCCAGCAATCCCACCCTGTGCCTGAGAGGATCATTCAAACCCTCCTGGAGCTCTGGCAGCCTTGGGGCTGTGCCCACTGCCCTGGGGAGCCTCTCAGTGCCAACCACCCTCTGGGGGAAAAGCCTTTCCCTGAGATCCATCCCAACCCTCCCCTGGCACAGGTCCAGCTGCTCCAGGGTCCCATCCCTGCTCACAGAGGACAGAGGTTGGTGTTGTCCCTCCATTTTGAGGAAGGGGATGTCATTAAACACCCCCCAGCAGTTCAAACCATCCCTGAAGTTCCTCATCCTTCAGAGTCCCAGACATGGTTCTGGGGATGCTTCCACTGCCTCTCCTGACCCAGAGCGCTGCTCGAAGTCGCTTCTAATTAACCAGAGCTGTGTTTAATCCAGCAGCTGCTCGGCACCTGACAGGGCTGCTCCATCCCCTGTCTGAGCTCCAGCTCATCTTCATCGCGTTTCATGGGTCATTTCACCCCTTAACGACCCGTTTCTGGCTGCAGAACACCCGTCCCCCTCCAGGGCTGTGTCCAGCCAGCCCACAAAGACGTGGAAATGGTGCTCCCAAGAGGCTCAGACGAGACACTCCTTCCCAAACGTGTCTGAGGGAGGCGAAGGTCGTGCTGAATCGTGCACCTTTAGCGAAAGGCTGAGGAAGGGAACTCTTGGCTCACACTCAGGGCGCTTTTTCCAAGGCGTTTGTCGCTGGCACTCCCATCCACACGGGGTGGAAAATGTGTCCAGCGCATAAAACAACGCTGCATTGTTGTTAAACTGCTTTGGTGTAACCCTTAAATAGCCTCCTCCAGTGAGGGGAGGTTTGATTCAGCTCCTTTATTCAGCTCCTCTTGTACCTGGAGGTCTCTATTCCAGTGGAGCGCAGAGATCTCAGGAGGGAGGATTTAGGTCTGAGTAATAAAGGGTAGAAGCTGAAAGAGCCCTGGAAATGCTGAAAGAGCCCTGGAAATGCTGAAAGGCAACCACCACCCACACATGGACACACTGTGAACACCCCCAAAAGTAAAATGAAGGCATTTTGGAAATAGCACTGACATTTAGGATCACAGAATCCCAGGAGGGTTTGGGATGGGAGGCACCTTAAAGCTCATCCTGTTCCATCCCAGGGATGCCTCCCACTATCCCAGGTTGTTCCAACCTGGCCCTGGGCACTTCCAGGGATGGGGCAGCCACAGCTTCTCTTGGGCAACCTGAGCAACTTCCCTCAATGTCTTCAGTGGAAACAGGACTTTGTTTGAACCTGGTAAAGAGAAGAAAAGAAAAATAAAAAAGGAGAGCTCTGAAAAATCAGGAGTTACAGGTGACACTGAAATCCAGTCAGATCCCTCCACTGATGGTGACCAGATGGCACAAAGTGCACCCAGTGGGATGGAAAACGATGATTCCTCCCCCCCTGCAGCTCTAGGAAGAGTTAAATCCACTCACGGATCTTGGAATGTGGAGGTTACACTGATCCCCTGTGAAATGAGAACCAGCCTCACCCCATGCCCCAGTCGAGTTTAGAGAACCCACCTCTCACAGACACAACCAAAACCTGCTCCAAAATTCTCCTCAGGGAGGTTGAGTTTCTCTCCACCAATGGTGAAAAGGAACCTCACTCTAAACTCAACCAGATCCAGGTATTGAAGGTGGAAGCAACTTGTAAGCAGGAAGAACAACCCCATCTCCAAGAGCCTCTCAACTAAACAGATTTAACGATGCCTCCTGCATGTCCCTGATGCAAGGAGAACATCTGTTTCCTATGCAGGGGGAGATATCCTCCGATCTAATCAGTTTGGGAGGATTAGGAGGTTAATGGAAGACATTTGCGAATTCCCAGTTCCCTAAAACTCCACATTTTTGTCTCAGGAAGAAGCCTGGAAGGAAAGGGTTGAGTGTGTGCTGGGTGCAATGAAATGGGGCTGAAGGAAGATCACAGAAGAGCAGGAACCATTTACATATCTCTTATCAGCTGGAAAACACTGGAAAACACTCCAGGCCTTTGTGACACCATCAGTGGCTCCGATCCAGAGCTGCTGCACAAACAGAGGTGAGTTCCAAGGTCACCCCGTGTCTTGGTAAATCCCAACAGCTCCTGAGGCACAAAGAGAAGCCCCAAAGGTGGGAGATTTCTTTAGGCATCGGCCCCTAAACACAACTTCCAGCAGGGAACATTCAGCCTCAGTTTGGGGGCTTTATGTCCAGACTGAAGTTGGGTGTTGTCAACTATTTCTCTGCTTTCCCTTCCCAGAGACTCCACCACACGTGAAGCGGCTCCTGAAGAGGTGTTGGCTCTGCTTAGCCCCTGGTGGAACATTCCGTGTCCTCCCCATCCATCTTCCCTATTTTTCTGCCTTTTAATAAGTCAATGAGCTAATTCTGCACTAGGAGGAGAAGCCTGGGTGGAAACCTTCCTTGAGAGAGGGCTGGAAGGGATGTGTTGTCGTTCCTGCTGGTGCTGGACACTGGTGTGACCCCTTGGAGCTGTCCATGTGGTGGAGAAGGCGCTGGCTGTGCACACTCCTTCCTCCAGAAACACCAAAACCAGACTAACCAAGTCTCTGGGCATCCACAAACCTTGACCTGGTGAGGGCTGTGGAGCTCTCCTGAGGTGGGAAGAGCCCACTCTGCTCCCCAAAACACACCCAAACCCCAAGACATCCATCCCCATGGAGGTTTGGGCAGTGCCACCTGACATTCCAACGTGCTGGGTTCGGTTCTGAAAGGAAAATACTCTCCTAAAGCCACCCAAGCCCCTCTGCTCCTTTTGGAGCCTCCCCCTGCATTTCCCCCCCTGACACACCTTTCCTTCCACTGGAACATAACCCCAAATAAGATGTTGGCCTGACATGAAAGCAAAATGTATAAATATTTTTAAAAAGAGAAGAATTCCTGCCTCTCCAACAGTTTGCTCCAACTAATAGGTTTCAGATGTCTCACATACTTCATTCATTCAGCCCCATTCAGTCTCCTAGGAGCCCCCGCTGTATTTATTAAACACAGCAATTGTGGAATGTTCAGCACTTACAGAATAAAACACACCAATTTCCCCCCACCCCCCCCAAAAAAAAAAGTGTAATTAGAAAGTTTTGTGAGTGACCTAAAACTGTCATTCTGTTCCAATCCCGGTGCCCACTCCAGCATTTTGCAGCTGTGCCGTGGTTTAACCCTTGCTGGGTCGTGCCAGCCCCCCAAGAACACGTATTTTTGGGGGGTTTTCTCCTGGGCAGGACGATTGTGCTGCCTCTCTGCAGCGCCTCCTGCTCGCTGTGTTGTTCTTCAGTGCGTTCCTTTGGCCACTTGGCTCTCAAATCTAAATTGTCTCGGCTCCTCCCGCTGCTAAACGCGAGTCAGGCCCCGGAATCCTGCAGGATGCCAGCGCTAATTTCAGCAGCAAGGAGCTGGAGCACACGAGATCTTTCCTAGAGGGATTCAGATGGAAGCAGACGGAGCACAAGAGCCATTTTTCATTACGGTGCTGGCAGGGAAGGCCGAGGAGGATGTCTGGGCTGGAGCGGCGTAGAGAGGCAAGAGATGGAGTTTGTTCCAGCCCCAGTGACCTGCCAGCGCTGGGTGAGTGGTCAGAAGGGTTTGCTGGAGGCTGGCCCAGCCCTGCTTCGGGGAGACACACACGAGAAGCAGCTCAGAAAGGGGACGTGAGGCCCTGAGTCTGGGCTGGGATGAGCTGGCAGGAGCCAGCGGAGGAGAAACGGCCATTGCTTGAGGCCACGACCGGTTCGTGTGGCTGATGTGGTTCTGTCGGGGTCTGGAGGGGACCGACAGGAGTTCATGGCCCCCAACCAGCCTCCCCTGGGCCACCAGCTCCATTCCAGTGTCCGCTGGGTCACCAGCTCCATTCCCACCTTCCTTGGTCCAGTAACTCCATTCCAGTGTCCGCTGGGCCACCAGCTCCATTCCAGCCTCCCCTGGGCCACCAGCTCCATTCCATCTCTGTCCTGAGTTACATCCAAGGTGGGCCTGTCCCCAGCTCTGCCACGGGTGGTCTGGGCTCTGGTTCCCACCTCTGTCTGGCCCCTGGTGGGTGAGGACCTGCCCAGAGAGCTGTGTTGTCCCACTCACCCACCAGCTCTCTGTCCCTTGAGGAGAAACCAACCCTCTCCCAAGAAATTTCCCTTCCCACTGCCAGGGTTAGGTGGGATATTGGGAAGAAATTGTTCCCTGGGAGGGTGGGGAGGCCCTGGTACAGGTTGCCCAGAGAAGCTGTGGCTGCTCCATCCCTGGAAGTGTCCAAGGCCAGGTTGGAGCACCCTGGGATAGTTGGAGGTGTCCCTGCCCATGGCAGGGGGTGGAATGGGATGAGCTTTAATGTCCCTTCCAAGCCAAACCATTCTGGGATTCCGGGATTCCATGACCCCGTGGGACAGAGCAGGATTTGGCCCTGGGGAAGGCTGTGTGTACCCAGAGCTCCATCTCCCCACCCTGGAAGTTTCTGCCTGTGGCTGTCTCCCTCAGACTGTGGAAGGTGCCTCTCCTGCCCTTCGTGTCACCAGAGACCACTTCATCTTCCTCTTCCTCCCCTCCACCTCCCCTTTCCCCACAGCCTGTGCCCCTGCTCTGAGCTTTTCCAGCAGGGATCTGGGAAGAGCCCAGCCCTACACACACCTCCTGGACAGACTGACCTCTCCCCAAAGGTGTTGTGACTCATTTTTCACCCTTTTTTGGCAGGACCCCTCCACCCCCCAGCCCCACAGGAGACCCCCCTGTTCACACGGCGTCGCTGTCACTGTTTCCACATCCCTGCCCACTTCAAAGACCCCAGAATAAGTCTTGTCCCAGACACATTCCCGGGGGAGCTGTTGGTTTCCAGTCAGGATCCTTGATTATTAGTCCCACTGCAGGAGGTTATACGGGAAGAGATGAATACCACGAGCTGTAAAACACACCAAATGTGCTGAGAGTCGCTCCAGAGCAACAGCAATACCTCATTACACCACCCTGGAACGAGAGTTCCTCTGTCTCCTCTGCTTGGGGACCAGGACAACTCCTTGCTCTGATCACTTCCAGGGGTTCCCATCTTCCCTGTACTTTCCAGTAGTTGTACACAAGGAAAACTGGGAGACTTGCTGGAGTCTGCAATTGCTCTGGCTTGTTCCCTGCCCATCCATTCTGGTTCAGCTCTGCCTTGTCACATCCTGCCAGCAAATCCTTCATTTTCCCTCAGCCAGGCCCCTTCCCATCACCTTGGAGTGTTCCTTTCCCTAAATTTCATATAACCATGAAGTCACATCTCACCTATGAAGCACCTGCAGCCAACGTTACACACTCACACTAAACTCATCCAAAGCTTCAGGAAAGCCCAGGCTATCTCAGGGATCTGGGAGAGCAAACCCAAACTTTCAGCTCCTCCTTCCAAAGTTGCTCCATCTGAAATTGTTCCCTGATATTTTCAGTGTCGCTGCTCCATGTGCTCACGGCACAAGGATGGATTTCCTGGAGAGGTGCCCAGGCCATGAGCTCCAACCATTGCCCCAGTCCCAGCATGTGACCATGTATTGGAAAAACCCCTAAGGAAGATTCCTGCCCATTCCTGAAACTTGGTGCCTCTGGGACAATACTCCCCTTTCCATCCTGGGTTTCCAGCCTTTTTTGTGAGGTTGGCTGAGCATCTGCTGGTGATTAAGGGTTTTGTCATTTGGAAAGAGCTGACAATTACCTCCAATTATTCAAACTAGGTCAGGTTCTTCACCACGAGTTTATGTGATGACTGCTGGCTGGAATTTAGGATTTTGAACCCCACTGGGGGAGCAGAATCCACCTCTCCTCTCTCACATTCAGGAAAGAATTCCTCCCATAAAAAACCAGCTCCTGGTCCCACAGAACCTGACCTGTGCACATCCCTGACCTCCTGTTGTTTCAGGACAACACCCCAGGAACCGCAGAACAGGACAAGGGAGTGAAGGGAATTCCCAGGATGCTGGAGGAATTTCAAGGATAGTTTTCACATCTAACTTTCCATGTTGAAATTCCCAGCTTGCTTTGGAAGTGTCCTGTGGGGCCTCAGGTGCCAGGTGAGAGGGTGAAGGCTGCAATTTAAATTCCATGTGGGAAAAGGACACCTCATTCCTTTTCCTCAGGAGCTCCTGGGATCTTCCAGCCTGGACAGGCTCGAATTTCCCACCGAGCTGGGAACTTGTGTGAGCAGCAACCACTGACCAGGAGCTTTAAAGATTCCTGTCAATCCAGACTATTCCATGGTTCTCTTTCACCATTCCCACAGGAGCCCTGTCAAGCTGTGTGGTTGTCAGGGAAAGGGATTTTCCAGGTGTTCCCTCGAAAAGCTCTGAGCTTTTCAGACGCTCCCAGTGCTCATTCAGGGATCAACATGACTAAAAAGCCTCCTCAGGAACCTTCTGCACAGCAGGAAACACTGGAAGGTGGAGAGAGAACCTGGAAGTTCTGCCTGTGCCAGGTTCTGTCCTTGTCACTCTGTCATTGTCCCAGGAAAAGGAGGGATAAGCAGGTGATGTGAGGGAAACCAGCAGAGCCATTTCCAGCTGTCACATGGGGTGTGATGCTGATTATCCTGCAAAGTTCTCCCCTCATCTTGCCCTTGGGGCATGAACAAAGCTCTTCCCAAAAAAGGACAGGGCCATTAATTGATCACAGCCTGGTGTGGGACTGTGGCAGCCCCAGGGGAGCACATAAGGAATTCCTTAAATCCTTAAATCCCTCCAAAGCCAAGCCAGGGATGCCATGGGCACAACTGCAGGGACAGCCCAGCACAGGTATCTCCTCCCAGCCAGTTTCCAGGCAGGTTTTTGGGCAGTGCTGCCTACAGAGAAGATCCCTTTGGAGACAGGATTGTGTCCCACAGACCCCACTTAATGGGATAGTTCAAGTGGTACAAACACAACTGGAAAAATATGCTGCACTGCGAGGCCAGGATATTCAAATTCCTCCTCCCTAATTACATGTGATTGCTTTTTGGCAAGAGCTCAACCTGCCAGAGCAGTGAGGTTTTACAAACATTCACACAGGCATTAGATCATTGTTTGAATGAGTTATTGGCAGCCCAAATCTGAAGTAAAAACATCGTTTAAAGAAGACCATATTGAAGAGGGGGAAGCCGTCGGCTTTCATGTCTCCTGGCTGTCTCTGGACACCCCGAGATCCCCTCTGGCTTCGTGTCACCCCCATCACAAGGGGGTTTGTGGGGGTGCATGTCGTGATTTTGGGGGGTTCTGACACAGAGCTGGCACTCACACAAACCACAGGCCACGGATGGGGCCCTTTCCCGGGATTGTGGAGTGGAAAAGGCAGATCTGAAGTTCAGGTGCTGCTCAGGGAGGGGAAGGAGATGGAGGCTCCAAGCACAGGTACATTGGAGATCTGCCCAGACACACAGATCAGTGGGATGACCATAAATGACTTCAACCTGTCCCCCAACACCACTCAGGACTTTGAGGAGGAAGATGGTGCCACAGGGGAAATCTCACTGGCAGCAAATGTCCTTGTTGGGAAAATGGATTTAGAGAATCCCAGAATCCCGGACTGGTTTGGGTTGGAAGGGACATTAAAGATCGTCCAGTGCCCCCCCCTGCCACGGGCAGGGACACCTTCCACTAGCCCAGGTGGTTCCAACCTGGCCTTGGACACTTCCAGGGATGGGGTAGCCACAGCTTCTCTGGGAATTCCATCCCAGTCCCTCCCCACCCTCACAGAGAAGGATTCCTTCCCAATATCCCATCTCACCCTGCCCTCTGGCAGTGGGAAGCCATTCCCTGTGTCCTGTCCCTCCAGACCCTTGTGAGAAGTCCCTCTCCAACATATCAGACCTTTCCACATCCTTGTCACACATTCGAGGCCTCTTCCGAGGCTTTTTGCTCCTCGTTCCCCCTGGGACACCAAGGGGTGACCTCTGGAAAACTTTGCCACCCTCCTCCAAAACCTTGGAGACAGCAGGTGGTATCTCAGCCCCAGGACAAAGGGGAATTCCCAGGAATCCTGCTGCCAGCCAGGAGTGCCTGCACACTGGTGGTGGTGTTGAGAGCCCCTGGCAGTTTGGCTCCGTGGATACAAATATTCCAGGCTGGAATGTTTTCGCTGCACGGAGGTTCCCGCCCTGGAGGACACCCCTGCCCTTCCATGTGCTTCCTAAATTAGATCTCCTGGGACCAGCCTTGGCTTTTAAGAGGGAGGTGAGCTTGTTAGTGACCAACATTATCCATTAAATGGGAATCAGCAGCTTTTACGGCACCTGGAGGGGCTGTAAAAGGAGAAGAGGGAGGGGATGGCACCAGGAACCCTTTCCCTGCCCCAGCAGAGCTCCTTTGCCTGGCACAGAGTTAAATTATTGTTAAATTACTTCATGGTCAGGGAGAATGAGCCCCAACCTAAACACAGGAGCCTGGAGAAGGTGCAAGAAGATCAGGACAAGGTTTGTAAGGGGCAGCCCCCCAAAAAGCCCCTTATCCCGAGGCCAAAACCCCAAGTTGGAAAGGATGTAAGTGAGGATTGCCAAGATCCAGCAGGATCTATGCAGGACTGGCTCCTCCACCCAGGAAAGTCAGGGCATTCAGCTCCTTTCTTCCCAAGTCAAGGCTTTAGTTACACAAGACGTGTGTTGCTGGCCCAGAAAACCCAGTGAAATCATGTTTTAGGAGCTCCTGTTCCAGTCATTCCCTTCCACAACTGGCACGGAAATCATGGATCCCTGTTGGAAAAGGGTCTCACAAGATGCTGGGTTCCAGTGACTGAGAGGGTTTGTTGTACGGTCACGTGTTGTTCCCAAATTCCCAGAGAGCTGTTTTTCCAGCAATGAGGATACAAAGGACAAGAAGAAATTAATAAAGAAGGAAATTAATCAAAAGTGGTGTCTTTTGGTCACAGGGAAAACTGCAGACACAGAATCTGAACAGAATGAACGATGGAGGAACATCTGTGACATTTGAGAGCTGCCAGGCACCAATAAAACCAGCCCTGTCAAGGACATTTTTTAATCAGAACCCAAAATCAAAGATCTTTGATTAAGAAGAGGAAACAAACACAAACTACACACGAAACTGAACCGACAGGAACCATCCTGGAAAAGCTCTTGTGAATTTGCCATCATGTTTCAGGGAGAATGTGGAATTTCTGCTGGTTTAAACTGATTTTTACAATGCAAGCCTCGTGTTGCAGCAGCAGCCTCAGCAAGATCCAACTGAACAAAAAGCTGAAAGACCTTTTTGAATATTAACTAGTCCCACTCCAGCACCTTGTGAGGTTTTAGTCGTTACTGTCATCCTAAAAATATGGGAATTTTGCAGGGCTGATGTCCTTCCTAAGGTCATCCACAGAGGCAAGAGACAGAGCCAGGAATAAAAATAATTGGTCCTGGCTTTAAGTATTAAACTCTGCCTGCCTGAAATAAGGAATATAATTTATTGTCTCTTCTTGCCCGCACAGCAAAATCCACCAACTGCAAAGCACATCAGGAGGGGCAACATGTGCCCATATTTATAACTCATTTTTGCCACGGCAAGACCTTGTAAACCTGCGTTCCCGAGCCACTGGCTGCTCCAAACATCACATCCCAGCCAACCCCAGAGGCTGTTTGGGTTATAGGATCACCCCAGGACAGCCCAGGTGTTCAGCCCAGCCAGTCTGGAACCGCGTTGGAGCGAGGAACGGACACACAAGGGCCGATTGTCAGCGTGAGGCCGAAGGGAGCCGCCACTTTCCCAGGGATTTTTCCCTTTGCTGTGTGTTTGGAAGGTTACACAGCTGTAAGTCAGGCTCAGGAGGAGCTGGAAGCCTGGAGGGATCATTGCCCTGATCACATATGTCCTATGGAAGGAAGCTCTCCCGTGGATTGACATCCCATTAATTCCTGCTGGTGGGAGCCCCTTCCTGGGGCTGGAATTCCTTTGCTGCCGGGTGTTTGTCCCACAGATAACTCTGGTCTCATCTCTGACCCGGTGACTTGTATTTATTTTCTCGTTTTATAAGAACCAGGCTCTTCCCTGTGCTCATTCCTGGTGGGAATGCTGGCGTGGTGCGAGGCTGAGACCGCGCTGCTTCGATCTCGGATACTCGAGCCGGAAAACTGGGACGTTTTCCAACGCTCCGTCTGCCTTCCTGGGAAAAATCCCTGCTCCACACGCTCCCAATCGTGCCATCAGCTGGAGAGAGATGGAACTTCACCAGCCCTTTTCCAAAATGCCCTTTGAGAGCTTCCAGGGCCCGGGCAAAGCTCAGGGAAGGTTCTGAGGCTCCCCAAAGGGCAGGACACTGCCAGGTCCTTCCAAATGTTGGTAAAAGTGCCAAGGAAATCTGGAGGGCAGCAAAGCCTGGGAAAGGTTGGGAAAGCCCTCGGAGCTCTCTGGAAGGTGGTGGGTCTTTGAATCCTCAGCAAATCCCAGAGAAGGCCCTGGGGGCTCTCTGGAGGGTAGGAGAGTCCTGCCCCAGCTTTGGCTAAACAGGGAAAAGGGAATTCTGAAGAGCAGCAGAACTCTCTGCAAGCACCAGCAGAGCCCAGCAAAGATGCTGGGGCTCGTGGAGGGAAGCAGGGCTATCCCAGAGTCCTGGAAAAGCCCCAGGGAACACTGGGTGTCACCAGGGCCTCTTAAGATGTCATTACAGAGCGAGGGACAGAAGAGAATCCCAGAATCCCAGACTGGTTTGGGTCGGGAGGGACCTTAAAGCTCATCCAGTGCCACCCCCTGCCATGGGCAGGGACACCTTCCACTATCCCAGGTTGCTCCAGCCTGGCCTTGGACACTTCCAGGGATGGGACAGCCACAGCTTCTCTGGATGTTCCTCCATCATTTATTTCTGTTTGGATTCTGTGTCTGCAGTTTTCCCTGTGACCAAAAGACACCACTTTTGATTAATTTCCTTCTTTATTAATTTCTTCTTGTCCTTTGTATCCCCATTGCTGGAACAGGAGCTCTCTGGGAACATGGGAACACACACAACTATACAACAAATCTCAGTCCTGCCTGGGAGAGGAGCAGGGAGGTCCTGAGGGGGCCAGAAGGACTAAAGGCAGTTCAGAGAAACAAATGCAGGTCCTAGGAGGGAATGTGAGGGAAGAAGGCACTGGGAATGTGAGATCAGGATTAGATGGGATATTTGGAGGAAGCTGTTGACGGTGAGGGTGGTGAGGGGCTGGAATTCCCAGAGAACCTGTGCCTGCCCCATCCCTCGAAGTGTCCAAGGCCAGGTTGGACCAACCTGGTCTGGGGGAAGGTGTCCCTGCCCATGGCAGGGGTGGGAATAGATGACCTTTAGGCTTCTTTCCCCCCCAAACCCCTCAGTGTCTCTATCTCCCCCTCAGGGCCCCGACACCGCCTCAGCCCCCGAGGGGCCGCCCCCCGGGGTCGCCCGGCCCCGCGCGCAGGGGCCGCGGGCGGCGGGAAAGGCGCAGCGCCCGCTGGCGGAGGGCGGGAAGGCAGCGACGTGTAATGACCGCCGGGCACCAGCAGAGGGGGCGACACACCGGCTGTCTGTAACGGCCCTGGGGCTCCGGTCTGGGTCGGTAACGGTCCCGGGGCTCCGGTGTGAGTGTAAGGACCCCACGGTGATCAGGGACCCCACAGCGAGCACGGTGCCCACGCCCCTGCCCGACATGGCCGCCCACTCCTCAGCGCCCCCGCTCCCTGAGAATAGCCCCGCCCTTCCCCGCCGCTCATTGGTGGAGCGGGCTGCCGGCCGGCGGATCCTCGCCTGCTATTGGTTGTCTCAGATGTCTGTCAGCGACCGCACCCGGGGGCGCTGAGGGGGTCAGGGGGATGTGCCCGCCCCTGTGGCCATGGCGGGGCTGCAATGGGCCTGTTCGGCCTCGCAGGCACCACAGGGACAGTGAAAGGGCAGAAGAGGGACCGACCCCAGAGGCAGCAAAGGCACGGTCCTGGGACAGCAAAGGGACCGTCCCGGGGGAGTGAAGGGACAGTCCCTGAGGGTAGAATAGGCACCGTCCTGAGGCAGCAAAGGGACCGACCTGAGGCAGAAAAGGGACCATCCTGGGGTGATAAAAAGGGACCGTCCTGGGGAACCGAAGGGATCATCCAGGTGCAGAAAAGGGACCATTCTGGGGCAGAAAAGGAACCATCCCCAGTGGCAGGAAAGGGACCGTCCAGGGACAGAAAAGGGACTGTCCTGGGGCAGTGAAGGGACAGCTCCCAGGAACATCCAAGGGACCATCCCAGGGGCAGCCCAGCCATCCCAAACATCCCACAGTCACAACAGGGACAGAGCCTGCAACCTGTTTATTGCTCATTCCTGGCAGTACTGGGGTCCCTCGGTGGGATGGGAGACAGGGGAGGGCTGGGGAAGGGGACAGTGGCTCTGCCCTGCCTGTCACAGCCCTTCCCACGGTGTCCCCGAGGCCGGCAGGCTCCAGGCACTGGACTCCCCGAAATCCGCCACCTCCTTGGCGGCCACCTGGATGTGGTGGAGGGTCCCGGGTTCCACGTCGGTCAGGATGTGGGATGTCAGCTCGAATGGCCCGATCTGGGGACAGCGGGGTTAGGGACACCCAGGGACATGGCCCTGTGTGCAGAGCAGCCTCAGTTTATCCCGGGTGGGAGCAGGGGGGTGGCAGTACCGTGGTGGGGACAGAATCCTTGTCCCGGGCGTAGCGGAGGTGATACTTCAGTGGGAAGTACTCTGGGAAGGGCCAGGATGCCGGAGGGCTCCACTCCAGCAGCAGCTTTGTGGTCTCCCCAGGGATGGGGGAGACTCTCAGGTCCTCGGGGGGGTCCGGCTTTACTGAGGAATGGGGAGATAAGGAATCAGGGAATCCCAGAATGGTTTGGTTTGGAAGGGACCTTAAAGCCCACCCAGTGCCAGCTGCACTCACTGATGTTCTCCAGGAGGAAGGACAGGATTCCTGAGGCAGCGCCCAGGGGGTTCAGAGCCGTCACGTTCACCACGTAGGGGGTGAGGGAAAACACCTGCAGGTCCCCAAAGGAGCAGCTCCGCGGCCCCGAGCGCTCGCACTCACCCGTGTCTGCGCCGTGCCTGGGGGGCACAGGGGACAGCTGGGTGAGGGGGGTGTGACACAGACACAGGGGGGGCTCAGCTGGGGTTTGGGGACCCCCCCACTGACCTGTACGTGGCCACAAAGTCGGTGTCCAGCAGCGGGTCAGGGGTCAGAGCCCAGGAGCAGTTCACAGCCTGCGGGTAACTGGTGGCCCAGCACTCGATGGCGGGTGGAGTGGGGGGGTCTGGGGAAGGGGACAGGGGTCACCCCACTGCCAGTGTCCCCAGGAGACCCCCACCAGCGTTGGGGGCCACGGTGGGGCTGGGGAGGGTCACTCACAGCCCAGGCGCAGGCAGATGGTGGCCCAGGTCTCGCCGGTGCCAGGGTGGTGGCAGCTGTAGTGGCCCTCGTGGGCCAGGCTGGCGTTGGGCAGGGCCAGCCCCGGGGCAGGGGACGTGCCCAGGACGGTGCCCCCCCGGCGCCACTCAGCCGGACCCCCCGGGCACCGCAGCAGCACCTCAGTGCCCAGGGGGCTGTGCTGGGGGGCACAGGGAGCTGGGGGGGGGAACAGCAGGGGACCCAGAGAGGGGTCAGGGGGGCACGCCATGGTGG
>VYXB01002752.1:198424-210795 GCA_013397135.1 Pachyramphus minor
ACCCTCAGCCCACCCCATGTGCCCCTCCTTGTACCCATCCAGGCCCATCCCATAATTCCCTCCATGTCCCCCCATCTCTCCCCGTGGCTCCCTCCTTATCCCCCCAGTCCCACCCCATGACACCCTCCACATCCTCTCCATGTGTCCCCCAAATCCTTCCAGGTCCCCCCAGAGCCCCAGCAGTACTTGGGACCCTTAAAAGAAGGTTTGGGGTGAGGGGACAGGGACACACAGGGGTCCTTGTCCCTGTCCCCAGGAGATGGGGCTGAAGAAGCATCTCAGGAATTCAATCCAGGTGGAGACAGGATCCCCCAAACCTGTGTCCCACCTCCATGGCTGCCGTGTCCCTCGCTGTCCCCGGGGCTGTTGGCACTGCTGGTGACAGCTGGTGACACGTGGGGTGGCCCCAGGTCACTCCTGGAGCCCAGCCTGGATCAGCTGCCTGGGAGAGCAACAAAAACCTCCGGAGCGTTGGGTGTTCCCAGCCCTCCCCCTGCACGGGGTTCTGTCCCATTAAATGCTTCTGTTGTTAAGGAATGTGGAATCTTCCATGGATGAGGAAGAGCTCTTGGTTACTGGGAGGTGTGTGGGATCATAGAATCACAGATTATCCATTTCCACCCCCTGCCATGGGCAGGGACACCTCCCACTATCCCAGGTTACTCCAACCTGGCTTTGGACACTTCCAGGGATGGGGCAGCCACAGCTTCTCTGCCCAACCTGTGCCAGGGCCTCCCCACCCTCCCAGGGAGGAATTCCTTGGAATGTAACCCACCCCCACATCCCTCCATCCCAGGTTTGTCTCTTTGCCCAGATTTTCGACCCTCCGGAGGAGCTGGAGCGGAAGGTCCGGGAGCTGGCGGAGCTGATCCGGAGCTCCTCCAATGTGGTGTTTCACACAGGGGCAGGAATCAGCACGGCCTCGGGGATCCCTGACTTCAGGTAAGGTGATGGCACCTCCTCCAAGTCCATCTTCCAGCTTGGAAAGCTCTTGGAAAGCTCTGGTTTTAACCAGACCTACTCCATCCATCCATCCATCCATCCATCCATCCATCCATCCATCCATCCCATCAGTCCATCCATCCCATCAGTCCTGGATCCAGCTATGAACACCCTTTTTTCACACCTCCCTGATGTTCAGCTCTTCCCACAAAATCCCCTCATGTGCTCTGCTTTCACCAACCACCAAAATCCCGGTGTTCCATGACCTCCTCCTGGCTCATCCCACACGGATGGGGCCTGAGCTCTCCCTTCTCCCTCTCTCCCGTGGCTGCAGGGGCCCCAATGGTGTCTGGACTATGGAAGAGAAAGGGCTCTCCCCAAAATTTGACACCACCTTTGAGAATGCCAGACCCTCCAAGACTCACATGGCGCTGCTGGGGCTGCAGAGAGTCGGAATCCTGAAATTCCTGGTCAGCCAGAACGTGGATGGACTGCACGTGCGGTCAGGATTCCCACGGTACTGCCCCTGCCTTTCCCAGCCCTGTGTAAGGGATTTGATTCCCAAGGAATCTGATGTGGGGAGTGAAAGCTGGAAGGGGATAAATCAGCTGGAATTTAGAGGTTGTGGTTTGAATCCAGAGGGTGATGGAATGGAATCATCCTCGGTTGTTGCTCTCTGGAAATGCTTCTTGTGCACAAGAAAAACGGCTCATGGAATTGTAGAATGGTTTGGATTGGAAGGGATCTTAAATCCTCTCTCATCCCACCCCCTGCCATGGGCAGGGACACTTCCCACTATCCCAGGGTGCTCCAACCTGGCCATGGACACTTCCAGGGATGGGGCAGCCACAGCTGCTCTGGGAAATGCATCCCAGCCCCTCCCCACCCTCCCAGCCAGGAATTCCTTCCCAATATCCCATCTAACCCAGCTGCTCTCCTGTGCCAGGTTGTGGAATCAGGGAATCACAGACTGGTTTGGGTTGGAAGTGACCTAAAGCCCGTCCAGTTCCATCCCTTCCCTGGGCAGGGACACCTTCCCCTCTCCCAGGTTCTCCAGGTCCCATCCAGGTCGTGGAGCTGTCGGAGCTGCCTGAGGGATCAGGGCCCTGGGGGTGGGAATCTGGATCCAAGCAGGACATGTGCTCCTGGGAACAGCTCAGAGCTGTGCTCAGGGTCCTTTCCATACCCATCCAGAGGGATGGAGGCACAGGAGGGAGGATGGGAACACCTGGAATGGCTCTGGGTGCAGAGATGTGTCTCGCCCCAGTTTGCCGGAGCTCTCGGAGCGCTGGATCCTGGGCTGCCTCAATTTGCCTCAATGAAATTCCAATAAAACCAGTGCTGGGCCCCAAAAAGAGCCTTAAAAAGCATTTGGCCTCTCAATAAACCTGGAAATCTCCAAGAGCAGCAAGAGAGAGGGAAGGTCCCACGGCTGGAACTGCTCTGACTTACCCGTGCTCTCCGATTCCCTGGCTGCAAGGTCAGGATCCCACGGAGGATTCCCAAGGATTCCAAGAATTCCCTCTGCAGGGAACTGCGACATGCAAGAGCTGAGGGTACCAGAGCTCCAGTCCCTGCGTGGAGGGGGGGACTGGAGTGGCTGTTCCAAAGATGTCCTCAAAGGAACCTGCCTCTCCCCCAGCCCTCGTGACAGCCGGAGCTTTGCCCTTCACGAACTCCAGCCCATTATAAAACCCATTCCCAGCACTTAAGAGCAGCCAGGGATTGTCCTGGGAGGGAAAAGTGCTTGGAGCTGCCTGGGAAGGGGAGGGGAGAGCAGCAGAAAATAGAAGGAAGGGAGGCATTGAGGCTTGAAAGATGCTGAGTGTCTGGCACTGACGTTCATATCTCTGGGGTTTTCATGCTGAGGCACTGGAATGGGTTTCCCACAGAAGCTGTGGATGCCCTTGGAAACAAGGATGGAAAAAGGGAAACAGGCCTTGGACAACACTCTCAGGGACAGGGGGGGATTGTTGGGGTGTCCTGTGCAGGGCCAGGAGTTGGACTGATGATCCCTGTGTGTCCCTTCCAACTCAGGATATTCTGTTATCCCTGGAAGTGTCCAAGGCCAGGTTGGAGCAACCTGGGATAGTGGGAGCTGTCCCTGCTCATGGCAGGGGGTGGAATGGGATGAGCTTTAAGGTCCTTCCAACCCAAACCATGCTGGGATTCCATGAGTGGGGATGAGAATGAGGATTGTGAAGGAATCTTGGGAGAAGATGCTTCTCACAAACACCTTCAGCCATCTCTGGCTGAGCAGAGCTGCCTCCAGGGGGGATTTCCTGGGATTAAATCCCCTGAGTCCTTCTCCCAGCACCACCTTTGCCTGTTTAAACTGAACAGCCCTGGGAAAAGGAATAAGGACAGAACTCCAGTGTAGCCCAGCTCTGCCACCCAAACAAAACCTGTGCTTGAGTAAGTGCTGCTGAACTGGGGCCAAACTGGGGGAAATCAAGTCAGTCCTGTCTCACCCCCCTGGAGGAGGTTCCCAGGAATTGTGGGGTTTGGAGGAGCACAGGGAGAGCGTGGCTGTGTTTTCCTCTGCCTTCTGCACCGAGCTCCAGGGGACTTTCAGGCCAAACGAGTTTCAGAGGGCTGGGGTGGCCCAGGGATAGAGAGGTGCTGAGGAAAGCAAAGATCCAGGTGCTACCAGGAGCAGAGATTTGAGCTGGATCAGGAGCTGGGATCAGTGCTGGAAGTGGAAGCATTAAAAAACCAGGACGTGCTGTCCCTCCTCAGTCCCTGCTGCGGTGGCCACAGGGGGATGAACCCCCCACCTTGGCAGAGCTGGAATGCAGGGAAGCCCTTGAGCTTCAGGACCTTGGTGAGGAAGGAGGGGGTTGCTCCAGGGCTCTCCACCCTTTCCCACCTCACCTGAGCTGCTCTCCCCCAGGGACAAGCTGGCTGAGCTCCACGGGAACATGTTTGTGGAAGAGTGCGTGAAATGCGGCAAGTACGTGTGCCCTGAGCAGGGGTGGGGAGGGGTTTGGTGGGGTTTTACACATCAGGGGGGGCATTCCAGCCCTTCCCTGAGTGCCTGGCCATGAGTGGATCCGTGTTTCCACAGGCAGTACGTGCGGGATGCTGTGGTGGGCAGCATGGGGCTCAAACCCACCGGCCGGCTCTGCAGCGTCACCAAGGCCCGGGGGCTGAGGGCCTGCAGGTAGGGCTGGGGCAGGTAGGGCTGGATCCCTCCTGGAATGCTGCCTGTGGGATGGCAGGGATCTCTTGGAGCAGCCAGCAGCGCCTCAGGGTTAGGAGAAGCAGCTGAGGGTGCAGGAAGGTCTCGCAGCGCTGGGACAAGGGAGGGTGGGACAGGGGTTGGGTCACTGTCACCTCTGCCAGGGCAGCTCTGCTGTTCTTTCCTGGCAGGGGAAAACTTGATCCCTGTGTGTGTGTTTTCCAGAGGGAAATTACGAGACACTATCCTGGACTGGGAAGATTCCCTGCCCGACCGTGACCTCACGCTGGCGGACGAAGCCTGCAGGTAACTGAGCACCCCGGGAAGTGGGAGGTGGAACTGGATGAGCTTTAAGGTCCCTTCCAACCCAAACCATCCCCCAACCATTGGGGATTTTTGTCTCCTCCCTGCAGGAAAGCCGATCTCTCTGTCACCCTGGGGACCTCCCTGCAGATCAAACCCAGCGGGAACCTCCCGCTGATCACCAAGAAGAGAGGAGGGAAGCTGGTCATAGTCAACCTCCAGGCAACCAAACACGTGAGTGAGGGTCCTCAGCACCCTGTGCTGCTCCTCTGCCCTTGTGCCACCTCCCCCAGGCCCAGCCCAGGTTTGTCCCTGTCCCCTCCCAGGTGGGAGTTAAACCTGCACCTCCTGATAAACACTTAGAAATTGCAGGTAAATCCCAGATTGGGGATTTGCTTTGGGTGGGAAGGGACCTTGAAGCTCATCTTGTCCCACCCTCTGCCATGGGCAGGGACACCCTTCCACTGGACCAGGTTGCTCCAAGCCCCATCCAACCTTATCCAAGCAAGTTTTAAGAACAGAATAAAAACTCAGCCCAAAGCCTGATGCATCCTCTGGTGAATCAAAGCCCAGTGAAATCATGGAATATTATGCAGAGTTAGAAGAGACCCATCAGGATCATCCAGTCCAACCCTGGCCCTCCCCAGGACACCCCAGCAATCCCACCCTGTCCCTCAGAGCGTTGTCCAAACCCCCCTGGAGCTCTGGCAGCCTTGAGGCCGTGCCCAAACCCTGGGGAGCCTCTCAGTGCCCCAGCACCCTCTGGGGAGGAAGAACCTTTCCCTGAGATCCCACCTGACCCTCCCCCAGTTCAGCAGGTTCAGTTTATGCTCAGCCCTGATTTTGGTGCCCCAATTATCCGATATCTTTAATACCCAGATTTCTGGGACGTCGTTATCGCTCCCCTGGTCCTTGTCCCACCCTGTCCCGAGGTGATGCCCTGGGGACATCTCCCGGTGTCCCTGGGAGGGGCCCTTTGTCCCCAGCTCCGTGTCCCCACCCCAGGACAGACAGGCCGACCTGCGCATCCACGGCTACGTGGACGACGTGATGACGAAGCTGATGAAGCACCTGGGGCTGGAGGTGCCCGAGTGGACGGGGCCGGTGGTGGTGGAGAGCGCGGAGCTGCCGAGGCCGGAGCAGCTCCTCACGTCCCCCGGGAAGTGGCTGAAGGAGGAGCCCCTCTCCCAGCACAACGGCACGGGAATGCCGTGTCCCGGGAATACGCCGTGTCCCGGGAATACGCCGTGCCCTGGGAAGGTGCTGCTGGAGCACCACGATGGGCTGAAGCAGGAGTGTCCCAGCCTGGACACGGGGCCACCACCGGTGAAGAAGGTGAAGGTGGAACCTCTCCTGAGCTGAGCCCTGGACTGTTCCCTCTCTCCAGACACTCGTTTGTGCCGCTTTTCCTACCGACTTTTTTTTATACCCTTAAATATTGTCCCTTTTTTTATGTAAGTATTAAATACACTCGAAGCACACGCGGCGGGGCAGCTGCACCCACGGCCTTGGGAAGGGCGTTGCTCCTTCAAGTGTCCCAAGCTCCTGGTTCCTTCCCTGGGAGGAGGCAGCTGTGGGGCACAGCTGGAGCTCGGGGCACTGGGATGGTGACGTGGGATCACTGGCACCAGGTGGTGGATGGGAAGAGCCACCACCATGTCCTGGCTGAGCCCATCCCACGGTCCAGGGGATGTGGATTTTCCCAGAGAAGTTGTGGCTGCCTCATCCCTGGAAGTGTCCAAGGCCAGGTTGGAGCAACCTGGGATAGTGGAAGGTGTCCCTGCCCATGGCAGGAGGTGGGACTGGATGGGCTTTAAGGTTCCTTCTAACCCAAACTGTTCCGTAATTCTGTGATTCCATGTCACTTGGTCATGGAATGGGACTATTGCTGGCTGGATCCCAGCTGGACATAGGGCTGGGAGCTGTGGGATGTGCCCTGGTGTCCCACCTCTCCTGGGCCCCATTGCCTCCAGGCAGTTGGGCTTGAGGTCCCCCTGGCCCAGGGCTCCTTGAAACCTTGTGGATCACCCCCTCTTAAATTAAATCAGGTGGATTCTTTCCAAAATAACTTGTATTTGGAGACGAAAATAAAATTAAAAAACAAAAACAAAAACAAAAAAAAACAAAACACCAAAACAAACCCAAACCAAACCCAAGAACAAAACCAACCAGTTGCACCATCAGCAAAACCAACCAGCCCAGGGCCCCTCCTGCTCCCTCACCCCTGTCCTGAGCGACCCCTCATCCCTTCCACAACTTCCACTGCACCCAGGGGGCAGGAGCAGCCCCTTCCCTCCCAGTAAGGCCAGTGGGAAGCAGTGTCCTCTTCCCACTTCACAGACACAAGCAAAGCCGAGCGGGTCCAGCAGCTGGAGGCACATCCCAGAGGGGTCACCCCGAGGGCTCGTCCCAGAGGGAATGAGGTGCTGTGTCACCTCATGAAGTCCCCCGTGGTCCCTGGGTGCTGCTAAAGCTCCTCCTCTGGCTCCAGCCCGGCGGGATGGCCGTGCCCAGCTTTGGACCAGGCCAGTGCTGCCAGGCTCTGGTGTGACGTGGGGCTGTCCCCTGGCACAGCGTCGGTGCCATCCCCGGCCCCGCGGCTCAGCCCCTCGGGGCCCAGTGCCGGGCTGTCGTTCCTGAGGGACACTTTGTCCAGGTGTGTGTGGCCACTGAAAGCTTCGTGCAGGGTCTCAGGGGCCTCCTGCAGGTGCTCTGACCACAGGGGCTCCCGGGGCTTCTCGTCCCCGGGCTGGGGCTGGCTGTGAACCACGCGGGAGGCGGCCGCGTTGTGCAGCGACCTGGAGAAAACTGAGCGCCAACGGGGCGAGGGTCAGGGCCTGGGGCGGGGTCCAAGGGCCTGGCACGGCCCTGGCACTGCCCCAGCACAGCCTGGCATAGCCTGGTACTGCCCCAGCTCAGCCTGGCACAGCCGGGGTGCCCCCTCACCTCGCACTGGCCTGAAGTCTCCACTGGGTTCGGCCTCGCTGGGGGCGAAGGGGCTGATGGAGGGGAACACGATGAGGGTGAAGGAGAGCAGCAGGACCTGGGGACAGAGGGGACATCAGCACACGGCAGTGGAGGGGACCAGGGGCTGGGACACAGCTCCCAGGGAGGGGCTGGTGACAGAGCCAGGACTGTGTCCATCCCTCCTGGTGCACGTGCTCCTGCCAGTGCTCTTCCATCCACCCCTGCCTCATCCATCCCTCCCTGCATCCACCATCCCTGCCTCCATCCATCCCTGCCTCATCCATCCCTCCCTGCATCCACCATCCCTGCCTCCATCCATCCCTTCATCCCTACCCTCCATCCCTCCCTACCTCCATCCATCCATCCATATATCCTTGTGTTCTTCCTTCCCTTCATCCATCCTTTCTTCCTTCCACCTATCCTTTCATTCACCAATCCCTGTCTCCATCCATCCATCCATCCATCCATCCATCCATCCATCCATCCATCCATCCATCCATCCATCCATCCCTCCAACCCTCCCTGCCTTAGCACACAGAGGGACTCCATCCCTCCATCCATGCACCCATCCACCCCTCCCAGCACATCTCCAGGGATCCCCCTTCCCAACGTGAGGATCCCGGGGGTTTGGAGCCCACGCACCGCGAGGCAGGTTCCCGTCTGTGCCGCCTTGTTGCTTGACTGTACCACGAGGGCCTGGAGCTTCTTCAGCTGCTCCAGGAGGGATCTGGGAACAGGGAGAGCCCGTGAGCCCCCCAGGCCCCTCCAGCAGGTCTGGGAGTGAGGGGGGTGTCCCAACTCCATCCAACCCCCCACTGTCCCCATCCCACCCTGGAACACCTACGAGTTCTGCTTCTCCAGGTGCAGGACTTTCCTCTGCAGCTCCTGGTTCTGGGCCGTGCACGCCGACATCCTGGGGCACAGGGAGAAGGGGCTGGGATCAGGGGACAGCTGGGGGGAGCTGGCTGTGCCCCCCGGGGTGCCCCCATGCCCAGGCTGAGGGGTGGGGGCCGTACCTGCTCTCCAGCCCATCAATATATTCCTTCTTCTTCTTGCGGCTCTCCTGAGCCGACTGCTTGTTCCGGATCTTCCGCCGGATCTTCTTCAGCACCCGCTCCTCGTACTGGGGGATGCAGGGAGGGGAGTCAGGGATGCTGGGGATGGGACCCCCTGCCCCACACGCTCCCCAGGCGTGCTGGGACCCACCTTGGTGAGGGGCAGCTGTGTGGGCAGGGTCACCCCCTCCTTTGCCAGCAGCTTCTTCTCGTCCTCCGTCAGCACCAGCTCCTGGAAATGGCCCTGGTTTGGCCGGAGCAGGGAGCCGGGAGCCTGTGGCTGCTGTGGGAACAGGGAATGGTCACCCCGGGGGCTGGGGTGGGATCCTGGGCCAGGGAGGGAAAACCTCGCTCTGTGGTGTGGGAACAGGGACAAGTGTGGGGATGGGGGGGATTGTGGTCCAGGGACAAGGGAGAGCACCCCAGTGTGGGGATGGGGAGGGATAGGGATGGGAATGGGGGGATCAGTGTCCAGGAGGGGCCAAGGCTGCAGACAGGGAGTGTTGGGGACACAGGGACAGGGACTCACGTTGTCAGAGCTGCCCGACAGCAGCAGGTCCTTGACAGTGAGGGCGCAGGACGGTGGTGGGGAGACCACGGGCAGGTCCTGGCTCTCCTCCAGGAAGAACCCAGGGTGCCACATGTCTGGGGGAGGGCAGAGCAGGGCTGTCAGCAGTCCTGTGTCCCCCTCTGTCCCTGGTGTCCCTCTCCCAGGGGTGACTCTCCCCCGTGCCACGGCCCCAGGGCTGGGCTGAGTTGCTGCCTGGAGCGTGACCCCAACTCTGTCCCCCCAAACTGTTGTTCTGGTCCTGCTCNTCGCTCTGGTCCTGCCCCAGCCCCCCCCAACACTCTGCGCTGCTCAGCACCCCCAAACCCCTCTCCAGCCTCCCCCACCAACACCAGTCTGCCCAGTTCACCCCAGTTGCCAAGCTCTCCCCACTCACCAGTCCCCCAGACCTCCCAGTTCTTCCCAGTCCCGCCAGCTGCCCTGATTTCCTCACAAGCCCCAAGAGACCCCACCTGCCCCACCCCTCTCAGCTCCCCAGCATCCCCAGTGCCCCCCAGGTTGGAAAGTGCCCCCAGCCCAGTGCAGCTCACCCAGGTCGATGGAGACCTCGGGCTGCAGGACCCCAGACCCCGCTGGGATGGGCTGAGCCCGGCAGGGGTTGGTGTAGGGGTACAGGACCTCTCGGGGACCCCCATCACAGCACCTGGGGGGGCTGTCGTGCTGGTCTGAGGGGGGGTCCTCGGAGACCCCGCTGTCACTGGTGGCTGGGGACCAGCTGGGCGAGTCCGACGCCGAGTCCCCGGAGCCCAGGATGGAGCTGAGGAAGTCCTCGCTGTCCTGGACACGCTGTGGGGACACAGCAGCCGTCACCACAGGGTGCTGTCACCCTGGGGTGCCCACGGGAGCCCCCAGCCCGGGGGTCTCACCCTGCCCTCGTGCCAGGCTCCCAGCGGCGTTCCCAGCTCCACCTCGCGCAGGATCCCGTCCTGGCGGTCGAAGAGAAGGTCCAGCAGGTCCAGGCTGTCCAGGCTGCCCACGCTGGAGGCCATGGCTGGGAGGTGACACAGTGTCAGTGCCCAGCCCAGGCCCCCTGGTTGTCCCCTCTGTGTGTCCCCTCACCCTGCACAAGCTGCACAGGCCTGGGGACACATCATGGGGCAGTGGGAGGGAGCAGGGAGCGGGTTTGGGGCTGTCCCTGCACAGATGTGGGCACAGCTGGCAAAGCCCTACATGCATGGGAGGGACAGCACAGGGTGTGGGGGCTCTGGGCACGGCAGTGCCCCCTTTCCCTGCCACCACCTCCTTCAAGCTGTTGAAACTCCCAAATCCTCTATTTTTCCCCCCAGAATGACCCAGCCAGGAGCTCCCTGCAGGCACAACCCCCCCCAGACACCAAGGGCTGGAGAGGCTGGGTCAGCTCCCCCCTCCAGCCCTGGCTGGGGGTGACCACTCCAAGAGGGCAGGTTGAGCATTCTGCATGGGAAGGGGAGAGGATTCGGCCCCAGGGAGGGGACTCAGTCCCTCAGTGCCACCCCAGGCACTGCTTGACACCCCAGACTCAGACAGAGCCACCAGGCCAATTGACCACTTGCCCACCTGGCCAATCAACCCACTGACAACCCAACTACCCAACCAGCTGACCTACTGACCAACTGGTTGACCAGTCAATCAGTGAGCCCATCAAGAAACAGTCCAAATGGTCAACCTGTTGGCCAAGTGACCAAAGGATGGGCTGACCAAATAGCCAACACACTGACCGATGGACTGACCAGTCAAGTCTCTGGCTGATTGATCACCCAACCCACCACCCAGCCCAACCACCCAGCTGCTCTTCCCAACCAATTAACCCCACACTCAAGTGTCTTCCAAGCCAGGTTTGGGGACAGTGTCATTACTGGGACATCTGTCTGGCCAACCCAGACACGGGGGGGGATTTATTGCATCCTGTCCTTCACCCTCCACCCCGATGGTCCCCTGGGACCCCGCTGAGGGCCATACCTGGGTGAGATCCCATGGATTGTCCTCTCAACCCTCTCTGAGCACAGGGAAGCAGGGTGGACACTGAGCTCAGCCTCCTCCTCCTCCTCCTGTGTGATGCCCTGACCAGAGTGGCAAAGTTTAAACTCCAACTGCACAGAAATAACGTCCTGGATTGCAAAACGTCCCTGATTGGGGCCGGCGGGGTGTGATGGCAGGGGATGGACCCGTAACTCATTAGCCACATGTTTTTGTGCTCCCTTGCCAAGCAGGGCAGGAGGGACCAGGGCCGGAGAGCAAAGTCCAGGTGCTATAATTGTCCATGAACCTTCACCCACTTTTGGGGACAATTTCCCTTTTTTTCAGACGGGCGTCTCGGTGTTAAATCACATTTGGTGGGTGGGGGAGAAAACATCCGGGGGACATCAAAACAAAGCTTGGGTGCCTCAGCTCCCTGAGGCCAAGGCTGGGCTGGGGCTCTGCTGCCTGAGCCCTCCCTGCCTCAGATTCCCTCAGTGTCCTGCAAATGCCTGAAGCGGCTCCAGGAGAGCTGGAGAGGGACTTGGAACAAGGGATGGAGGGACAGGACACAGGGAATGGCTTCCCACTGCCAGCAGGCAAGGTTGGATGGGATATTGGGGAGGAATTTTTCCCTGTGAGGGCGGTGATGGGCTGGGATGGAACTCCCAGAGCAGCTGTGGTTGCACCACCCCTGGAAGTGTCCAAGGGCAGGTTGGAGCAACCTGGGATAGTGGAAGGTGTCCCTGCCCATGGAAAGGGGTGGAACTGGATGATCCTTAAGGTCCCTTTGAGTCCAAATCATTCCACGACTCCATGATTCCCACATGGCTGTTTAGGGACACTGTCACCCGTGTCCCTTCCATGAGCCGTTCCCCCCAAGATTCCTAGGACACCTGGATCCCCCGGGATCCCCAAACCCTTCCGGGATCTCCAAACTCCCCCGGGATCCCCAAACCCCTCCGGGATCCCCACACCCCCCCGATCCCGGGTTCCTGGGCACAGGGAGGGGCCTGCGCTGACTAAAGGTCCGTGTGCCCCAGGCGTGGCACAGGGACAAGGCCGCGGCCCCTTATCGGCCGCCCCACGGCCCCTGACCGACGGGGCGGCGGCTGCTCCCTGGTTTATGGCCCCGCCGGGACCGGGCAAAGGGCGCCCGGGGTTGTGAGGGGCCTTTCCCGTGATGGGTCGCGGAATCGGGGAGGAAACGGTCTGAGGAGAGGCGGGGAAGGCTCCTGCTCGTTGCTGGGTCGTTAATTCTTTAATTAACGCCCCTCACACGGTGGGATCGCCGGTGTCCTCCAGTGCCGGCCTCTCCCTCCCCTCAGGCCGCCATAGCCGCCCCTCCCTTCTCCCGCCGCCTCAGCGAGATCTCGCGAAACTCCACCGCCTTCAGCCCCCCCCCCCCCCGCCCCCCCCC
>VYXB01002753.1:18703-30288 GCA_013397135.1 Pachyramphus minor
GGGGGCACGGGCAGGGCTGGGGGAGGGGGGTCCTTCCCTGCGCATCCCGGCCCTTTTCCCGTCAGAGCCAGCTGGGCACAGGCTGCAGCCCCAGGACAGGTGGATTTTAGCTGGGAAGAGGCTCAGTGACTCCCTCGGACGCTGCTTCCCCCTGGATGCAGCTCCCGCCTGGCTCCATCCCAGCTGGTGCTTCCCCCAGGGATTTGGGAGCAGCGCGCGGGGCTCAGGTCCCGCGGGACGGGTTTTTGGGGGGCTCGGGGACCCCAGGGCCGAGCCCAGCTGAGCGCGGTCTAATGCTGCCACCTCCCGGGCAGAGCCGCGCTCCGGTCTGGGAGAGGATCCGGCTTTAAAAAAAATCCCTGGATTTTCCTCCCTGCCTGGTTTAGAAGCTCATTAAACCGGGAGAGCATTAAAAAATCTGCCTGTCTGAGAACGGGGTGGGGGGAGGACCGTGGGGGTCCCCGCGGGACCCCTCGTGCAGCATCACCTGCCCCGTTCGGCTGCACCGCGTCCCCAAGCACCGGGAGCCGGGAAAGCCCCTTCCAAAGCCATCCCGAGCCCCGGCAGCAGCTTTGTGGGCGCAAAACCCCCCCGGCCCTCCTTCTCCCTCCTCGTCTGCGCTTCTCGGGGGCCGAATTTAGCTGGAAGGAGAATGAGGAAGCGCGGATGATGCGCTGAATAAAAACACCCTCTGCAATGCGGTGCTTCAAGTGTGCAGCGTCTTCCCTTCCTCCTCAACACGGTCCGTGAGACGCGGGAAATGTTTCCCTTTCATTCCCTTCCCTTTCCCCCCCTTCCGCGCTCCCCGGGCAGAGCTTCTCCAGCCCGAGGAAGGTCCCCTTGATGTAAATTGTTCTCTACGTGTTGAATGGAGCCGCAGACAAAAAGCTCCAATTAATCGGCTCAGCCCCTTCTCCGGAGCCGAGGTTTTTCCAGCCTCACAAAACGCCGCTTTTCCCTTTGTAGCCTTAATTAGTTTTTTTGCTCCTCTGCCTGCGAGGGGGGAGGACGGGGCTGGAGGGGGCTGGAGAGTCCCGCGTCGCTGCCGGGGCACCGCGTGGGGAGGGAGGGAAAACCATGGAGCTCCTCCAGCCCGCTCCGTCCGGGACGGGGGGATCGGGTCCTGCCTCAGCTCCCCTCAAGGGTGGGGCTGAGCGATGGAGCAGGGACCCCTCAGCATCCTCGGGGACACACCCGGACACTCCACCTCGCAGAAATCCCGCTCCAGCTCATCCCATCCCTCTCCTCTCCCAGTGCCTTTTCCCCAAGACTTTTTTTGGCTGGGAACTTCCCCTTTCACCCCCAACCCCGGCACAAACCAGGGCCCTGCTCAGCGCGGCTGTTCCGCAGCCGGGACCCCCCCCCAGGTCCCCAACTCATCACTCAGTGCCCAGACACGGTTTTCCAAGTCACCAGCGGGAGCGGGAATGGCTGGGAGCCTCCCGGGAATGTCTGGGAGCCGCCCGGGAAGGCAATGAGCTTACCATAAGGTGATTAGTGGCGCGGCTCCAAGGGCAGGAGCAGACGGCGGAGGGATCGGATTTAGGCACCGCTGACCCCGGCGCCTCTTGCTCTCTTCCAGTGACACCCTGGATATCCCAGGAAAAGCTGCCGGAGCACCGGAGAACCACCCTCGGGACAAGCTCATGAATATCTACCAGAGATTGCACGAGGTGGTGTCTGGGCCAGATAAGGGAGCGACAAACCCCCGGTGCCGCTCCCAGATAACACGAAGTTCCTTCCATCCCAGATTTATTTACAGATGTGGAGCTCGGGAGAGGGAATAAACCTCTGGTGCTTCCCCCAGGGAGCCTGAGACCAGTTCGGGAAGTGTTTTCAGTTCCTCCTTCTCTTGCATCCTCCACCTCCCTTTACCTTTCCCTGATGACTTCCTCAGCTCAGCAATGTCTGGGTTATTTTCTCCCGATTATGTATTTGTTATCCAAGGCTGATATAAAGGAAATCCCACTTTCCAAAGGCAGAGGAAGCTCTGACGAAGCTCTCACTCACCCCCCTCCCCCTTTGCTTCCCACAACAAGGCAAATCCTCGCAAGCTGAGCGTTCCTAGAAACACATTTCCTTAAAAAAAACAACATTTTTTTTACAATAATCCGTTGGTAATGGCCAGATTTAAGTGATCCCTTTTGGTGCTGAGGCTTTTTGACCCCAAAACGCCCCCACACGCTGACCCTGGGCTCAGCAGAGGGAGGAGATGAGGAGAAGGGCAACCTGCTCTGTCCCGGGAAAAGGTGGGAATATGGGAAACAAAGGCAGGATCACTCTGGTTGTGCCTCCACTGCCCCCACATTGCTGCTGGGACAACCCTGGCCGGACTTTCCACCTCCCTGACCCCACACCACGGGGGTCTTTGGGCTGGGTGGTGCTTCCCATGTCTGGGGACACGGCACCGAGTCCCAAAACCGCGCCTGGGAGCTGCAAAGGAAAAGCAAAACCCCCCAAAACCCGCCCACCTCGGGTCAGTAAATTTAATTTTCTCGGAGGTTTTGGGGCTGCCAAGACCCCCCCCGAGCCCGACCCGTCCTTCCCCCACCCCGGGGGGGGACGGAGAGGGCGAGACCCCGCAGGGCTGAGATCAGGAGGAGGAGGAAGAGGAGGAGGAGGAGGAGGAGGAGGAGGAGGGAGCGAAGGAACCGCAGGCAGGAGAGGAAGTCGCCGCCGGGCACTCGCCGAGGGTTTTTCACCCCTCCCGTGCCTCTGTGACCTTTTACTGGGGCCGCTCCGAGATGCCCCAGTGCCCCCCGGCGCTGCTGCTGGTGCTGCTGGTGGCCACGGCCAGTGGCCAAGGTGAGGAGGGGACACAGATTTGGGGGTCTCCAAGGGGTCCAGGGGGGTCTTTCAGGCCGGGGATGTGCGTGGGGAGGATGGAGGGGGGCGATTCTCGCTGCCGGTGCCCTCGGGGCAGTGGGTGAGGGAGGGGGATGAGGGGATGTGGGATGCCAGGGAAGAGCGGGCACAAAGACACCCGAGGGTGCTCAGGGTCACGGCCTGAGGGGGGTCCCTGGGGAGGTGGGGAGGGGATGGGTGGGTTTTGGGGGGCTTTTCCTCGGTTCGCTGCCCAGGGCAGGTCGATCCAGGCCGGTTCTCCCATGAAGGGGGTGGGGAGGGGAGAGTTTCCCCTCCTGGGCAGCGTTTTGGACACGGGGTTGGTCCGAAAGCAGCCACTTCCTGACAGAACAATGCCCGTGGCCGTGACCTTTCCTGCACCCAGAAAAGCAGCTTTCTGAGGTCAAATCCCTCTGCTGGACAAACGAGGAGACTTTTCCCCACGGTTTCAGGGGAGCTGGAGGCCGCTGAGGGTCTTCTTCCTAAAAGGAGCAGCTTGTGTGCAATGGGAGCAGGGAAAAGCCCGGGTTTGGGGTCCAGCTTGGCCCTGGAGCATCTTCTGGCTGCAGCTTGGTCTGTTCAGCTGCCCTGAGGGCAGAGCTCAGGGGGCTGCAGCTTCTCCCTGAGGGGCAGCTCAGATCTCTGCTCTGTGAGAGCAGGGACAGGACCCAGGGAAGGGCTGGAGCTGTGCCAGGGCAGGGTCAGGTGGGATTTTAGGAGAAGGTTCTTCCCCCAGAGGGTGGTTGGCACTGCCCAGGCTCCCCAGGGCAGTGGGCACAGCCCCAAGGCTGCCAGAGCTCCAGGAGGGTTTGGACAACGCTCTGAGGGACAGGGGGGGATTGTTGGGGTGTCTGTGCAGGGCCAGGAGCTGCACTGGGTAACTCCTGTGGGTCCCTTCCAGCTCAGGATGTTCCACGATTCCGTGACCTCTGCACCCCCCACCACGGGAGTCCAGGGCAGCGTCACCTCCCTCCTCCCCTCCCTCTCCCCCCGTTTCCCACCCCTCTGGTGCAGGGCTGGGGGGGCTCTCACTGCTCTGGGCTGCACGAGGCGTGGGTTGTGTGCCCGGAGCAGCTCGAACTGCAGCAACCACGGGCTCAGCTGAGCTGCAAAACGTCCCCACAGGTGGAGCCGCGGTTAAGCCGGGCTGTGCTGCTCACACTCACGGCTTCCTCTGTCCTGTTGTGCCCCGGGACCACAGCCAGACCATCCTGGGCCCCCCCCTCCTGTCAGGGAGCTGCAGAGAGCCAGAGGGTCCCCCCTGAGCCGCCTTTTCTCCAGGATGAGCCCCCCTCCCAGTTCCAAGAGCATTAAGACCCTCTCCCAGCTGCCCCAGAGCAGCTCTGAGAGATAATCCCTTGTGTTCTGCAGGAAATTTAGGACCTGGAGCAGCGGGAAGGGCCCCTTCTAAAGAGCTGCAGGTTCCAGGTGATGAATAGTCCCTGCTCCCATTTCCCCAGGGGTGGATTTTGGTGCCCTCCAGCCCCTCGTATTCCTGGACAGGACGGGTGTCCTCACGCTTGGCTTTGCAAAGACCAGGCTTGGAGCTGGAGCTGCTCGGAGTCTCCAGGGCAAAACCTGGAGCTCTGCAGGTGCCCTGGGAGCAGCTCCCTGCAGGAAAAGCCGTGGGATGGGTGGGAAGTGCAGCTCAGGGCTGTGGGGCTGTGCTGTGCGAGGTCCCCCCCGGCTGCTCCGACCACACGGAGCTCCAGGAAGCGGCGAGGCCCCGAGTGCCTTCGGCCCCCCCCGGATGTTTGCAGGGGGGTTTTGGGGCTGTTTTATGTCGCCTCCACCACAGCCCTCGACATCCAGGGCTGCTCTGAAAGGGGGCAGGCACAGAAAGGGGAGGAAAATGGTCTGGAGGGCAAAATTCCCCCCGGGGGTGGGGTTGGGGAACAGACACACAGCAGGCCTGGGATGTGAGGAGGGAATGGAATCTCCGGGATGGAGACGGGGAAGAGGCCCCCAGGGACATGAGGGACTGTGCTGGGGGTCTGCACCAGGGGTGGGCTCCCCTGGTTTTGGTTTGGTCCCCAGCAGTGACTGTGTCCCCCCTGTAGCCACGGAGCATCTCCTGGGGTCACAATCTCACCTGGGGCTCATCCCCCTCTCTGCTGTAGGAACCCAGGAGTGCCAGGAACAAGCCGTGCCAACCGCTGGAATGTTGGAGCTGCGGCCAGAGAGACACCACCAGGAGTGGGAGGAGGTCCACTGGAGAGTGACCAGGGGTGCAGGACCGTGGACACGGATCCTGACAGCCCGGAAGGACGGGCGTGTCTCCTACACCCAGGGCTTTTTTCCTGGGAGAGCCGTTTTCCAGCTGGACACCCTCTCCCTGAGGGTCTCCCCGGTTCAAAAGGAAGACAGCGGGGTCTACAAGATCGAGTTCGAGGATCCATCAGGCGTTGTCACCAACCTGACCTTCTGTGTGTTGGTGTGGGGTGAGCAGCTGGGCCCCTGTCCCCCTGTCCCTCTGCCCCCTGTCCCTTCTCACCTCCTCTGTGCCCACAGATCCCGTTCCCCGGCCGGAGCTGCGGGCACAGACCCTTCACCGGGAGCAGGGCTGGTGCAACATCTCCGTGTCCTGCAGTGTTCCTGCTCCTGGAGACGTGTCCTACAGCTGGAATTGCAGCGGGGATCCCCCCGGAGCCCCCCAGCACCGCCAGCCCCAGCTGCTCCAGAGGGTGCCCGTGGGTGCTGCTCCCACCCTGTGCCTCTGCAACGTGAGCAACCCCGTGAGCTGGAGCACGGCCAGCGCTGACATCGTGGGTGTCTGTGGCTACTCAGGTGATTTGCCCCCTGGAATCACAGAATTCCCGAGCTGGAAGGGACCCACCGGGTTCAGCTCCTGGCCCTGCACGGGACAGTCCCGAGAATCTCAGGTCTCAGAGGTCACGAGAGAAAAAAAAATAAAAAAATCATATTTTCAGTGCTCAAAAGCACTAGAAAAATTTTTAAAACCACAGAAATATGTATATATTAAAAAATATATACATATTTATGTATTTTGGTTTTATAAAAGGCAAATGTATTAATTTAGAGAGTCATAGAAACATGGGATGGTTTGGTTCCTCCAGTCCCACCCCCTGCCATGGGCAGGGACACCTCCCACTGTCCCAGGTTGCTCCATCCAACCCTGGACACTTCCAGGGATCCAGGGGCAGCCACAGCTTCTCTGGGCAACCTGTGCCAGGGCCTCCCCAGGAATTCCTTCCCAATATCCATCCAAACCTGACCTTTGTCAGTGGGAAACTGTTCCCTTGTCCTGTCGCTCCAGGGTGACCCTGCCTTGGCTGGGAGGATCTCCAGAGGTCCCTTCCAACCCCAACTGTTCTGGGATTCTGTGGTTCCTCTGCAGACCTTCCCCACCTCATCCTGTGGCCTGTGGTGGCCTCGGCTGTGGGACTGATGCTGTTCCTGGTTGTCACCTGCTGCTGGTGGAGGAAGAGAAAAAAAACCCCCGCAGAAGGTTTGTGCTGGGGGTGGGTGCAGGAGTTGGTGGGTTGGGCAGTGGGGGAGGTGGTTTAGATGTCTCTCTACCCTCCTCCTGCCTCCAGTCGTGCTCCTTATGCTTTTCCTGGGGTTCTCCTGCTCCTGGGGCTGATGTGGGACAAAGAACTGGGCACTGTCACCCCCCTGCCCAGGGCAGGGAGCCTTTGCCCATCCCGGGCTGAGGAGCTGCTGAAGCGCCCCAGAAACCCAAACCTGTGGGACCTGGAGGACAATTCCCACTTGGATATTCGTTTTATTCCAAGCTGCCAACAAATAAAACCTCCCAATTGCCAAGGGACCCTTCTCTCCCTCTGCTCTGCTCTGCTTTGCTTTGCCTGAGGGCCGAACCCCCCAAATCTGGGGGCTCTGATGTCTCACACTGACCCTTCAAAGCCCCCCCCGGACATGTGGAGGAGCCACTGACCATCTACGAGGAGGTGGGAAGAGACAAAACCAGCCAAGACCCCGTGAGTGCTGGGGGTGTGTCCCTGAGTGTCCCCTCCCACACAGAATCCCAGGATAATTCGGGTTGGAAAAGCCCTCCCAGCCCATGGATACCCCCCTGTGCCCCATCCCCACCTTGTCCCCCAGCCCAGAGCACTCAGTGCCACATCCACTCCTTCCCTGGACACCTCCAGGGCTGGGGACTCCAAACCTCCCTGGGCAGCCCCTGCCAAGGCCTCACCACCCTTTCCATGGGGAAATTCCTCCTCATGTCCAACCCCACACTGCCTGAGGGATGGGACCTCTATTTGGGAATGTTGATCACCCTCAGCTGAGCCTTTTAACACCTTGGGTTGTTTGGGGTTTTTTTTTAACCATCTGGGGTTGTTCTTTCCCCAGAATGGGACCTTTGAGGCCACCCAGGCACAAAACACCGTGTATGCCGTGGTCCATCCCACAGCACAGGTAGGGTCAGTGCTGGGGTCACTGCTGGGGGCCTGGAGCTGCCCCACAGGCTCCCAGGCTGGATCCGTTTCTTCCAGCTGCCAAATCCACTCTTTCACCCCCCAAAATTCACTTTTCTTTGTGCATCCAGACCATTCCTCCCCGGCAGGAGGAGTGCAGGTACCACCAGCAGCCCAGAGGCTCCACCATCTACTCCACGGTCCAGCTTGGCAGGAGGGTGAGATTGTCCTGGTGCCTCCCTGACCCCTCTGGGTGACACCAAACCCCTTTTGGGTGCTGGGTTCACCACCCCAGTGCCACTCTCCCTAACAGGAGGTTCCTCCTCCTCTCCACAGCCTCCTTCTCTCAGGAGGAAGAGGTTGGACCCAGCTTTGGTCTCCACGGCCTACTTGGAGGTAAGGGATGATCCCTGGGGGGGGTCTCCAAAGCTTTTTGGGGTCTCAAAGTGTTAAATCCCACCCGTTTCCCTGCAGGATATGGGCGGTCCCAGACCCTGGCGCCCCTCGTTGCGCACCCCACACCCGACCCCTGCCAGTCTCCACCTCTCCTAATAAATTCCCTGGCAATTCCCTTCCCTCTGGACCTGCTCTCCCGGAGCCCCCGAAGACTCCAGCGCCCGCTGGGATCCCACCCAGGGGTTTGCTCGGGACAGAAACGGTCCCAGAGATGTTTTTTTGGATGGATCTGACCCCCAGCTGCATTTTGGAGGCTTGGAGGGGAAGAATTTGGGATGGAAAACTGTTTCCTGTGGGGATGGAATGGGACTGGTAGGAGCAGGGAGGGGAGCAGGGGGTGTGGGATCTTTTGGGTTTTTAGGCCTTGACAGGTTTGGGAATTGATTTTCCGGTGCAAACATGAGCTGAGCTGCACGAGGCGGTTGTGCTGCTTGTTTAATTAGTTAAATTGGATATTTATGGCCCGAAATGTACCTCAGGCACGTGGAGGAAGCAGGAATTGCCTTGTCTGTGGCTCGGGAAGGTCTGAGGGGATGGAATCTCGAGCGGAGGTGCCCTTGGCACCAGGGGTGGGGAGGGAGAGGTGGCTGTGGGCAGGATGGTCCCTGACAGTGCTGGGGGACACGTCCCCAGCACCCCCTGAAGCTCCCGAGGCCGCTTCCACATCCCTTCCCAGGGTTATCCCCCTTCCCAGGGGTTATCCCCATTCCCAGGGGTTATCCCCATTCCCAGGGTTATCCCCCTTCCCAGGGTTTATCCCCATTCCCATGGTTATCCCCATTCCCAGGGTTTATCCCCCTTCCCAGGGTTATCCCCATTCCCAGGGTTATCCCCATTCCCAGGGTTTATCCCCATTCCCAGAGTTATCCCCATTCCCAGGGTTTATCCCCCTTCCCAGGGTTATCCCCCAGCCCTGCAGGGAGCAGGAGGTGGAGGGAAAGCGGCTGCGGCTCCAAAGCTGCTCCCGGGGGGAAGATCAAGAGCTTCTCGTGGGGACTGAAATGAGAGGTGACAGTTGAGGTGACACTTGGACGGCGGCTCCAGTGTTCCTGCAGCAGAGGAGCCGCGACACGAGCGATGTTTGGGATCATTCAGCGGGGAGGGAGCTCGGGAAAAGCTTTGCTGTCGGAGCCGGGTGGGTTCCCAGCGCCCCGAGCCCCGTCCTCTGCTTCTCCCGATGTCCCGGAGTGAGTCTGACACTTCTTCCACTNTATTTCATTTTTTAAAATAAGTACATTTTATTTCTTTATTTTTGAAATTATTTTTATTTTCTGGGATTAAACTGGGCCAAGGTCCAGGCTCCTTTTTTTTGTTGTTGTTGTTTGTTTTTTGTTTGTTTTTGTTTGTTTGTTTGTTTTGGTTTTTTCTTAATTTTTTTCTTGTTTTCTTTTACTTTTGTGTTATTTTTATTTAATTTTTTAACACGTGTATTTTATTTTTTTTTTTTCATTTTTTGAACTGATTTTTATTTTTAATTTAATTTTCCTGTTAATTTTCTGGCGCTGAAGTGGGTCNTTCATTTTAATAGGTATATTTTATTTTTTATTTTTTGAAATGATTTTTATTTTATTTTTAGTTTTAATTTTCTGGGATTAAACTGGGTCAGGGCTTGGGCTTTTAAATTCTATTTTTATTTTTAAAGTAATTTGACTTTTATTTTTTGTATTATTTTAATTTCATTTTTTAAATGAACATATTTTATTTTTTATTTTTNTTTTTATTTTCTTATTTCTTATTTTATTTTTTGTTACTTTTATTTAATTTTTTAACACGTGTATTTTATTTTTTTTCATTTTTTGAACTGATTTTTATTTTTAATTTAATTTTCCTGTTAATTTTCTGGCGCTGAAGTGGGTCAGGGCTCAGCGGGTGTTCCGGGCCCGGGGCTGAGCATGGGAAGCCTCCAAGGGCCGTTTGCCCCCGACGGAGCCCCCGCGGCCCCACAGCTCCCGGACAAAGGCCCCGGGTGTCGTCTGGCAGGAAAGAATCCCGCCTGGAATTAAAATCCGGCGTTTTAAGCGTCTGCTCCAGGCCCCCATCCCCGGTCGGGGGTCGGCGCGTCCCGGCTGCGGCACGTGCTGGATTATTGGGGAGCAATCCCGTTCACCTCGCAGAATCCCGGGATAACTGAGCTTGGAAAAGGCCTCTGAGGTCATTGTCCACCTCATCCCCCAGCCCAGAGCACTCAGGGCCACATCCACTCCTTCCCTGGACACCTCCAGGGCTGGGGACTCCAAACCTCCCTGGGCAGCCCCTGCCAAGGCCTCACCACCCTTTCCATGGGGAAATTCCTCCTCATTTCCAACCTGAGCCTCCCCCGGCTCACCCCGGAGCTCAGACCTCAGCATGGAGACGGCCCCGGGTGCAGGAGGGGAACCGGGAACCCCGGGGCCACCAGAAAGGGCAGATGAGACCCTCGGGGTCCGTGTCCCGTTTCCCCTCGGGGCGGTTTTGGGGTCGCTGTGGTGGGGGGGGCTCGGGGCTCCATGAGGGGTGTGTGTGGGGTGTGGAGCTCTCCCTGTTCCCACGGGTCCCGCGAGGCGGCATCAGCGCCCCGAAGTCTGGGGGTGTCTCAAGGCCTGGGCGGGTGATTTCCCGCCAAACGCGGAAGAGGAACTGTGGGAGTGGAGCGTTCATCAAGGGCTCTCCCAGCCACGACCCTCCCGTCCTGCAGAGACCTCCGGTTTGGGGACAGTGGCCGGGGGGCTGCAGGCTCGGGTAGGGGGAGGATTCCTTGGGATTCCTCCCTGAGCAGCAGTTTCCACCCCGGGGTTCGGATGTGACCCCGGAGAGAACGGGGCAGACAAGATGGCGGTGGGGCTTGTCGGTGACCTCCTCCTCCTCCTCCTCCTCTTCGTCACGCAAGGTACAGCAGTGGGATGAGGGCTGGCTTGGCTTTGGGGACAGTGGGGCACCCTGGGGATGTGCTGGGGAGGGGAACCCTCCCTGTCCCCACTGTCTCTCCCCCCGGTTCCCTTCCCATGGGACCCCCCAGCCACCTCCACGCTGGGGCGGAGGGGCAGCTCCGGGGGAGCCTGGAGAGGATCCCAAAAAGTGAAAGCAAAGAAAAGCAAATCTCTCCCTCGAGGGGAGGGGGGGTGTTCTGGGCGGAAGGGGTGGAAATCCTGTTTGTGGTCCTGTGGTCAGGAAACCTGGAGCAAAGGGGTCATTGGCTTTTCCCTTTGCGAGAGGGGGGTGGTGGGGGAGGAGAACCAGTTAAACCAGTTAAATCGGTTCCACTGGGGAATGAAATCAGTTAAACCAGTTACACCGGTTCCACTGGGGAATGGAATCAGTTAAACCAGTTCCACTGGTTCCATTGGGGAATGGAATCAGTTCCACTGGGATATTGAAGAAGTTAAAGCAGTTACATCAGTTAGATTGGGGAACTTAACCAGTTAAAAAAGTTGCACCAGTTCCACTGAGGAATTAAACCCGTTCCACTGGGGAATTTAACCAGTTAAATGAGTTGCACCCGTTCCATTGAGGAATTAAACCAATTCCACCAGTTCCATTGGGGAATGGAACCAGTTAAACCTGTTACACCAGTTCCATGGGGGAATGGAACCAGTTAAACCTGTTCCACCAGTTCCATTGGGGAATGGAACCAGTTAAACCTGTTCCACCAGTTCCATTGGGGAATTAAACCAATTCCACCAGTTCCATTGGGGAATGGAACCAGTTAAACCCATTACACCAGTTCCATGGGGGAATTAAACCAATTCCACCAGTTCCATGGGGGACTTAAACCAGTTCCATTGGGGAATGGAACCAGTTAAACCTGTTACACCAGTTCCATGGGGGAATGGAACCAGTTAAACCCGTTCCACCAGTTCCATTGGGGAATTAAACCAATTCCACCAGTTCCATTGGGGAATGGAACCA
>VYXB01002753.1:30329-53075 GCA_013397135.1 Pachyramphus minor
TGTCCTGGCAGCCCGGGCACAGTGCAGGGGTGCCCCAGCAGCACATCCCGTGTCCTGGCAGCCCGGGCACAGTGCAGGGGTGGCCCAGCAGCATGTCCCATGTCCTGGCAGCCCGGGCACAGTGCAGGGGTGGCCCAGCAGCACCTCCCGTGTCCTGGCAGCCCGGGCACAGTGCAGGGGTGGCCCAGCAGCACATCCCATGTCCTGGCAGCCCGGGTGCAGTGCAGGGGTGGCCCAGCAGCATGTCCCATGTCCTGGCAGCCCGGGTGCAGTGCAGGGGTGGCCCAGCAGCACATCCCGTGTCCTGGCAGCCCGGGCACAGTGCAGGGGTGGCCCAGCAGCACGTCCTGTGTCCTGGCAGCCCGGGCACAGTGCGGTGCCCACAGCGCGGCCGTGGCCGGGGCCGTCGGCGGCAGCGTCTGTCTCAGCCCCAGCCCCGAACACCAGAAGAGCTACTCCCGGATCCACTGGCGCCTCAACGACAACAGGAAGTTGGCCAGCTGGAACCCCGAGGAGAAGGTCCAGTACCCCAGCACCACGCACAGGGACCGCCTGGAGCTCTTTGCCAACTACTCGCTGAAGATCAGCCGCCTGCAGAAGGGCGACAGCGGCGAGTACCAGCTGTACCTGGAGGACGACACGGGCAGGGAGGACAAGGACAGGATCACCCTGATGGTGTATGGTGAGCTGCAGGAGGGCAGGGCTGTCCCACGGGTGGCACGGGGCGGCCTTGACATCCTGCTGCCCCTTGCAGACGTGGTCCCGAAGCCCAGGGTGATGGTCACAGTGACCAGGGACGACCAGCGGCAGTGCAACGCCACCCTGAAGTGCTCCGTGGGGCTCAAGGATGTGACCTACGAGTGGATCCCCCCCAAGCAGGTCCTGCTGGAGGGCGTGGGGGGCCCTGTTCAGAAGGTCTCCTTCAACCCCTCGGAGGGGACCTACATCTGCAGGGTCAGCAACCCGGCCTCCTCCAACAACGCCTCGCTGACCTACAGGCACCCCTGCTCCTGGACAGGTACGGGGGCCAGAGCTGGGCTGGGCTGGGCTGGGAGGTGGCCTTGGCTTTGGAGGGCCCCCAGAGCAGCTTTGGGGACCCTGAGGAGAGCAGGTCACACAATCACTGGGGTTGGGAAAGGACCTTCAGGGTCATCGAGTCCATCCCGTGCCCCATCCCCACCTTGTCACTGAGTGCTGCATCCACTCCTTCCTTGGACACCTCCATGGGTGGGGACTCCCCCACCTCCCTGGGCAGCCCCCTCCAAGGCCTCACCACCCTTTCCAGGAAGAAATTCCTCCTGATGTCCACCCTGACCCTCCCCTGGCACAGCCTGAGGCCGTTCCCTCTTGTCCTGTCACTGGATGTGTGGGAGAAGAGCCTGACCCCAAGGTGGGGGGTCCCTGCAATCCCTTGGGTCAGGAGCTGTGGGGCCCTTTTACCCCAGCACCGTGGGCTGGTGGGAGGGCAGAAGCCCACCTGGGGAGGGGGTCAGGGACTGGGATCACTCCAGAGCCCTCCCCCTGCCCCTGGTCTCCCTCTGCCTCCAGGTGAATCCTCCACTGCTGTGTCCTGCACCGCTGCTGGTGGGTTGGTGGTCCTGGGACACCTCCTCCTCCTCCTCTTCCACCTCGCCCTGGCCTAAGGACGCTGCAGGTGACATCAGTCCTCAGGTCCCCACCCCACCACGGGACCAGCACCTGGATGAGGCTCTCGTGGGTGCAGAGAGATGTGGCTGCTCCAGGAAATGACTTTGACCTCATTCCTCAGTCCGTGGTTTCTCGGGAAATCCTCTCCCTCACCCCGAGACCACTGGGGCCACCCAGCCTGAGCCTGTCCAAGGGCTCTCTGGGGATTTTGGGCAGTCTCTGTTTTTCAGGACCATCTCAAGGGGCAGAGCCAAGGTGGCATGTCTGACTTTCCCTGTGTGTCCTCTGAGGACAGGCTCTGCCTCCACAAACATCTGTTTACACAGTAAATTTTTATCCAAACACCACATTTTTAGGTGCCTGTTCTGGATTCTTCCCTGGGCTGGGAGATCCCACAGCTCAGGGTCTCGGGGAATGAGGGAGAAGGGTGTGTTTTACCCCCAGCACCTTTGCTGGGGACAGAAACCCTTCCCTTTTGTCCCCCAGGGGAGGTTCTGGCTCTGGATGGTGGGACACGGCTCCATTGGGGTGGGAAGACGTGGTGGGAGTGATAGAGGTGCTCCCTCAGCCTGCAAGGAGAAACTGGGGACGTGTCCTGGGTCACCACAGCCCTGGGACACTTCTCCCCTGCCAGCTCCAACCAACCAGCCCAAGGAAGGGGACAACCAGCAGTTTTATCTCCGTAAATCCCAAATCCCAGAGTCTTAAGCAAAGACTCCTAAGGCCACAATCATCCAAGGGTCAACAGGGACCTCTCCAGCTCCTTTGAAAAATCCAAGTCGTCCCACTCAGTCTAACGAGCAGCTCGGGGTCATTTCTGCTCCGTGTCTGATGGTTTGAACATCAATGTTTATTTTGGCAGAGATCCCTCCTCCCCGCTTTGAAAATACTGTCTTGGGTCCTGATCCATTCCCACGTGGAAGTTTGGGGCTCATCTGCCTCTTACAAGATCCGAGACGTCCATAAAACCTCCTGCAGTGACTAAATACAGAGCCTGGTGCAGAACCTTCCCAGCAGGGAGGTCTCAGGCTGAGCTTATGGGAAAGCAACGGAGTTTTCCAGGGGAAGAGCTGCCCCGGGTTCTTCCCCCTCAGTGATCTGCTGATTATTGGGAAGTGGCTGAGTCAGATGCTCTCGGGGCGGGAGGAGGGGCCTCACAGGATGCCGGGGTGGTTTCGGGTGGTTTCACACTTTTTACCGTCACAAATAATCCACTGACGGCAAAACTCCAGGGAGACTCGGAGCTGCACTTCCCTGAGAAGCGGCGGGATGTGAGTTCACCCTTGGCTGCCCCGTGACCCTCAGATGTTCTGGAGTGCCCAGGGAAGGGCTGGATGTGGCTCCCAGAGCTCTGGGCTGGGGACAAGCTGGGGGTGAGTCACAGTGGCCTCGGAGGCCTTTCCCAACCACAGTGACGTGCGAATTCCTGCTGCTGCCACCTCCAAAAACCAGGGAAAGCAACGACACTGGGAGAAGGCCAAAGGCAAAGCCCTTCCCACCCCGTTCCAAAGCTGAGCCCCAACAGCAGGGAATGATTCCCTCTGCCAGATGCGCTCCAGAGGTTCCAGCAGCAGGGCCACCACCGATTTCCCCTGCTTTTCCACACCCGGGCTGATATTCCAGCCCCATTCCCACCCCGCAGGACTGTCCCTGTCCCCAGCAC
This sequence comes from Pachyramphus minor, assembly GCA_013397135.1. Taxonomy (NCBI): domain Eukaryota; kingdom Metazoa; phylum Chordata; class Aves; order Passeriformes; family Tyrannidae; genus Pachyramphus; species Pachyramphus minor. The sequence goes on from VYXB01002753.1 coordinate 33,640, forward strand.
CATTTCCCTGCCTTTCCCACCCCAAGGCCGCTATTCCAGCGCCGTCCTCACCCCTGAGCACCCGCTGCAGGACAAAACACGACCCCAGGTCACCTCCCTCGGGTAAGAACGAGGATTCAGCTTCTCCTGGGCGAGTTTTCAAAGACCACCCTTCTTCTTCCTCCTCCTCCTCCTCCTCCACACAGCCCGGAGCGGCTCAATCCCAGGATATTTGGGGCTCTCCCACAGGTAAGAACCACCCCCTGGGTGGGCACCGCGGTGGTCCCACCCCTTTGGCGGGTGAATTTTGGGATGCCGAGGGGCCGCCCACCTCCAGCTCCCGCGCTTTTCGGGATCTTTTGGGAAGCTGCGGCTCCGCGAATCCGCCGCGAGGCGAAGGAATTTTCTCCTCCTGGGTCGTTCCCTCCTCTCTCGGGGGTCGGGCTGGGGACCCTCGGCAGGTGATGGGGTTCTGGTGCGAACATGAACCGACGCTCCCCTTCCCCCTGCAGCTCTGGGGCCGCTTCTGCCGCCCCACGACCTTTGAACACTTTCCGATTAAGAAATGAAAGGCAGAGGGACGGAAAAAAAAAAAAAAAGAAAAGAAAAGAGAAGAGACGCATTCAGCCCAAAACAGGAAACTCATGGTCCGCGACGGAGGTGCTGATTTGAGGGCACCTGTTCCCGTAAGGAGAGCAGCAGCTGATTTTAACCCCGCTGCAGCAGAGGGACTCCCAGTCATGGGCTGCTCGTCACCGCTGCTGCTGCTCCTCGCCCTCGGAGCTGTTTGGGGTCTGTACATTTTCCTCTCTCAAACGCTCAGCTTGGGTTGTTTGGCGGTATTTTTTTTGCTAATGCTCAGTTTGGGTTGTTGGGGGTGTTTTTTTTTTTTTTTGATTATTTGGAGGGGTTTTTTTTAATGCTCGCTTTGTGTCCTTTGGGGGTGGTGTTTTTTTGTAATGCTCAGTTTGGGTTGTTTAAGGGTATTTTTAAGGCCTTTGGAAGCCACGAGCTGCTCTCTGGGCAGTAAAAATATTCATCCAGGAGCTAAAGGGCTCCAGCTCCAAGGGGGATGGGGAGGTGAATCCCTGAATTCTCTCCCACGAGGAAGGAGGAGAGAGCAAAAGTGGCCAAAATGCAGCTGGGACAGCGAAGGACCCCAGTGGGTTTTAGTGGGGTTTAATAGCACTGAGCAAATAATTTAGGGCTAATAATAATAATTTTGGTCCCCAGGTGGGGGTTGGGGCATTGAGAGGAAGGTTTTGGTGGATTTGCTGCGATGCTGATTGTCTCAGATCAAACCAGGGGGCCGGGAGGGGGGTACCCGAGGGATAAAGTCATGGAATATTTTGGGTTGGAAGGACCTGAAGGATGACCTGGTTCCAGCCACCTGCCTTGGGCAGGGGCAGTGCCCCTTTCCTGGGTGCCTGGGGAGCTCTGATAGCTCGGGGTGGTCTCCTGGAAGAGTCAAAATCCCTCCCAGGCCCATCCAGACCCTCCTGGGTCGTCTCCCCCCAGCCCAACAGCAGAAGATGCTGCAAAAGCAGCCGGTTCTTAGTGCAGAGTCTGTGCCAAAACACGTGAGAGGAGCCAGAACTCCTGAGCAGAGAGGAGCAGAACTGGCAAAGGAGGTGATGGGACGGTGCTGGGGCGAGCTCTGTGGTTTTAACTGGGCCTGTGCTGCTGTGGGGTTGTCTGAGCCTCCCCAAACCTGCTCTGGGGTAATTCCCCCTCTTTTCTGTTCCACCCCGGTGGAAAGAAGGCAGCAGGAAAGGTGGGGGTGGCACGGTGGGGTCCCTTCCACGCTCCCACTGCTGGTGGCTGAGGTGGCACCTCCTCCTCCTCCTCCTCTCACCCTTTTTCCTACGAAAACAGACAGTTTGCCCAGGGATGGAGGCAAATCTGAGTCACTTGGCTTGAATGAAACCCAGCAAAGAGCTTGGGGGAGAGGATCCTCCCCTGTGCTCCCCTGGAAATCTGCTGTGTGGGAGATGCACCCCCCTGAAACAGCCCTGGGAGCTCCTCAGCCAGGAGAGGGACAGCCTGGGATTTGTACCTGACCCTGCTCCCAGGGGGCTGCACTTCATGGAATCCCAGAATCATTTTGGTTGGAAAAAAACCTCCCAGCCCATGGATCCCCCCCTGTGCCCCATCCCCCCCGTGTCCCCCAGCCCAGAGCACTCAGGGCCACATCCAAACCTTCCTCCAGGGCTGGGGAGTCCCCCACCTCCCTGGGCAGCCCCTGCCAAGGCCTCACCACCCTTTCCAGCAAGAAATTCCTCCTGAAAAACAATTCTGTGCTTCCTGCAACTCCCACAAGGGAGGTCCCACAAAAGGTTTGAGGTGCTGAGGAAGGTGGAACCTGCAGAGCTGCCCCCAGCCCTGGGAACAGCCCAGGCAGGACATGGAGCTGCTGGAGCCACTCCAGAGGAGCTGATCAGAGGGATGGAGCAGCTCTGTTGGGAGGAAAGGCTGGAGAGTTGGNACCAAGACGATCTTTAGTGTCCCTTTCTCACCCACACCATCCTGTGCTGCTGAGAAGTCGAGGCCGATGCAAATCAGACTCTGAGCTCTGGGAAGGGGAGGGTGGGGAGGAAGAGCAGGGGGAGGCAACGTTTCCTCTGGGGCTGACACAAGCCCTTGGCCCACATCCCTCAGGGTTCAGGGGGTGGGGCAGGGNGGCAGCTGCTGGGGCAGGATGTGGGGGAGAAGCCTGGAAATGCAGGTAAATAACCTGCTCCATTTTCAGCTGATGGATCTCGTGCCACCCAAGCTGCCCCAGCCTGGGGATTCCCAGGGTGGGTCCAGTGACGTTTCTGCCTTGATCCCTGAGGATTCTGGAGGATTCTCCCTCCTCTGGCAGAGCCGGGATGGGGAGGGGGATGGTTGGTGTGAAGCTCCCTCTACCTCAGCCCTTCTCCCCTCTCTCCTCCCAGGAATGAGCCACGGGGAGAGGGAGACAGTGCTGGGCACCTTGGGGAAGGCAACGATCCTCAGGATCCCTCCCAGACTCCGGGACCTCACCATGAACTTCACGGAGGCCTTTTGGAAACGGGGGGGACCCCAGAGGAAGCAGGTCCTGGTCAAGTACTCGGGGGGCAACCCCATCAACCACTTCCAGGGGCAAATGAGCTTCCACGAGTCCGACTTCTCCCTGGAAATCCTCAACACCAGCCGGCAGGACGGGCAGCTCTACGAGTACAGTGTGAGCAAAGGGCCAGAGGAGGAGGTGCAGCAGATCCAGCTGAAGGTCTACGGTGAGGGACTCTGCTCCTGGAGGAACATTCCGGGGGCTCCCGGCCCTTGCGGTGCTGGGGGCAGGTCTGGGAGTTGGGAGGTGATGGAGGGGGTGGTAAAGGCCCATCCTGGTGACCAGTGAGTGCTGGTAACCCCCCTGTCCCTCTCTCCAGAGCCGGTGTCCCACCCCAGCATCCAGATCCTCAGGAGGGAACTCACCAACGGGAGCTGCAGCATCACCCTCAACTGCACGGTGGAGAGAGGGGATGAGGTTTCCTACAGCTGGGGCAGCCAGGACAGCAGGACCTCGGGGCCCTGCTCTGGGAACAGCAGCTTCCTGCACCTCTCCTACCCCCCCTGGAACACGAGCACTGCCTGTATCTGCACCGCCACCAACCCCGTCAGCAGCCGGGTCACCACCTTCCACCCCTCCGAGTGCAGCCACGAGCCAGGGGGTAGGTCCCAGAATCCCAGAATCCCAGAGCAACCAGGGCTGGAAGGGACCTCTGGAGATCACCCAGCTCAGGGCAGGGTCACCCAGAGCAGGTGACACAGGGACATGTCCAGGTGGGGTTGGGATGTCCCCAGAGGGGGAGGTTCCACACCCTCCCTGGGCAGCTGTTCCACCCTCCATGGAAAGAAGTTCTGCCTCATGTTGAACCTCCTGAGCTTTAGTTTGTGGCCATCACTCCTCGTCCTGTCACTGGGAGGAGTCTGGGACCATCCTTGGACACGCTTTGGATGGATGGGTGAGATGAGATCCCCTCTCTCAGATGAGGGGTTTGTGTGGATGTTTGAGGGATTTCTGTGGATATTGGAGAGATTTGTATGGATTGGTGCGACTCCCCCCCCCCTCAGATAAGAGATTTCTGTGGATATTTGAGAGATTTCCATGGATTCACGGGATTCCCCCCTGAGGTGAGATGTTTGTGTGGATATTTGAGGTATTAGCATGGATTGATGAGATCCCCTCCCAGTCTTCTCCAGAGCAAACAGTTTTTCTGTTCCCAACCCAAATCTGCCACCTCCCAGTCCTGCTCTTGCCCTGCAGGGCCCTTTCTCACACCCTTTTACTCACCCTCAAAGGACCTTTTTACCAGAAAATCAGCTGCTGCACCACCTGCTTGGGGTTCCCATAAACAGACCTCGGGACTGTGGTCCCAGCTCCTGCCCTTTCCTGGTGCTCCAGGATCACTTTACAGGCACAAAACTCCTCCAGGTGGTTTGGGGAGGACAAAACCCTCGGTGGCAACTTCCCCTTTGGAGCCTTTTGGGGCAAAAGTCACGTTTTTGCTCAGTGGGGTTTTTTTTTTTCAGCTCTTCCTCTGTGACCTGGGGGGGACTTTTTCTGGGAGCTCAGTGAGGTGGGGGCTGCCCCTTCCCCCAGGGAGGCTGAGGTGAAGTCCCAGCTCTGACAGGACCTGTGCTGGGAAATCCTGTCCCTGTGGGAGAAGCACTTGGGACTCTTGCTTAGGAAAAGCAGAGGCTGAAATGAGGTGCCCTGGGGGAGGTTTAGACTTGTTTCTCACCCCCTGTCCCCCCAAAACCACTCACACTGTGTGGCACCCCTGTGACAGAGGGGCTGCCTCCCTGCCAGGCTCCAGAGGGCCACTGGAGATGTTTTTAGGGTTTTATCTGGCCCCAAACTGTCCCTCCTCTCACATGTCACAGGTGCCAGAGTGGTCACAAAGGGGCTGTCTCTCCCCATGAGCCACAGAGACATTTCTGAGGCTTTGTCTGCCCCCAATCCACGCCCTCAGCAGGTTTTTAGCTGCCTGGTGCAGCCTCGAGCTGATCAGAGAGAGCTCAGCTCACGGGAGGAACATTTCCCACCTCGTTTCCTGTTCTGTCAAAACCACCCCAAACCCAGTGACTTCAGCAGCTGCTCCTGCTCCGCTCTGGGGTGACCCGGGCCCCTCTCCCCTCTCTGCCCCCCATCCCAGGCAGTGCCAGGCTGAGGATGGAGCTTCTCGTGCTGCTGGCGGTGCCCGTTGCGGTGGTCGCGGTGCTGGTGCTGCTCGGGGTCTTCAGGACCCCCCGTGGGGCTGTGCCCGACGGTGAGAGGGGCCAGGGAGGGGTCCTGGGCTGGGTCTGTGGGGTGGGGGAGGTCTGTGGGTGGGCTGAACCCACACAGGGACCCCCACAGGGACCAAGGGCCCGATTCCCGTGGGCACCTTGGGAATCCCAGAGTCGGGGATGGAAAGAGCTCTGAGGGAGGTTTGGAGGGAGGGAGTCCCCGTCCCAAGAGGTGTCCAGGGAAGGAGTGGATGTGGCACTGAGTGCTCTGGGCTGGGGGATGAGGTGGGGATGGGGCACAGGGTGGGCTCGGTGATGCCAGAGGTCTTTTCCAACCCGAATTATCCTGGGATGCCCCCGCAGGTGACCAGGAGCCCACCCTGGCCCTCGCTGAGCACACCATCTACTCACAGGTGCAGCGGGCACAGGTGAGGCACGAGCAGCCCCACCCCGGGGTTGGGGGGTGGAAAAAAGGCTCCTTCAGCTCTGGAAACGCTCCTTTAGCAGCAGGACCCCGGGGGGGAGCGTGGGGGCCCTCGGGTGGGGGTTCTGGAGCAGCAGCGGCACCCAAAGGTCGTTGTTGGTGCCTCCTCGGTGGCAACCTCTGTGTCGTGCTTTGGCCACTGGGTGTCAACCCAGCCCCGCGGCTGGGGAGGGAGGGTCACCCAACCCCGCGTTCCAGGAGTCAGCTTGGTCACCCTAATTTGGGAATCCCCGCGAGTAAATCCGGGTGCTGCAGCTTCCTGAGCCCCCAGCGCTCCAGGGCGGCTTTGGGGATGCGGTTTTGCCCCTTGTCCCACTCCTGTTAAACCAAAACTGGGCAGGAAACGCTGGGTGGAGGGAGGGAAGGGCCCCGCGGGGACCCTCCTCTCGCTACTCATCCTTTGTCCCTCCCCACCCTTGCAGAAGCCAAAGGAGCCCCTCGCCGCCGACCCCCCATCCTGCACCACCATCTACGCTGCAGCCACCGGCCCCCCCGGCCCTCCAGAGCCTCCCACCCTGCAGGGACCCCCCCTCCTCCCCCAGGTAAGGGTGGCTGCCCCCCCTGTCCTGGCTCCACATCCCCTGGAGCCGCCCTGGCCCCTCACTGACCCCGATCTCTGCTGCAGAGCCCCCCCCGGGAGCCCACGACGGTTTATGTTGGGGTGATGATGCCCAGGGCCTGAGCCTCTCGGGGCAGTGGGCAGTGCCCAGCCGGGCTCACGGGCACCAGAACCCACGTTCCTGGCTGGATTCACCCGTTCCTGGCTGGATTCACCCGCTCATCCCCAAGGAATCAACACAAACCCCTCCCGCGGGCGCAGCTCACGGTGACGGCGCCCGGAGAAGGGAGGGATGACCGAGCAAGGAGCAGGGCAGGAAACCTCCTCTGCCTGTGGCTGAAGGCTCCTGGCTGGATCCTGGGACTCTGGATTCCACCTCCCAGCTTGAGGAGGGGGAGTGAGTCGGCACCTTGGAGGGGAAGGACCAGCAGCACCAGGAAAGGTGGCTGGAGGAGTTTTGGGCTCCAACCTCATCCCTGCCCTGGGGGTTTCCACTCCAGGAATTCCTCCCATGGTCCTGCTTTCCTAAGGGACTGTGGCAGCTGGGGACACACAGGGACAGGGTTTGAACGGGGAAAAATGAGAAGTGGTTTTATTTTCCAGCTCTGCAACAGGTTGGGGTCTGTAACAGGACAAAACCTGGAGTTTTGTCCCGGGGAGTGAGGAGAGTTTTGCAGCCCCTCCAGGCTCAGCAACCTGTGTCCCACCGAATTTTCCCATCCCTGTTTTTCCCACTGATCTCTGTGGGAACAGCTGAGCTTTTCCAGAGGACTTAAAGCTGAATTTCTGGCTGGGAGGACGAGGCAGCCCCTGCCCACAGCTGCTCTTGGTTCCCTGTGGAAATATCCTGTGTGGGGATGTTGGAGGTGGCCTGGATGAAGGAGCAGGGCTGTAAAACCCAACTGACCCACTCTGGGGTATTTTATAACCCCAGCACAACTCAGCTGCTGTAGCAGGTCTGACTGTATGGGCCATGGCTGAGGGAAAGGAAAATAAATCCGGAATGAAGCCCTTTGGAAGGGGTTGCTGGTGGAGAGTGTCACAGGGTGGATCCACTGTTCAGGTGGAACAGTAACCAACGTGTTTGTATCTCCCCAACTTCCCCCTTCAATGACCACAGAAAATCACTGAGCTGCCTCCCTGGAAACGTCTGCAAAGAATCACTTCTCCCAGAAAGGGGGCAGGTCCAGGGCAGGGCCACCCTCACCCTTGTGCCTCTGACATGGTGTAAAAGCCCCAGATTCTGTCAGGGTGGAGCCCTGGGGCTGCCCAGGGAGGTTTGGAGTCCCCAGCCCTGGAGGTGTCCAGGGAAGGAGTGGATGTGGCACTGAGTGCTCTGGGCTGGGGGAAACGGTGGGGATGGGCCACAGGGGGGACTGGGTGACCTTGGAGGGCTTTTCCAACCTCAGGGATTCTGGGATCCTTGGCTGGACGAACCCCCTGAGGCTCTGAGTCGAGCTCCTCGCTTGTCTCTGCTGCAGAACTCCAAGAAAAGTGCTGAGGGTGCTGCGGAGTCACAGCCACGTGAACATGGACTGGGGTCACCAGGGTGTCCCTGGGAGCGCTGCTGGGTCCCAGCCGTGGAGTGGTTTGGGTGGGAAGGGACTGTAAACCCACCCAGTGCCACCCCCTGCCCTGGGCAGGGACACCTCCCACTGTCCCAGGTGGCTCCAAGCCCTGTCCAACCCAGCCTTGGGCACTTCCAGGGATCCAGGGGCAGCCACAGCTTCTCTGCTCCAGGCTGAGCAGCCTCAGGTCTCTCAGCCTGTCCCAGGGGGGAGCTGCTCTCGTCCCCTCCAACCCCCAGGCCCCACCCCCGCAGACAGGACAGCTGGATGGGAACTGGAAGGGAAAGCAGCGCTTCCCTAATTCTTGTTATTCTGGAAAGTCACATGGTTACTGAAGTCCAGGCACATGAGAAGTGCACTGGACCAGCTGGAGGGGTCAGGCATTGAAACAACCCTGGGTCCTGTTCCCCAGTGAGGACAAGGGGCCTGGTGGCACCTGCCAGGGGCTGGCATCGTGGCTGAGTTCTGCTGAACTAAAACCAGCCCCCCTCTTTCACCCTGGAAGAATAATTGAGTCATGGAATGGTTTGATTTGGAAGGGACATAAAATTCACCTCGTTCCACCCCTCTGCCATGGGCAGGGACACCTCCCACCAGCCCAGGTTGCTCCAAGCCCTGTCCAACCTGGCCTTGGGCACTCCCAGGGATCCAGGGACAACCACAGCTTCTCTGGGCAACCTGTGCCAGGGCCTCCCCACCCTCCCAGGGTAGAATTCCTTCCCAAGACCCCATCTAAACCTCCTGTCACTAGGAAGCCATTCCCCCCCTTGCCCTGTCACTCCAACCCCTCTCCCCATGTTTCTTGTAGCTCCTTCAGGTCCTGGAAGGCCACAATTTGGTCACCCTGAAGCTTCTCCTCTCCCAGATGAACAACCCCAGTTCTTCCAGCCTTTCCTCATCGGGGAGCTGCTCCATCCCTCCGATCATCCCAGAGCCACCCTGGAGCAGCTCCAGCAGCTCCGTGTCCATCCTGTGCCGAGTCCTCTCTTCGGGCTGCTCACCCCAAAGGGCCTGGGGCACTTGTCACACACAAGTGATGCTGCTCTTTGTCCCAGCTGCCTCACTTGTCTTTACCTGGAAACGGGGTTTTTTTGGCTCCTTGTCCTTGACGCCCCTTTCAGGATGACAGTGTGACCGTTCTCTCCACCCCTTTGCACCCCTTGAAAAGCTGTGGGTGTGCACCCATCGCCTTCCGCCTGCCGGGACCGGCTGCAGATGGTGGCTGCAGACAGAGCCCCACGCACAGGAGGCCGATGGAAGCCTTTCAGTTCCCCTTTCTCGCCTTCCTCATCCTCCTCCACCGAGCAAGTGAGTGCAGGATGCTCCTTTTCCCTCGGCAGCAGAGGGGGAAGGAGCCCAGGGAGGGCTCGGGGTGGTTTTAGGGACGCCCAGGGGAGTGGGGACGTGAGGGAGCAGCGGTGCAGCTCCACGGGGATGGAGTTTGTCCCAGGGATGTCGGGTGAACCAGGGGGGAAAGGTGCCCCGGGCTCTGGCTCTCGTGTGGTCCCTGCTGATGAGTGAGTGTGTCAGGTCTCAGCTCTGGCCCAGCCTCCATCCAGCTGCTGCCAGATGTGCCCCTGCTCTGCGCTCAGGTGCTGCTCCCCTACACCTCCTCTCTTTGGTGCTCCCAGGGATTCGCTTCGTGGTGTTTCTGCCTCTCTCCAGCCGAGGGCAAACGGGCAGAGACGCTGCCCTGGGCCCTTCCCGCAGCCTCCAGTGTCTCCAGTATCAGCTGGTCCACAGATTTCCTGCCAGTTTATCCTCCCCACCAGCTTCTTCCTGCCCCGGGGCCGGGGGGAATTCGGGTGCCCGTGTCCCAGGGTCAGGCTGGGGGAACCAGAACTGCTGAACCCAGGGGGGTGTGACAACCTCGGGGTCTGGTGGGACAGCTCAGCCAGGCTGTTCCCCTTTCCATCCCCAGCCCAGACTGGGAAGTGCTGAGTTTTTAGATGGGAAACGGCCAAAAAAATGGCAGAGATGCCTTCGTCCTTGAGTTCACCCTCTGAGCTGTGTGGTGTGGTCAGGGGCTGCTGGGAAGGGATGGATCCAGAGGGACCTTGTCCTGGGCTGCATCCAAAGGATTGTGGCCAGCAGGTCATGGGAGAGGATCCTCCTCCTCTGCTCTGCTCTGGTGAGATCCCACCTGGAACAGTGTCCAGCTCTGAGACATGTATAAGAGGATGTGGAACTGTTGGAGAAAGTACAGAGGGGGCTGTGAAGTTGAGAAGGGGACTGGAGCATCTCCCATGTGGGGACAGGCTGGGACAGCTGGGAATGTTCAGGCTGCAGAAGAGCAGCTGTGGCTGCCCCATCCCTGTCCAAGGGCAGGTTGCACAGGGCTTGAAGCAACCTGGTTTAGTGGGAGGTGTCCCTGCCCATGGCAGGAGGGTGGAATGAGATGGTCTTTAAAAGGTCCCTTCCAACCCAAACCATTCCATGATTCCACACTTCTCTTCCAAGGAAGGGAGAAGCAGCTGCTCAGCTGACTGACGTGGTTCCTTGCCTGCTCATGTTGGTGAGCTCAGCCTCTGGTGGTCAAAATGAATCTGCCCGACCTTTCCAAGCCTTTGCAGCTCCTCCTTGTACTTTCCAGCTCCGGGCTTTGCCTCTTGCACACCCTTCCCGTGTGGGTGTTGTGTGACTGCAGTGGGGGGAGGCTCCTCTTTCAGCTGAGGACCCTTCCCCGAGCTCTCCTGCCCTCTCCCCAAACACCCCCCACCCTCTGCTGTGCCTCCTCCCCCGGGCACAGCACCCTGAGCCCACCTTCTCTCCGCAGCGGGCGACGGCACCGCGATGGAGCTGATTGGAGCCGTGGGCAGGTCCATCACCTTCCACATCCCCCTGGATGAAGGTACAGCCTTCTGGAGCTTTGGCGATGTCCAAATAGTGGCTGTGAAGTTCGGGGAACCTCCTGAAGCCCTGTTTTCGCTCCACAAATACAAGATGCGCTTCAACCTCTCGGAGCAGGGCAGGGCCCTCACCATCCCCCAGCTCAGGATGGAGGACGCTGGGACCTACTCTGCCCAGATCGGGGAGGCAAAATCCACCTTCACCCTACACGTGTACAGTAGGTGCCTTTCAGTGCTGACTCTTGGGGTTTGTTTTCTCTACTGTTGGACGTGTTTGCTGACAGCCCCTTCCCCCAGGGGAGCTGGCAGAGCCCAGGGTGAGCTGCGAGGCCCAGAACTGCTCGACCGGCGGCTGCCGCTACACCCTGAGCTGCGCCGCGCCCGGGCCCGGCCTGGGGAACGTCTCCTACGGCTGGAACGTGGGGGACCAGCCCCGGGGAGAGGGGCCCACGGTGCTGGTGGAGGAGTCACCCCCGGAGGAGCCGGTGCCGCTCACGTGCTGGGCACGAAACCCCGTCAGCAGCAGCGAGGTCACCGTGTCGCCCCGAGAGCTGTGCGCGGGTAAGAGCCCCGAGAGGGCTCGGGTGCGGGGTGGGATGGGCTGGATCCCGCTCCCCACGGCTCCAGCTTTCTCCCCTGGGTGTGCAGAGAGGAGCGGGACCCCCGGCACAAGCACTGACCTCTCTCCCTGTTCTCTCCCCTCTCTCTGCGCGCGCGGCCAGAAAACGCAACCCGCCCTCTCCCCACTGGTGAGCTGCCAACCCCCTGTGTGTGCCCAGCCTCGCTCCTCGGTGTCCCCTGTGCCCACACAGCTCTCCGTGCCCCCCGTGCTTGGCAGGGGGAGAGATGGAGGCCCCGAGAGCAGCACAGTCCATCTCCTCCCTTCGGGCTTTCTGGGCAGTGCCCTCAGCATCCGTGTGCTGCCCATGTGCCCCGGGGGATTCAGGCAGAGCAGGTGTCCCCCAAAATTCCTGCTCTGGGACGGGAGCACCGAGTCCATTCGTGCTCCAGAGCCAAGGGCGGAGTGGAGGTGGGAGCGTGGCTGGGTGGGCACCTCCAACAGGGGATTTCATCCCCAAAAAGCCCCCCAGGAGGTCCCTGGAGGGCCAAGGGCCATCGGGGGTGGCCGTGGCTGTGGCTGTGAGGGGCTGGGCCGGGGGTCTCCTGCTGCTGCTTCTGCAAAGCCGCTCGTCCTCGTGCAGCGTCGCCTCTTCGCTGTGTTGGGCCGAGTTGTCACCACGAGGGCTCAGGGGGGGTGTTGGGGCAGAGATGTGCCAGGTTCCCTCTGCCCCCGTGCCAGGAAGAGGCAGATCTGTTTGGGGAGGTTGTTACTGGGCCTTCTTCTCCCCGCAGGCACCGGCTCCGTATCTCCGGCCTTGATCATCGCCCTGACGGCGACTGGAGTCGTGGCACTCTTAGCAGTGACTGTGTTCTACTGTAGATCCAAAGGTGAGCTGAATCCCCTCTGGAAAACCATCCCTGGAGCCCTGGCAAGGGGGAGATGGCTCCTGAGAGGGGAGGCCACAGCCAGGCTGTGCCCAGGCACCTGGGGGCTGATTTGGGGCTGCTGCTGACAGTGCCCTGTGTGGCTTCTTCCCCCAGGCTGGAGGATCTTCCATTTGTCTGCAGTGGGGGCTACAGACACAGGTAGGACCTGGGGGCTGTCCCCTCCCTCCCCCTTCTTCCTGCTGGGAACATCTGGGATCAGGAGGGAAATCACCCCCTGCCATGGCTGAGGGACCCCGACACCTCCGCCCTGGAGCTGAGGGAAGGGGATGATCCCAGGGGGTGACCCAGTGACTGGAGCCACATTTCATATCAAAAAACCTCCTGCCAGACCTGCAAGAAGGAACTGAGAGCAGAGCTCATGGAAGCAAGAGGGAACTGGGGGAAAGAAAAGGGCTGGAAAGAGAGAACTGGGAGTGCAGAGACCAACCAGGAGCTCAGCTCTGCGACTCAGGGTTAGCCCAGCCAGGAATCCCAGAATCCCAGGATCACTGAGGTTGGAAAAGACCTCTGGGATCACCCAGTCCCCCCTGTGCCCCATCCCCACCTCATCCCCCAGCCCAGAGCACTCAGGGCCACATCCACTCCTTCCCTGGACACCTCCAGGGCTGGGGACTCCAAACCTCCCTGGGCAGCCCCTGCCAAGGCCTCACCACCCTTTCCAGCAAGAAATTCCTCCTCATTTCCAACCTGAGCCTCCCCTGGCACAGCCTGAGGCCGTTTCCCCTCCTCCTGTCACTGACAAACCCAGTGGAAGGAAGGACCACTGGAGGAATTCCCATCTCCCAGGTGTCCAGGGTGGGCTGTTCCCAACCTGTGCTACAACTGAGCCGACGCCAGAACGTCTTTGAGGTGGTTTTTATGCCATTTTTTTTTTGTCTATGAGGTGTTTTTTTACTGTTTCCCTCATCTGCAATAAAGCTGCTGCCTCGTGTTTTTTATCTGCACGTGTCCAAGTGGGACATCAGGGCTCGCTCAGCACGGGCTCCTCATGGGTGAAAACTTGGATGCAGCTCTTCCATAGGGAGCTGTGGGCAAACCCTCTCCCTGGAGCCTGCAAAGCTGCTCTCCTGCACTTCAAATGAGAAATTTTGACCCAAAAATGAGATTATGAAGGATTTAAATCCTCTCTGCTCCCCTCTGTTCTGTGAGCTGGTGTTAATTCTCGGTGGCAACGCACGAAGGAGACACCAATGCAACTCGTCCCCTGGAAACATCCAGGGATTTTGGATTTAAATAAAACAAGCTGATTTTGTCCAGCCTTTGAGCTGGAAGGGAGCGTCCCACGGTGGCTGGGGCAGGAGGATCCTGGGATCAGAGCAATACCTTGGCCCAGGTCCACAGTAAAACCTCAGAGGGGCTTCCAGGAGCTGCAGGACCAGGGTTTCACCTGAACCTGGACACTTGAGGCTGGAATTCCCTCCCACACTGGACAAGGAGCATCCAGGTCACCCAGGGGGGATCCAGTGCAGCCTCTCCCTCACCAACCTGCTGCTCTTCTCTCCCTGCAGGGACCAGGCAAGAGCTCACGACCGTGTACGCCCAGGTCAACCACTGCCAGCAGGTGAGTCCCTGCAGCTCCATCCTGACATCCAGGAGCGAGGCCAGGCTGGGATTCCCACCCGGATTGGGATGTCCTGGGCACCGCCAGGGCAACGGGAGGCTCGGGCACAGTTTATCAGAGAAGCTCTTGCTGAGCCACAAGGTGCAGAAACTAAAATCCACATCCCAGAGGAGCCCGGGGTGAGGCTGGATCCAACCTTAGCTGGGACTGTGGCAGCAGTTTAAATCCATGGAATTACAGGGGTGGGATGAAATCATTTTGTCCCGCAGCTCCTAAGGATGGATGTCAAATCAGATCTATTTATATAAACTGAATTATTTATTACGACAAACGAGCAAACAGGGGAACAGACAAAAGATCTTAATCAGAATTATTTATTGCCCATGTAAAAGATAAAAACTACTGGTATAAAATAGTATAAATAGTATAACACAGTATAAATAGTATAACATAGTATAATAGTAAAATATAGTATAACTATAAATATTATATAAATAAATAGATAAATATAGTAGAATGGTATAAATAGTATAAAACATTGGCACAAAATAGAAGAGCTCCGACCCCAGCCCCAAAATCTCAGCTCCTCCTCCAGAGGGAGGGGGCAGAGAATCACAGCACCATGGAGTGGTTTGGGTTGGCAGGGGGCTTGAAGGTCACCCAGTGCCACCCCCTGCCACGGGCAGGGACATTCCCACTGTCCCAGGTGGCTCCAAGCCCCGTCCAACCCGGCCTTGGGCACTCCCAGGGGTGGGGCAGCACTTCCAGGGGTGGATCACCGAGGGCTCTCTGGCTCTGGGGTCTCTTTGCTGACACCCAGCCCTGCAAACACTTTTAAAATCTTTTCCCTCCCCTCAGAGTGTCCCTAAAGCAACGAGAGACAACCCAAAGGCCCCACAGACGCCGGGGGTGGAGACCTCCACCACCATCTACTCCACGGTCAGAGCTCCAGCCCAGGTGAGTTGGGACTTGTGTCCATCCCCCAGGAGCTGGGCCAGAGCCCAGGGTGAGACACGGGACCCCTGGAGCTCGGGACACGGACAGAGGGGTCTCCACTTTGCTCCCCAGGGTCCAGAGCCTCCAGCCAAGCCCCCGAGGGAGGGATGAGCTCCCACGAGCCCCAGCACAGCCTGTGTCCCTTTGCCCTTGCAGACGGACGATGAGAAGCTGGGCAGCACCGTGCTGGGGGCCCAGGAGGTGGATGAGAAGAGCATCTACTCCTTGGTGATCTAGAGGGACCCCCCGAGCCTGGAGCTCGTCCCCCCCTTCCCTCCTCCACTTCACCCTCAGCAGCAGCTCCCACAGGGCAGCAGGAAGGGCGTCAGCACCCGGAGCATGTGAGCCCTGAGGGAGGATGTCAACACCCTGCAAGAGCAGCTTCATCTGCTGCGGGGGCTTTAGGAGCTCTGCCCTCGGCAGAGTTGGGGTTCCAGCTCCTTTTTCTACCTCCTTTCACCAAAACTGTGACTGCTCGTCCTGGGGCAAGGACCTGAGGATTTTGGAAGCCTTTTCCAACCTGAATGAGTTGAAAACAAAGACCTCCAAAAAAACTGAACGCCACCTCCACGAATGGTGCCCCCCCCGGGCAGCCCCTTCCGATGTTTATCAACCCCTTCTGAGAAGAAGTTCCTCCTGTTAGTTTTGTTACATCGCTTTTTTACTTTTTTTGGGCTTTTTATCCCCCTCCAAACTTGCCAAACACTTTGGCTTCTTCATTTGCTAAAGGAAGATCTAAAAATACCCTCAAAAGGCTGAACCTTCCCCCAACCACACCTCGGCCGCGGTTTCGGCACCTGCTGCCTCCCCCGCTTTTGGGACCTTCCAAACCTTGCAGCACCCCCAGCACAGAGCCCAGCACCCCCAGTGCCCTGCAGGGCCCTGCTGGGATCCAGGAGGGGACGGTCTGGGCTCAGGGGGAAGCAGGATGAGGGGTGGGACCGGTGCTGTTGTGCCCCTTTGATGTGTTCCTGCACGAGGTTTTGTCCTTGGCCGAGGTATTTGTGTGTCAAGTGTTGTG
Source organism: Pachyramphus minor (assembly GCA_013397135.1). Lineage (NCBI taxonomy): Eukaryota > Metazoa > Chordata > Aves > Passeriformes > Tyrannidae > Pachyramphus > Pachyramphus minor. The sequence continues at coordinate 49,419 of VYXB01002753.1, forward strand.
TTTGCTGCAGCGTGGGGGGTTCCCAGCAGGGATCCAGGGAGCAGAGCTGCAGCTCAGAGAGGGCACATCCCCACCCTCCCCGCCCCTCAAGCCCACCCAGGGCTGGTGGCTGAGCCCAAACCAGGCTCTGGCATCAATCCCACGATGCCTCCGGACAGAGCGACGCCGACGCCGCGCTGGGAACCCTCTCCCTGCACGTGCAGCTTCTCCTGCTCTTTGTCTCCTCTTCCCCCGTGGTAAATTATTCAGGGATGAAACTGGAGATGCCTTTGAAGTTGCCTGGCACGGCAGAGCCCTCTAGGAGCTGCTGGAATAAAAAATGCCAGAGCTCCAGTGCTGCCTGCATCTCATTTGGGGCGAAAACAACCCGTTCTGGACGAGCCCGGGGAGTACTTTGTGTTTTCTCTGCGTTTTCACAGGGCTGCTCTTGAGCTCCTCCAGTTCACACCAGTCACTTAGAAGCACAGCCCTCGGTGGGCCGTGTGTTTTCCAAAGGGATTTGCCCCACGTGGCACCGAGTCTGTCCTTGGAACTCCAGAGCTCAGCTTGGATTGGGCTCCAAACAGCACCAGTGGCTCCAGGGAGGGGCTGGGGAGGTGCTGGAGCATCACCCCCTCCCTGCCCACTCCAGTGGCTGGTGGAGCTCCAGCCCTTCCCCTGCCACTCCCAGGATGACTCCATGGGGTGACTTGGGGCTGTTAATCAGCCCAGTTTCACCTTTGAGCTCACAGGAAGCCGTTGGTTGGGCCAGAAAGGGGAAGGAAGATGTTGCAGAAGGGGCGGTGGTGGGGGAGAGGAGGATGGAGCCGAGGGGCTTCGGGACGAGGTGGCTCTGCCTCGCCCTGCTCTGCTCTGGGGCTGGTGAGTGGGGCTGGGGGGCCCCTGTGGGGCTGGAGGGAGGACGAGGAGGGGGTGATGTGAAGGCAGAGGGTGCAACACCCCCAGGCCTTCCCAGGGCCCCTTTGCAGTGAGACAGGGGGGACAAGGCTCAGGTCACCGGTGCTGCTGCTTGATCTGGGCTCCGGGGGCCTCCTGAGCTCTCCCAGCACTGAGCTGGGCCTAAAACCTCGTCTGCCCCTCTCCTGGCCCAGCATCAGGGATGCTTGTTGAGCTTTGTGCTTACACTTGGCTTTGTTTGCCCTCTGCTTTAATCACTTCGGGTGATTCTTGGCGTGTCCTGAGCAGGGCCAGGAGTTGGACCTGGATGATCCTTGTGGGTCTCTTCCAACTCAGCATTTCCCGTGATGTTGTGACTCAGCTCAGGCCATCCTCTGACATTCCACGATTTTAAGCTCCAACTCGGGGTATTTTTTGGTGTTTGATGATCCTCTGCCCAGGGCCCCCATTTCACCACAGCAGAGCCCCCACCCCTCGTGGTGCCCCCGGTTGCTCAACCCCCAGAGCTGCTCAGTTTCCGCCCAGCCCTCGGCTCAGATCCCCCAAAAACCACCACGGCAGCAGCACCGGTGGCTCCTGCTTTGGGCTGGGGGGGTTGTCTCGGGGGGGCTGCTCAGGTGTGAACAGGCAGGATGTGGGACGGCAGCAGCTGCTGCTCTGCCAGTGTTCACCAACCCCCTCAAAGTATCCTGAGCAGGAAGGGACCCACAAGGATCATCCACCCAAGTCCTGGCCCTGCACAGAACCCCAGAGATCCCACCCTGCCCCTCAGAGCGTTGTCCAAACCCTCCTGGAGCTCTGGCAGCCTTGGGGCTGTGCCCACTGCCCTGGGGAGCCTGGGCAGTGCCAACCACCCTCTGGGGGAAGAACCTTTCCCTGAGATCCAACCTGACCCTGCCCTGGCACAGCTCCAGCCCTTCCCTGGGTCCTGTCCCTGCTCCCACAGAGCAGAGATCTGAGCTGCCCCTCAGCAGGATGCACAGCCCCCCTGAGGACTCCCCCCAGTCTCCTCCAGGCTGCACAGACCAAGTGACCCCAGTGTGGCCCCCCCAGGACCCTTCACCCTCCAGGTCCCAGGTGTCACCTCTGTCCCAGGTGCCCCGAGCTGGAGGGACGTGGGGCAGCGTTTCCACTCCTCACCCAGGGGGGCAGTTCTGGTTCGGGCAGGACTGACATGGATGAACAACCCTCCTTCCCAGGCCTCGGTTTGCAAGAACAGGAGCCAGGGAATCAAAGCATCACACGGCAGGATGTCATCCTGGAGACAACTGGACACCCCCTGGAGACAACTGGACACCCCCTGGAGACAACTGGACACCCCCTGGAGACAACAGGCCCCACCACAGCTTCCAGGGATGTGTCCACACCGACGACGTGGCCGAGGGACACCCCGAGCCCTCCCTGGACAGGGGACCCTGTCACCACCCCCAGCCCCACCCGAGCCACCAGGAACCAAACCCGTGAGTGCCACGGAGAAAGGAAGGGATGTGCCACCACCCTGGGGATTGTGCCACCACCCTGGGGATTGTGCCACCACCCTGGAGGGTCCTACACGCCCTGAGCCCCCCTGGTGCCCGTCACAGGCCCACAGCCCCTGTGTCTCCCCACAGAGAGCACGTCGGCCGTTCCCGTCAGATACTGGTCCCCCGTCCTCTTTGTGGTGGTTGCTCTGCTCGTGCTCTTCTTCACCTACCACAGGAAAAAGGGGGAAGGTGAGATCTCCCCCCACCGTCTCCCACCCAGCATCTCCCCCCTCACTCAGCTGGCTTGGCAGGAAGGAGTGGCCTCAGCCACATCCTCAAAATATTGAGCAGTGTTGTGGAAAGTCAGTTATTTTGGTAGAGCACCATGAGGGGGGTTCCTGGTCATGATCCCATCAGCCAAAAAAAAAAAACCCTCTTTGGCCACAGCTCAGCCCCGTGAGGTTCCCCCTTGCTCAGATGTGGCTCTGAAAGTCCAGAAGTCCAAAAACTCCCATCTCTGCTCAGTTTTGCATTTCTGGGTTTCAGCTCTGCCCTTTCCCCCCTGGGGCTTCTCCTCTGGTGTTCACCCAAATCTCAGGCTTGAGGTTTGTGTTTTCTTTTTGACCCTCCTGCAAATCAAAACTGGACCTCGGCAGGTTATTCCCAAGAGGGTTTTGGTGGGATTTTCCAAAGTCCCCTCGGTCCTGCTGTGGTAACACCTGTGTCTGTCCTGGCCCACAGGGAGTCGGGACCAAGTTCTGGCTGCCAGTGACTCCTCAGGTGAGATGGGATCAATCCAGGCTGGGAATGAGCAGGAGAAGGACTCGGGGGGCTGGTGGGGAGAGGCTGGACATGACCCAGCCCAGAACCCCCTGTGGCAGCAGGACAGGGGGGGATTCTGCCCCTCTGCCCCCTCAGCTGAGACCCCCCAGCAGAGCTGCCCCCAGCCCTGGGAACAGCCCAGGCAGGACATGGAGCTGCTGGAGCCACTCCAGAGGAGCTGATCAGAGGGATGGAGCAGCTCTGCTGGGAGGAAAGGCTGGAGAGTTGGGGTTGTTCAGCCTGGAGAAGAGAAGCTTTGGGATGACACAGTTGTGGCCTTCCAGGACCTGAAGGGGCTACAGGGAATGTGGGGAGAGACTTTGGACAAGGGATGGAGGGACAGGACAAGGGAGATGGGTTCAGACTGACAGGGAGGAGGTTTGGATGGATATTGGGAAGAAATTGTTCCCTGGGAGGGTGGGGAGGCCCTGGCACAGGGTGCCCAGAGAAGCTGTGGCTGCCCCTGGATCCCTGG
>VYXB01002753.1:87650-119869 GCA_013397135.1 Pachyramphus minor
CCCTCCCCTCCCCACCCTGTCCCCCCGTGTCCCTGTGCCAGCCCCACCTCCAGCTCCCTGCTGGCCACCAGGAAGATGCGGGCCCGGATGTCCTTCCAGCGGCTCTCGGTCCAGGTGGAGTATTCCCGGGATCCCCACTGGCGCAGCTCGAAGGCCGGGGACAGGGCCTTGCTGAGCCGCACCCCGGAGCGCACACAGAACGGGACCCGCGCCGTGGAGTTGGGACCCGGCGAGCCCTGCACCCAGGAGTAGTCAAACATCTGCCACAGAGGGAGGGAGGGACAGTGAACAGCCATTCCCACGGTCTGGAATGTTCCCCAGGGGTTTGGGCAGGGAAATTCCTCCTCCTGTCCAACCTCACCCTCCCCTGGCACAGCCTGAGGCCGTTTTCCCTCCTCCTGTCCCTTGTTCCCTGGGAGCAGAGCTCAACCCTCCCTGGCTCCCCCCTCTCCTGTCAGGGAATTCCAGAGCCAGAAGGTCCCCCCTGAGCCTCCTTTTCTCCAGGCTGAGCCCCCCCAGCTCCCTCAGGAGTTCTCCAGCCCCTTCTCCTGCTGCTCCAGCCCCTCAAGGTCCTTCCTGAATTACGGAGCCCAGGCCAGGACACAGCACTGGACAATCCCTCTGCTCCTGTGGTGTGGCCACAGCCCAGGTCCCTCTCTGCCCACCCGGGCTCACGTCGTGCCCCTTCCTCCCCTTCCCCTGGGCACTGAGATGTCTCCTCATGGAGGAGCTTCCCTGTTCTCCCGTGGAACAAACCTTCCCCAGGACCAGCCCCGTGGATGTGCCCGTTCCTGCCACCCCCCCAGGGACGGGCACCCACCTCCCTCTCGGCGTGGGGGTTTTTCTCGGGGCTCAGACACTCCTCCTTGGTGAGGTTCACCACGGTGCCCGTCAGGTTGGCCAGGACATACTGCACCAGGTAGGTCGTGTTCACAGGGCTGGAAACTGCCACATAGTGCTGGGGAACATCCCCTGGAACAGCAGGAAAAATGGGATTGGGGAGGGGGGAGAAAACCAGTAGAAACCCACCCAGGGAACATCTGGGGTCAAAGCCCTTCCCTGCTCTTCTTCCCTGTGCTGTTCTCACCCAGAATTCCTTTGAGGTCTGGTTTAATGATGGATTGAAACCAGGAGTTGTTCATTTTGATCAGGAAGCCATAAAGCATCCGGGTGACCTGCAAAGACATGGAATTGGTTTGTGCAGAGGAGAGAAAAGAACACCTGAACAGCTCTGCCTCGAGCTCCTTTGGCTGAGAGATGTTCCCTGAGCACAGCCAAGGACAGACTCTGCCCCAGCTGCCCAGAATTCCAGAGAGAGATGGGAAAATCGGGTTGGATTCCAGCCCCAGGGATTCCTTGGCTGATCCCTGTGCCTTGTGTGGCAATTCCACCTTTTCTCTGAGGATGAAGGAGCTTCACCTCTGCCCTGAGATGAAGCAACTAGAAAAGGGTGAGGGATTTTCACTCTGCTTGGTGGGAAAACAGGGAAAAGGGGGGATGCAGGACAGGATGCTGTGGATACACACACGAACAGGGACACAAGGGAGGGATGTGAGGGCTCCTGGGACATTCCATGTGCTCCTACCGTTTTGGGATCAGCCTGGATGGCAGAGGTGCTGTTGGTCCCTCCTGCCAGGCCATAAAGGGCTCGGGCCACCACGGTGGCCACTTCTGCCAGGGCCTGTGAGGAGACAGGGATCCACGTTAATCCAGCCAGGCAGATCCAGGGAAACGGGCTCTGGGAGGGAGCCGGGATCCACAAATCCATCCAAACGCTCCAGGGCCTTTGGCACTGCCCAGAGCCCTCCCAGCTCCTTCCTGCCCTTTTTCCAGCTTTTCCCACCTCTCCCCAGTCCCTGCTTCTTCCTGCCCCTTCCCAAATCCCTCCCACCTTCTTCCAGCCCTTTTTCCAAACCTTTTCCCCCTCTCCCCCTGTCCCTGCCCCTCCCCATCCACCCTGGATGCAGCAGGAACCTTGGCTGTGTCCGTCACATATTCCAAGGTCTCCTCAGGGCTCAGCCCCTCGGGATACTGCATCCTGATGTTCTCTGGAGTGTCATACATGCTCTGGTAGTATCTGAAAGGAAGGAGAAAAACAGGGATTGGGGAAAGGTAGGGAGAAACCACAGGGCATGGAATTCAATTCCGAGCGTGTCCAAAGCGGAGTCTCCCGGGAGCAGAGATCCAGCCCTGCCACACACTCCTTAAACCACTTAATGAGGATTTATAATTAACTTGGCCCTTCCACAGCTTCTCCCATCTGAGCATCTCCAAGCAATTTCCAGGCTGTGATTGGAATTTTAGGTGGGGCTGAGCCCAAGCTGCTCAACAGGGAGGGAAACTGAGGCAAGGACAGCAGGGAGGTGGATGCCAGATCCAAGGAATTCCAAGGAATTCTAAATCCCCAGTTTTACTGTGGATTTCCACACGGTGTGCCTGGCACTCCCAGCCAACCTGGGATGATCCCCCAGCCTGAAAACTGAAATAGGCAAATTTAGGGTGGGTATCAGGAAGGAATTCTTTCCTGTGAGGGTGGTGACACCCTGGTACAGGTTATTCCATGGATTTCCCACCCCTGGAAGTGTCCCAGGCCAGGCTGGACAGGGCTTGAAGCAACGTGGGAGAGTGAAAAGCACCCCCAAAAAAAAGGCTGTGGAACTGGATGATCTTGAAGGTCCCTCCCAACACAAACCATTCCACGACTCTCTGAAGGGAATGGGATCATTTTAAGCATTTAGGAAGAGGGGAGAGACCCATCCCTGCTCTGTACCCCCCATTCCCACTCCAAAGCTGCTGAGGAGCAGGGGATCCCTGAGGAACAGGGTCATGTGGGGTGAATCCAAGTGCCCTTTCCAAGGCCTGGGGCTTTCTGCCAGCACAAACAAAAAGCTAAATAATAAAAAACCCCCCAAAAAATAACAACAACAAAAAAAAGCAGCTTCTGGAAGAACAGCTGAGGCTCCTGCAACGCTCTGTTGCCATTTGCTCACCTCTGGCTCCCAGCCAGTTGTGGGGGAATGTTTTCCACATAAAACTGGATTTCTCTCGCTTGTCAGAACGATTTTGTCGCGCTCGTTGGACACGGAGCTTCTCCCGCTCACATCCCCCCTCCAGCATCCCAGGTGTCCTCTGGGAGCCCCCCCAGCCCCTACCTGTTGTGGAAAGCTGTCCTGTGGTCAGTCAGCACCACCCCAGGGATGTGGCGAACCCGCAGGAAGCGCTGGAAGGACGATGGAGGGAGAGGTTGGGAAAATCCGGCTTCCTGCAGGGTCACAGCCGACCCCACGCTGCTCCTGCTCAGTGTGTTCAGCAGGTTTCTAACCTGGAAGGAGGAGAACTGCCCTGTGCTGCTGCTCTTTTGGATGGGGCTTCTCTGAGAAGGTTAAAACCCTGCTCGAGGTCCCAGAGTTCTGCTCATGGAGTTGTGCCAGGGGTTGGATACGGGGGAAAGGTTCTTCCCGCGGAGGGAACTGGAACAGGTTCCACAGGGAAGCCAGAGCTCAAGGAGCACTTGGAGCTCTCAGGGACATGGTGGGATCGCTGGGGCTGTGCAGGGCCAGGAATTGGACTCCATGATCCTTGTGGGTCCCTTCCAGCTCAGGATATTCCATGATTTCTCTCTCACCTGCACGTCCACAGACTGGTTCATCCGTGAGACGGGATCTGTGTGCATCCAGAGGACGGAGCCATTCCTGAGAGCCACCTGCAAGGAAAACCACCTTAAATACATGGCTGGACACCACAGAGCAAGGAAATCCAGGGAAAATTCATACCCAGGGAATAGAAGGCCCCCAAACTTTTCCCACACCTGATTCAGCTCCACGAAGGAGTGGATGTTGTCCAAGCGCAGAGGGAACTTGTCCTGTTCCATGTCATAGACCATCCTGGAGCTGCCAATGTAGTCAAAGGTCTCCTGCAGGAGAAAAAAAAATCCCAAATCCTGAAAAATCCCAAATCCCATCAGAGGGTGGAGGCACCTCCACCAGCAACATCCGAAGGGCTGAGGTGGAAGTGACCCAAGAGTTGGGATGGAGGGGCCTTAAGGATCAACTCATCCCACCCCCTCCAGGGTAAAAGACACTTCCCACCAGCCCAGGCCTCTCCAACCTGGCCTTGGACACTCCCAGGGATCCAGGGGCAGCCACAGCTTCTCTGGGCAACCTGTGCCAGGGCCTCCTCACCCTCACAGGGGATTATTTCTTCCCATCTAACTCTGCCCTCTGGCACTTTGAAGCCATTCCCCTTTTTTCTGTCACTCCAGACCCTTGGCAATAATCTCTTCCCACATTTTCTGTTGTCTCCTTGAGGTCCTGGAAGTCCCAGTTAGGTCTCCCCTGAAGCTTCTGTTCTCCAGGCTGAACAATCCCAACCATTTTTGAGAAGGAAGAAAACAAATCAGGGAAAAGGGTGACCCCCTCATTCCAGGAATTAAGCACACAGAGCTTTCCTGAAAGGAGTGGTGTCTGCTTCCCTGGAAAAAAAGGGTGGGAAGGCACTTGCCAGGCTGAGAGTGGCCTGGGGAAGATGAGGTGCCCTTGGAGAATCGGAGCAGGGCAGGGAAGTCAGGAGCCACCAGCCTCCCCCTTCCCTAATTTACAGTCAGCTCCTCTCATCCCTCCTCCTGGATATATCCACAGCCTGGATGTCTCTCTCCTCCAGGGAAAGTGGGGATGGATGTGCTGAGGAGGGTGAATGAGGGGAATCACATGGTCCTGGCACGGGAAAAGCTGCACAAAGGAATCATCAGTGCTGATGCCTTGAGGGGAACATCAGCTGTTGGCCATCAGTCCCTCCTCCAGCTCCTTCTGCTTTTCCACAGCTGCCAGTTCCAGCTCTGGGCTCCCAGGAAGGAGCTGCATTTCTCTCCCATATATTTTTAATTTTGCCTTTTCTGGGCTCTATTTCAGAATTTCCAGCCTGGAGGTTCATTCGGAACCAGGGAGAGAAATCGGCCCCACCAGGAGGAGACAGGAGGGAAAGCAAAGTTTGGGTGACTGATCCAGAAGGATCTGCAGGGCAGGAATGGGCTGCCCCAGCAGAAGCTCCATCTGCTCCCGTTATCCCACAGCAATTAAGATCCCGCTGGAGCAGAGAGAACCACGGCCCAGGGACGGAGACAAACGATCCCCCACAAAGAGCAGGGACACAGTGGAGCCAGGGGCTGGTTTGGGATGTCAGAGGGGTGATGGGATCCATCTCACCCCTTGGAAGAAGGTGAACATGACGTTCCTGGGCAGCAGAAGGACGTCGGGGGCTTTGTGAAGGGCCTCGGCCGCGGCCAAGTGGGTGACAAAGGAGGACACGGCGCCCTCGGCTCCAGGGGCAATGTTCCAGAAGAAGGAATGGCTGTCGATCTGGAAGCACAAACACACAGCAATTCCATGCTGGGAAAGCAAATCCATCACTCTCTCTCTCTGATCCCACTCATCCCACTGGTAAGAGAAGGATCAGGTGGATGATGGAACCTAAACTGATGATGGTGTCGCTGTGGCAGTCAGGGATTTATGGAATGGTTTGGGTTGGACGGACCTTAAAGATCATCCAGTGCCACCCCCTGCCATGGGCAGGGACACCTTCCACCAGCACAGGTTGCTCCAAGCCCCGTCCAACCTGGCCCTGGACACTCCCAGGGATCCAGGGGCAGCCACAGCTTCTCTGGGTGACCTGTGCCAGGGCCTCCCCAGCCTCACAGGGAACAATTTCTTCCATATATCCAACCTAAATTTCCCCTAAATCTGAGCCTTGAGGCCTCAGAGCTTTGCCATGGACTATTTCTCCTTGTCTGCTTCCATCAGAGAAGGAAATGCTGGAAAAATTCCCACATAACAAGATGGAAAGCCCCAAACTGTGGATGCCCTTCCACTGCCACAAGCCACTGTTGTACCCCAAGAACACAGCAGACAGTCAGATGCAAAGGTTTGGAACAAGGCAAGAAATCAAAATACATGACAAATACATTCCCATGAGACTGGAAACTCCCAGCTTCCCAGAATTCTTGCAGCCCAAGCTCTACAGGGCAAGATTAAGAGGTACCTACTCGTGTCGCAACCATAATAACTTCCTTCTCAGGATCGACTTTTCCAGAGGAATTGATGGGTTGCAAAGTGCTCCACACGTTGTAGTCAAGGAGAGGATCACACACAATCTCTGGGAAGCAGAAAAAAACCATTCCTGGAGTTGGGATCACAGCAGTGACAAGTGAGAAATGAGGGTTTTTTTCTCAACTCGGCGTTTAAGCCAACGAGCGAAATTCTGCTCTGCTCCAGGGAAGTCCTGGCTCCAGGAAAGCCCTGGCACCAGGAGAAACTGTATTCCACAGGGATTTCGAGCCCCACGTGGTGAGGACGGAGGGGTCTCACCTGGGTTGATGCTGAAGGTGCTCTGGAGGGAGCTGCGCCTCATGCAGGTCACGGTGCTGGTCACCGCGTGCATGTGGGAGAAGAGCTGCATGGCACACAGGGGGTACTCGGGGGCAGAGCCATCCCTGGGGACATTGTGATCCAGGTAACACTGGGTGGGAATGGAAATCATGGCACAACTCAGCGTTTTTGTGGCACAGAAAATGGGATTTGTCGCATTTTTAGCGCAGAGAACAAAACTCCAGCCCCTCTCCTGCAGGAGCAGCAGCTCCTCTCTCCCGCCCGCTGAGGTACCTGTTTAATAACTTGGGTCTCGTTGGCATCTTCAAGAAGGAAAATAGGGAAGTCAAAATCCTCGTAGGAGATGCCACTGCCCAGGGGGTTCCACACAGTGGTGTTGCAGTGAGCGAACTCGGGGCCGTAATCCTTGGAATACACACCTGGGAACAGAGAACACGGGCAGATCTCAGCCTGCAGGAGAAGAACAGAGCTCAGGAGGTTTGGGTGTGACAGTCCCAACCCTCTGCCAGGGGCAGGGACACCTTCCACCAGCCCAGGCTGCTCCAAGCCCCTTTGTTTGTGTCACTAAGGACACCGGTCCCAGTTTGGCCCCTGAGGGTCACCACTGGTCCCTCACATCCAGTGGGACCCTGAGGCACCGACCACGACCCTCTGCATGTGACATTCCAACCACCACAACCACTTTTTCCACCACCTGACAGCCCACCCACCAAACCCATCCCTTCCCTGAGCCCATCCCATGCTGGAAGAATCCCAAAGGGTTTCTGTGACTCCCATTTCAGCTCCCCTGAGATCCTTTGCCCTTCCTTGGCCCATCCCACGATGGGCACCATTCCTCCCTCCCCCCAGCAGGGATGAAGATGGGACATCTCCTCACCAAAACCATCGTTGGGGCACTTCAAGCCAGGGGAGAATCCCTGGGGAGGGCTGGGGTTGGCAATGGCCACAGCAAGACCCGACACTCGGGACGTTCCCTTGAGCTGCAGCAACACCTTCCTGGAGGAGAGAAAACACCCCAGGAATTAGGGATTCCTTAAGGAAGAGCTGCAATCCCAGACATCATGATGATGATGATGATGAATTACAGTTAGTTGAGCTTGTGATCAAATTAACCTTTGGTTTTTATCTTAGAGCTGAATTAATTGTGCAAAAAAAAGCAACAAGAGGAAAACTTCAGCCACGTCCTTCCTGCTCTGCTCAGGGAGAGAAGTGACCACTCAGTGCTGGGCTTTAATGGGCTTTAATTTTAATGCTTTAATTAAATTATGGACTGTTATTTAATGGCCTTTAGTAGCTGCTGCAGAGGTGACCAGGGTGTGAGGATTCACACAGAGCAGAGCTCTTTTCACAGCAAAGGTAAGAAGAAAAAGTCACTAAACCCCAGAAAAACCCCTAATGGTTCAACTTCACAAGAACTGGCTGCAGTCAGAGCTGATTCTGTCACCTGTCAGCCAAAAAATGACTTTTAATCACCAGATTAGAGACTTCTGGGCTCCCTGGGGAGATAAAAGCAGGTGCTGACCGACCTGTTGAAGAGATTCCCATCCAGCAGGATCATGTAGGGTGGGTGAGGACCATCAGCCAGGACCCAGCGCAGATCCTCCTCCTTCTCCACCACATGGATCACCCCCGTGTCCCCACTGATGGAGGCTGTGGGATGAGAACATGCCCTTCATGGGATTTATCTCCTTCACCCCCTAAAACCACCCTGAAAAGCAGAGCAGTGTGCACAGGGGTGAGCAGCTCCTGGGATCAGGAGGCTGGAAAAAGGAATTTGGGAATGGCCGAGCAGGACATGGTGCTTTTAGTTGGGAAAATCCAGGAAAGATGAAGAAATGACCTCTCAGGCTTTGAAAGCACCTTTTGTTTGAGCTCCTCAAAGGACCTTCAGCCATCCAAGCACTGAGTGTCCCGTGACTGAAGGGAATAGGAAGGACAGCAGCAAACTGAGGCCCTGAGACCCAGCCCAGGCCCAGCTTAGTGCTGCTCCTAAGCCAAGGGGACAGTGCCAGACTCCTCCCAGCAACAGGACAAGGAGTGATGGCCACAAACTAAACCTCCAGAAGTTCCACCTCAACACGAGGCAGAACTTTCCACGGAGAGTGGAACAGCTGCCCAGGGAGGGTGTGGAGCCTCCCACTCTGGGGACATCCCAACCCCACCTGGACATGTCCCTGTGTCACCTGCTCTGGGTCACCCTGCCCTGGACTGGGTGATCTCCAGAGCTCCCTTCCAGCCCTGGCTGCTCTGGGGTTCTGTAAAGATGGACAAACCACTTCCACAGGGCGCTGCTGATAGAACCAAGCCCTTTGTCCACACCCACAAAGTGCTGGGAACTCCCAAGCCTGGATGTCCCAACACAGGGATCAGGCCAAGGGTGGCAGAGGAGTCAGAGGACCTTGGACCCTGGGTTATCACAGCTGGCCCGGAGAAGCTGTGGCTGCCCCATCCCTGGACACGTCCAAGGCCAGGCTGGATGGAGCTCTGAGCAACCTCAGCTGGTGGGAGCTGTCCCTGCCCAGGGCAGGGGGGGAATGGGCTGAGCTTTAAGGTCCCCTCCAACCCAACCCATTCCATGACTCATTCTAAGGAGGATTAAGAGGTGCTGGGGAGGACAAGGGGCACCAGGAGGGATCCTCACACCCCCCACCCACGGTGAGACCCCCTCCAGCCCAGCCCAGGACCCGCACTGGGCTCACACTGGCAGCCGATCTGGTGGGTGGCGTTGAGCAGCCGCACGCACGGGGCCGTCCTGTTCAGGGGGATGTAGATCTTCCTCTCCACGGAATTCCCACAGCAGGAACCTACCGAGGAGACACGGTCCCGGCTCAGGGGGAGCTCCAGAGGGGGTGGGGAGGGGGTTGAGCCCCTGCCCAGCTCACAGGGGACACCCAAAGGTGTCAGTGGGGGGCACAGGAGCCCCTGCCCAGCTCACAGGGGACACCCAAAGGTGTCAGTGGGGGGCACAGGAGCCCCTGCCCAGCTCACAGGGGACACCCCAGGGTGCCCCAAGGTTCGGGGGGTGCGGGTTCGAGCCCCCCCCCCGCTCACAGAGGGCCCCCCCCGGTCTCCTGCGCCCCCTCACCCGCCGCCAGCGCGGCCACGAGCAGCGCCCAGACGAGCCCGAGGGAGCCGCGGCATCGCCCCGGCGCTGCCTCCATCCCCCGGCGGGTCCCGGCCTTGCTCCTGCCCTCGGAGCGCCGGCGCTTCCCTTTCCGCCGGGAGCGGGGGTGGAGCGGGAAGGGGAAGCGGCCGAGGCGGTTCCGGGGCGCTGACGTGGAGCGGGGCCGCGGGGCCGGGGGAGGGCGATGCTGACCAAGTTCGAGACCAAGTCGGCCCGGGTGAAAGGTAAACGGCCGTGGATGTCGAATATATACGGATAGATACGTGATATAAAAATGGGGATGGCAAACGGGCCGTGTCTGGAGAGCGAAAAGGGGCGGCGATGGTGGCGCGGGCGGACGGGGCGGTGTCGCTGCTGAGGAGGGAACACGGAGCGCGGTGTCCTGGGCTGGGCCCCTTGGATCCCCTTGGATCAGCTCAGGGGGGACACCGAGGGGCTGCAGCGTGTCCAGAGAAGGGAACGGAGCTGGGGAGGGGGCTGGAGAACTCCTGAGGGAGCTGGGGGGGCTCATCCTGGAGAAAAGGAGGCTCAGGGGGAACCTTCAGGCTCTGGAACTCCCTGACAGGAGGGGGGAGCCGGGAGGGGTCGGGCTCTGCTGCCAGGGGAGGGTCAGGTTGGGCAGGAGGAGGAATTTCCCCATGGAAAGGGTGGTGAGGCCTTGGCAGGGGCTGCCCAGGGAGGTTTGCAGTCCCCAGCCCTGGAGGTGTCCAGGGAAGGAGTGGATGTGGCCCTGAGTGCTCTGGGCTGGGGGATGAGGTAGGGATGGGGAACAGGGGGGACTCGATGGCCTTGGAGGCGTTTTCCAACCTAAATCCATCCTTGTGGCTCCCTGGCAGTGTTCAAGGCCAGGTTGAAGCAGCCTGGTCTAGTGGAAGGTGTCCCTGCCCCATGGCAGGATGATCTTTAAGGTCCCTCCCCACTCAAACCACTCCATGGTTCTCTAATTCCATCAGTAACAGCAGAGCTGTGCTGGGGGACCAAGTGGGGCTGAGCCAGGAGGTCCCACCCAGCCCTGAGGGCCCTGAGTGGGGCAGGAGGCAGCTCCCCTGGGCATCCCCTGGTCCCTCACCTCTCCGTGTGTGTCCACAGGGCTCAGCTTCCACCCGAAGCGGCCCTGGATCCTCACCAGCCTCCACAATGGGGTCATCCAGCTGTGGGACTATCGCATGTGCACCCTCATCGACAAGTTCGACGAGCACGACGGTCAGTGGGGTGGCAGGAGGTGGGACCTGCTTGGGGAGGGATGTTGGGATTGCAGGAGGAGGAACTGGGCTCCTCTGGAGGTTCCTGAGGCCTCTGATCCCAGAGCCCCTTGGAATTAGCCCTGTTTTCCCTGTGGGCAGTTTGCTGGGAACGTGGGTTGCAGACACAAGGAGTGGGGTGGGAGGTTGTTTCTGTTCCTGGTAGGAAGATGAAGCTGAAAATACAGATCTGGGGGCTCTGTGGTGGGTTGCAGAAACATCCTGGTGGAAAGGAATGAATTTGGGGGTGGTTCTCAGGGCTCTGCAGCTTCCCGTGTCCAGCCTGCTTTTCCCGTTTGCAGGACCCGTCCGAGGAATTGATTTCCACAAACAGCAGCCCCTGTTTGTTTCTGGAGGTGATGATTACAAAATAAAGGTAAAATATTTCCTTTTCGGCTCTTGGTCTCTAAAAGGTGCCACCCAGGGAAGGGGAGGTGCAAAGAAACTGGATGGACTTGGATGATCCTTGTGGGTCCCTTCCAACTCAGAATATTGTAGGAAGAGATGATAAAGGGTGGGAATTGTTTGGGAATTGTGATTCACCTGTTTCAGGGACATGAGGGTGAAGTCTTGTTGTAACTTGAATTAAAAACAACTCTTAAGATGAAGGAGTTGAGCTGAGATGTGGGAATGCAGAAAAATCCCAGAAGGAGGTGGGACTGTCATAGTTCTGCTTCTGTGTTGTGGAGTTGGACTTGGAGCATCCTCCAGGGGCCCTTCCAGCTCAGGATGTTCCGTGATTCTGTGATTCCAGGTCTGGAATTACAAGCTGCGCCGCTGCCTCTTCACACTGCTGGGGCACCTGGATTACATCCGGACCACCTTCTTCCACCACGTGGGTTCTGCTGCTGCAGGGGTGGGACAGGGTTGGATTCGCTGCTGAAGAGACAAAGAGGGTGGAGAGGGACTTTCACAAGGGCCTGGACAAGGGGGAATGGCTCCACAGTGACAGGGAGTGGGTTTAGATGGGATGTTGGGAAGAAATTGTTCCCTGGGAGGGTCGGGAGGCCCTGGCACAGGTTGCCCAGAGAAGCTGCCCCTGGATCCCTGGAGGTATCCAAGGAATGACTGGATGTGGCACTCGGTGACAAGGTGGGGATGGGTCACAGGTTGGACTTCAGGATCTTGGAAGTCTTTTCCAACCTTAGTGATTCTGGGATTCCTGGGGATGGTTGGAAAATCCCACATGGGGAGGGCTTCACATACAGAATAGTTTGGGTTTTTTAGGAGTATCCCTGGATCCTGAGCGCCTCCGATGACCAAACCATCCGGGTGTGGAACTGGCAGTCCAGGACTTGTGTCTGGTGAGACCGAGGGTTGCTTTAAAAAACAACAGCATGTTTTGGGGTGGGATTTGTGGCTTTCAAGGAGAACAATTTCTGATTCTTTATCAGGATCTGGAGTAACAGGACAAAGGGCAAAGGGTTCAAAGTGAAAGAGGGGAAATTTAGGTTGGATATTGGGAAGCAATTCCTCCCTGGGAGGCTGGGGAGGCCCTGGCCCAGGTTGCCCAGAGAAGCTGTGGCTGCTCCATCCCTGGGAATGTCCAAGGTCATGTTGGAGCAGCCTGGGCCAGTGGGAGGTGTCCCTGCCCGTGGTCTCAACGACCTTTAAGGATCATTCCAACCCATCCCATTCCATGATTCCACGTGTTCAGCCCTGCAGGGCAGCTCTTGGCAATCCTTGCTGGTCCTTCCCCAGGCTGAGCTCGTTGCTGTTGGTGCAAATGGAGATGTTTATTAATGTATTTCCAGTTTTAATGGTGTTTTCTGCCCTTTGTTCTCGCAGTGTCCTCACAGGACACAACCACTACGTGATGTGTGCCCAGTTCCACCCCTCAGAGGACCTGGTGGTGTCTGCCAGCTTGGATCAGACCGTGAGGGTCTGGGATATCTCTGGTGAGCTGCCAAGGGGGCAGAACCCACCTCAAAACAAGGGTCTGGAGAGTCAGTCTTATGAGGAGCAGCTGGGGGGGGCTCATCCTGGAGAAAAGGAGGCTGTTTCTTAGTTCTACCCAGGCCACAAGGTGCTGGAATGAAATATCCCTGCAGGAAAAGCTGGGAATAAGGGTGATATTAACGGGTGGGGGGCTGGTGGTGGTGCAGTATAGATTGTTCTAGATCCTGTGGCAGTTGTGGTTGGACACACTGTGCTCGTGGCACAGGCTCAGGCACTGCCAGCTGTGTCAATACCCAGGATATCCAGGGGACAGGATATCCTGGATATTTAAAACCTGTCCCCCCTCAGCTCTGCCAGCACGGGATGTTTAACAGCTCTTCTGCCACCGAGCTTTGCTGCTCCATTCTCCCAGAAACTCGCTCTCAGCAGAGTTCCAGCTGCCAAATTGGTTTGGAGATGGTACAGGGCTGTTTTTCCTCGGCTGATCCGTGGTGAGGGGGTTTAGGGATGTGCTGGATTATTGACTCAGCTGTCGCTCTGCTCGGACAACAACACTGGTGTGTGGAAAAACCGACAGGGAGACGAGGAACGGATTCCAAACATCCTCCCACTCCGCAGTTTTTCCCCAGGATGACTTATGTCCTTGTCAGGATTCTGCTCTGGCTCCAGCAGTCTCCTGGGAAGTTATTTCCCATTTTGTCTGGTGCTGTTGTGTCCATAATCCTCATCATGGAGCTCCATGTGTGCTGTGGACTGTTGGCAGCAGTGGGAGCTTTTCCAGCAGGTTTTGGGATCGTGAGCACTTTGATGCCCTCAGTTACATGAGTTTAAAGGCCACATCCCAAAATCCTCCTCCCTGAACTGTTGCCCTCAGCAGAGGGACAAGTTGGGGAGGGGGCACAGGGGAGACTCGATGGCCTTGAGGGGCTTTTCCAACCTCAGGCATCCTGTGGTAATAAAATTTTTACCTCTTCTAATGCTGCCTCCCCCTTTCCCCTTCACTTCACAAGGCCTGAGGAAGAAGAACCTGTCCCCTGGAGCTGTGGAGTCAGATGTCAGGGGAATCACAGGCGTGGATTTGTTCGGGACAACGGATGCAGTGGTGAAACACGTCCTGGAGGTACAGCCCCAACCTGTGTGTGCAGCACAGCCCCTGCACATCAGTGCCAGGAAACCTCTGGGACACAAGTGATCCTCCAAAAGCCCTGAAAATCATCAGGGAACCAGAGTTAAAAATATCAGGGAACCAGAGCCCGAACACCTGACGTGGCTCTGCGGACTTCTAATAACACAATAATTAAAATCCTGTGGGTGATGGAATCAGCAGAAGCTGCCTGGCTGGGGCAAACCTGTCCCAAGTGTTTGTTGCTTTGTCCTTCCTGTTCCTTTCTGTCCCCAAGTGGCTTCAGGGGGCTCCTTTTCCCTGCAGGGCCACGACAGGGGGGTGAACTGGGCCGCCTTCCACCCCACCATGCCCCTGATCGTGTCGGGAGCCGACGACCGGCAGGTGAAGATCTGGAGGATGAACGGTGAGAGGATTCTCTGGGGCAGCCCAGGGGGAGAAAGGGGTTGGGAGTTGAAGTTTAGGTTGGAGCTGGAGCTGGAGGTGATTTACACTGGGGAGGGGCACCTTGGGTGCTTCGTCCAGGGCTGGGCCCCTCAGGGCAGGAGAGACAGGGAGGGGCTGGAGCGTGTCCAGAGGAGGGAATGGAGCTGGGGAAGGGGCTGGAGCAGCAGGAGAAGGGGCTGGAGAACTCCTGAGGGAGCTGGGGGGGCTCAGCCTGGAGAAGAGGAGGCTCAGGAGGGACCTTCTGGCTCTGGAATTCCCTGACAGGAGGGGGGAGCCGGGGGGGGGTCGGGCTCTGCTCCCAGGGAACAAGGGACAGGAGGAGGGGAAATGGCCTCAGGCTGTGCCAGGGGAGGCTCAGGTTGGGCAGGAGGAGGAATTTCTTGCTGGAAAGGGCTGGGAGGCCTTTTCCAACCCCAGGGATTCTGGGATTCTGTGGAGAAGCTTGTTTCTCTGAAGTCTTCTGAATATGCACCGATGGAGTAAGAAAGGGAGATGATTCCAGAGCCAGGAGCCTCCATGGGGAACATTTGTGCTCTTGTCAGCTCAGTCCCCCCAGATATCACAACACCCCACACCTCTGTACTCCTGTGGGGTATCAGTGCCTTGGGTGAGCTGTGCTGGTGGTTGGAGACAGGTCAGGAAGGTCTAAGAGTGATTTTCCTCATTCTTTCCCTCCGTTAGAATCCAAGGCCTGGGAGGTGGACACGTGCCGGGGCCACTACAACAACGTCTCGTGCGCCGTGTTCCACCCGCGGCAGGAGCTGATCCTCAGCAACTCCGAGGACAAGAGCATCCGTGTGTGGGACATGTCCAAACGGTCAGTGCTCCTCAACCACCAGCAGCAGGAAGCTTTTGATCCGTAGGAAGGGAAGTTATCCTCAATTCCCTTGTTCCTGCTGTGTAGGACGGGCGTCCAGACCTTCCGGCGCGACCACGATCGCTTTTGGGTGTTGGCTGCTCATCCCAACCTCAACCTTTTTGCTGCAGGTGAAAAACCCCTCCTCCCCAGGGCCAGGGAAGTCCAGGCAGGGTTTGCTTTTCTTTCCTTGAATCCCCACCTGTTTTTCCCAGGCCACGATGGGGGCATGATCGTGTTCAAGCTGGAGCGGGAGCGCCCGGCCTACGCCGTGCACGGGAACATGCTCTACTACGTCAAGGATCGCTTCCTGCGGCAGCTGGACTTCAACAGCTCCAAGGACGTGGCTGTCATGCAGCTGAGGAGGTGAGAGATGGCCCAGGAGGTGTCCCAGTGCCCTCAATCCCGTGTTTGTTGCTCTTCAGGTCATAGTGTTGTGTTCAGGTACCTCTGAAGGACTTACCCTAAAAAAGTGGGTTTAGGTGAAGTTTTATCTCTGCTTAGATAAAAGCTTTTCAGTTAACTAGTTATAAGTTTTTGTTTGATGAGCTCTTCTGCTCTTTGCCCCGTTTGGAAAACAAAGGCTGTTTATTATTATGACTTTGTTCCACTCAGAGTTTCCCTTTTTTTTCATGGCTCTTCCTCAGTGGTTCCAAGTTCCCCGTGTTCAACATGTCCTACAACCCCGCTGAGAACGCCGTCCTGCTGTGCACTGTGAGTCCCCCCGCTGCACAAATGTGCCTTTGGAATGTTGATTCCCTGGAATCCTCCCCCCAAATGAGCTTTTCCCCCCTCTCTGCAGAGAGCCAGCAACTTGGAGAACAGCACTTATGATCTCTACACCATTCCCAAGGATGCTGACTCCCAAAATCCTGATGGTAGGTGTTCCTTGGAGGCTCATCCCTGTCCCCTCCTCTCTCCAGCGTTGTGTGTGTGTCTTATACAAAAAAAAAAATCCCTATTTCCCTCCTCCTCTCTGTTTTTCCCAGTGTCCCTGCAGCACATGTCATTTGGCAGCTCCCTGCCCACTCTATCACCCCAGCCTGACTTGAAAAATTCATGTTCATCCCAAACTTTTACTGCTCCAAATCTATATTTTATAATTTGGTTATTAGGAACTTTCCGTTTTCCCCCTTTCCACGCAGCAGGAGATTTCCTGGCTTGTCAACCAGAGATGGATTTCAACCAGATTTGGTTTGTTCTAAGAGGTTTTATCCTCTGAAAAGTGGCTGTAAAAGTGACAGTGCCAGGAGTCATTTTTCCTCTCGGCAAATTCCACATCAGTTTTGGGCAATTTACAAGTCAAAACATGATTTAGGGAAAAAAAGCCCCAAATCATTCTTCCTCATAACTGTGTGAATTCCATTTGGGAGCTGAAACTCCAGCTGGTCCCTCCTGCCTCTGTCGTCAGGGCAGTAAAGATTTGGGAATGAGGGGGAGTGATGGATGAGTGGGGCTGGAAAGCAGCTCACTTGGGCAGAGATTTATTGGTTCCTGAGGGGCTGGGGAAGGGAATATTTCTCTGCTGGGCACAGTCAGAGGTGGATTCGGAAAGGGAAGGAGAAAAGGGCATTTTAGGATGTTTGCACAGCTGAAATATTGCTGAATGTATTTCAAATATCTTGTTTGAGATGTTCAAAGCCCAACTTGTCTGGGGACACCCAGCTGGTGTCACTTGAAAAGAGGAGCGGGGATATTCATCTTCCAGAGGAGGAAATGTCTCTGTCTCGTGAAAATGTGAAATTTAAGAGCATTTTGCAGACATTTTAGTGGTTGATGAATACCTACAGTCAGTGGTAAATCCCTCAAACCCCCCGTGCCCTGGGCTGACCCCCCAGTGTGGGCAGGGGGGGATTCTGCCCCTCAGCTGAGACCCCCCAGCAGAGCTGCCCCCAGCCCTGGGAACAGCCCAGGCAGGACATGGAGCTGCTGGAGCCACTCCAGAGGAGCTGATCAGAGGGATGGAGCAGCTCTGCTGGGAGGAAAGGCTGGAGAGTTGGGGTTGTTCAGCCTGGAGAAGAGAAGCTTTGGGGTGACACAGTTGTGGCCTTCCAGGACCTGAAGGGGCTACAGGGAATGTGGGGAGAGACTTTGGACAAGGGATGGAGGGACAGGACAAGGGGGATGGGTTCAGACTGACAGGGAGGAGGTTTGGATGGATATTGGGAAGAAATTGTTCCCTGTGAGGGTTGGAGGCCCTGGCACAGGGTGCCCAGAGCAGCTGTGGGTGCCCCTGGATCCCTGGGAGTGTCCAAGGCCAGGTTGGAGTGACCTGGGACAGTGGGAGGTGTCCCTGCCCATGGCAGGGGTGGCACTGGAGGGGCAGTGCCGGGGGGGGCTCACCCGGACTCCGGCACCTCTCTCTGCTCCCTTTGGCTGACGAGGTGCAGCTCGTTAGTGTGAGGGATGTGCTGTCACCCAGCACGGCCCATTCCTGTGCCAGTCCGTGTTCCTTGGCCGGGCACGAGCCTGGCACTGCCCACACCACGATCCAGGGGGACACGGCGGGGAGGGAACGACTCCCGGGAACAACCTCGGGTTAAACAGGGGTTGGTTGGAAGCGGCTCCAGCGGCCGAGATGGGCTGGAAAGGGCCTGGTTAATGTGCTGCTGGGAGAGCTTCTCCTCCCTGCCTGTGTTTGCCATTCCCAGCTCCCGAAGGGAAGCGCTCCTCGGGGCTCACGGCCGTGTGGGTGGCTCGGAACCGCTTCGCCGTCCTCGATCGGATGCACTCGGTAAGGACCGAGCTCCGGGGGTCACTGCCCTGAGGGGGAGAGGGGTGTTTGGGAATGGTGCTGGAGGGAAACAGGGAGCCTGGGTTAGCAGGAATATTGGAGATCCCTGAGCAGAGCGGCCAAGTGCTGTCAGACACACACAGGGAAGTGTCACACGGAGCAATGGGATGAGTGGAAATGTTATTTAACTTCTGGGCAGTAAATCTGAGCTCAGAGGCTGCTGCAGCAGGTGAGGTCAGGGGGGAAATCCAACCAAAACAGGGCTGGGATGACACCCAGGGCACTTCCACAACTGGAAAGGAACGGGAAAACAGTGAAGACACTGGGGAGGGACAGCTTGGGTGCTGTGCCCAGGGCTGGGCCGCTCATGAAGTGTGTCCAGGGAAGGGAAGGGGCTGGAGCAGCAGGAGAAGGGGCTGGAGAGCTCCTGAGGGAGCTGTGGGGGCTCAGCCTGGAGAAAAGGAGGCTCAGGGGGGACCTTCTGGCTCTGGAATTCTCTGGAAAGAGATTGGAGTCAGGGTGGTTGGGCTCTTCTCCCAGGGAACAAGGGACAGGAGGAGAGGGAACGGCCTCAGGCTGTGCCAGGGGAGGCTCAGGTTGGGCAGGAGGAGGAATTTCCCCATGGAAAGGGTGGTGAGGCCTTGGCAGGGGCTGCCCAGGGAGGTTTGGAGTCCCCAGCCCTGGAGGTGTCCAGGGAAGGAGTGGATGTGGCACTGAGTGCTCTGGGATGGGGGACGAGGTGGGGATGGGGCACAGGGGGGACTCTGTGACCTTGAAGAGCTTTTCCAACCTCAGTGATTCTGGGTTTCTGTGAAAATGCAGGTTAGATTTTTAATAAAGCTCTTTATTTGCACTGGAGTGCAGTAGGAGATAGAAGGGGAAAAGGCAGTCATGGAAAAATGACCCTGATAAAATTTATACGAAGGGGAAGAAACATCTTGTGCTCTCCCCAGTAATCCTAAATTCCATTGTAAAATCTCCCGTGTCATTAAATTCCCTCTCATCCACTGGCAGATCCTCATCAAAAACCTGAAGAATGAGATCACAAAGAAGGTGCAGGTGCCCAACTGTGATGAGATTTTCTACGCTGGCACTGGGAACCTTCTGCTGAGAGACACCGACTCCATCACCCTCTTCGATGTGCAGCAGAAACGGTGAGACCCTGGCTGCTGGGAGAAGCTTTCATACCCTAATCCTGCAGTTTTAAGCTTTAATATCCTAATCCTGCAGTTTTAAGCCCTCAGGGGACAAGTAGTGGCTATTAATGCCCCCAGAATTCAGCCTCAGCTGCGTCGGGCTGATCCAAACCACGGCCAACAACTGTTAGGAAGAGCAGAGTAAACACAGCCAAGGAGTAATTTATGCCACAGGCATCGTGCCATGGATCACAGGGAGATGTTTGGAAAGCCTGGGACTGCAGAATGGGGTGTTGGAAAAGGGGAGAGGCATCAAAAAGCCCAAACTCAATCAAGCTCAGCTTGTTTGGATCCGTGTCCCCAGGTTTTGTATCTCGGGGCTCATTGGGCCGCGCGTTTGTGCCGCTGGACGAGTCCTGGCCACAAAGAACAGGCACAGAGTTGGTGCTTCTGGCCATCTTTGGAGGCTTCAGAAGGTTCTGGATTATCTGCAGATAAATTATGGATTGATTGTGTCCCAGAATTTCCCTCATTTCCCTGTTTTTATGCCTTGTCTGTCCATTGTTGGGAAAGCGATGAGGGAATTCAGCGATGCAAGTGCTGCTTGGAAATCCCTAATTCCCCTCCTTCTGCCCCCCATTCCTCTCAGAAACCTGGGGTTGGAAGTCAGTTGTCCCTCCAGCATATTTGTTATTGCTCAGATATGGAGAGAGGTTTGTTTTGCTGCAGAAACCCCCAGTTGTGCCTCAGGATTTTGTAGCTCCAGAAGAGGAGAAAGCAGCTTTGGGGCATCTGAAAGGGGGTCCAGGCTCTTGGGCCCTGGGGGCTCCTGTGCAGAGCCTGGTCCTGGAGCTCAGGGTGGGGTGTTCCCCTCCCTGATGGCTGTGCTGTCCCCCCAGAACTCTGGCCTCAGTGAAGATCTCCAAGGTGAAATACGTCATCTGGTCGGCTGACATGTCCCACGTGGCCCTGCTGGCCAAGCACGGTGAGTGGGGTGGGGGAGGGAGTTGGATCCATGTTTCACCTGGATCCCTTGGCACACTGAGCCAAGCCTGGCCCTTTGGAGAAGCTGTGAAGGTGCAGGTGAAGGCCCTGGCAGTGCAGGCCCTGCTATTTTATCTCTTCACAGAACTGCATGATCTTCGAGGCCCTTCCAACCCAACCCATTCCACGGTCCTACAGTTCAGCTGTTTAACAGCAGAGGGTTCCCCAGCCTGACTTTTGTTTTCCTTCCCTCTCCAGCCATCATGATCTGCAACAGAAAGCTGGAATCGCTCTGTAACATCCACGAGAACATCCGTGTCAAGAGCGGGGCCTGGGATGAAAGTGGGGTTTTCATCTACACCACCAGCAACCACATCAAATACGCCGTGACCACGGGGTGAGTGTGGGGCCACGAGCCCCAGGTCCTGCTCCAGCACAGGCTGAAGCAGCACACCCAGGGTTGAGTCTCCTTCCAGAAGCAGAACGTGGTCCTGCAGGTGTGTTGGGTTGGCATGGAGGTCACGGGGGTGCTGTGTTGGCACAGGGATCACGGGATCATCCGCACCCTGGACCTGCCCATCTACGTGACGCGGGTGAAGGGGAACAACGTGTACTGCCTGGACAGGGAGTGCCGGCCCCGCGTCCTCACCATCGACCCCACCGAGTTCAAGTTCAAGCTGGCCCTGATCAACAGGAAGTATGATGAGGTGAGGGGGCACAGGGGCAGGGGAACAGGGAATGGTTGGCTTGGAAGGGATCGGAAAGGTCGTCCCGTTCCACCCCTGCCATGGGCAGCGACACCTTCCAGGTCGCTGCGACCTGGCCTTGGACACTCCCAGGGATGGGGCAGCCAAAACTTCCCTGTGTAACCTGTGCCAGGGCCTCCCCACCCTCACAGGGAGGACTTTCTTCCGTATAATCCAACCCAGATTTCCCCTCTGTCAGTGTGAACCACCCCCCTGGTCCTGTCACTCCACCAAACCTGAGGACAGGGGGAAGGTGCTCACGGGGCCGTCCCTTGGCAGGTGCTGCACATGGTGAGGAACGCCAAGCTCGTGGGCCAGTCCATCATCGCCTACCTGCAGAAGAAGGGCTACCCAGAGGTGGCCCTGCACTTTGTCAAGGACGAGAAGACCCGTTTCAGCCTGGCCCTGGAGTGTGGCAACATTGAGGTGAGTGGCTGGTGGTGCTGAGGGAAGGGCACATCCTGTGGGGCTTCACTTCCAAACCTCACCGTGTGCAGGAGCAGGAGGAGCGTGGGCAAGAAGAAGTTGAGGGTGGTGGAACTGGGGATGAGGTGCAGGAAGAAGAGGTTGAGGGTTGAGATGCAGGCTGGGCTGTGATTCAGGCAGTGATCCTTGTGATCCCGTCGTGGGCATCAACAGAAGCCTGCAGAGAAAACTCCGGCCTGCCAGGCCTTGGTTGGCATGTCAGCTCTCTTCTTAGATTGCTCTGGAAGCAGCCAAAGCTCTGGATGACAAGAACTGCTGGGAGAAGCTGGGAGAAGTGGCCTTGCTGCAGGGGAACCACCAGATCGTGGAGATGTGCTACCAGCGCACCAAGAACTTCGACCGGCTCTCCTTCCTCTACCTCATCACCGGCAACCTGGAGAAGCTTCGGAAGATGATGAAGATAGGTGAGTGCCAGGCTGCTGCCAAAGGACATCCCAGGAGCATTCCCAGAGGGAGTCATGGTGGAGGCCAAGAGCAGCAAAGTTATTGTGACTTTTCCCTCTTGGTCCAGCTGAGATCCGTAAGGACATGAGTGGGCACTACCAGAATGCCCTGTACCTGGGGGACGTGGCAGAGAGAGTGAGGATCCTGAAGAACTGTGGGCAAAGTGAGTAATTCCAGACTGAAATCTGTCCCTGTGAGCTGGGGAGGAGCTTTCGGGATGAACAATAAATTCTGGAGGTGGATCAGAACAATCCCTTTACCTGAGGAACTGAATGGGATGAGCAGGAAAGATGGAGCAACATCTCTCAGAGCTGAATCAAATGTAGACTTTATTCCAGTGATGACTCCTAAATCCATGGACACCTCAGAGGTGTGATTCCACACCTTGATGTCCTGCTGATCCCCCCAGTGTGGGATGTCTCTGGGTGGCAGAGAACACGTGCTCACGTTGTTTCCAGGGTGGTGATCAAAGGAGTCAGAGGTTGGACTTGATCTTAAAGGTCTTTTCCAACCCAAATGATTCCTTGTGTCTGGTTGCAGAGTCCCTGGCCTATCTCACAGCTGCAACTCATGGTCTGGATGAGGAGGCCGAGAGCCTGAAGGAAACCTTTGATCCTGAAAAGGAAACGGTTCGTGAGCTGATCGGTGCTCCCCGAGAGCTCTGGGCTTGGGCAGGAGGGTGACAGTGGGATCTGGTGGCAGAGGGACAGGCTGGGCAGCTCCCTTCAGGGAGGGGGGAACCATCTCCCCATCAGGTCACGGGATGGGATTTTCCTTACGTGGCTCTACCTGTTTCCTGCCCAGATTCCAGACATCGATCCCAACGCGAAGCTGCTGCAGCCTCCTGCTCCTGTCATGCCTTTGGACACCAACTGGCCACTGCTGACTGTCTCCAAGGGCTTCTTTGAGGGAACAATTGCTAGCAAAGGTAAGGCTTTGTCCCTGGAAAGCTTGGAAAGGTCAGGGGGGACCTTCTGGCTCTGGAATTCCCTGATAGGAGGGGGGAGCTGGTGGGGTCGGGCTCTGCTCCCAGGGAACAAGGGACAGGAGGAGAGGGAACGGCCTCAGGCTGTGCCAGGGGAGGGGCAGGTTGGGCAGGAGGAGGAATTTCCCCATGGAAAGGGTGGTGAGGCCTTGGCAGGGGCTGCCCAGGGAGGTTTGGAGTCCCCAGCCCTGGAGGTGTCCAGGGAAGGAGTGGATGTGGCACTGAGTGACAAGGTGAGGATGGGACACGGGGGGGACTGGATGATCCTGGGGATCTTCTCCCACCCCATTCTGGGGTTTTGTGAAATCTTTGACCTTTCAGCACAAGATGGGACTGGACCCTTGGAGGGAGGTGCTGCCCTCCTGGAATTCTTTCCTGAACACTTGAGGGATGAGTTAATGGAGGCTCCTGCCCCTTTTTTTAGGCAAAGGAGGTGCTTTGGCTGCTGACATTGATATCGACACCGTGGGCACCGAGGGCTGGGGAGAAGATGCAGAGCTGCAGCTGGATGAAGGTGGGTGGATCCAAGAGCTTTCCTTGGAAAAGTGTGTGCCTGTGTCAGGGCTCTGACATTTGCCCCTTCTTCCAGATGGTTTTGTGGATGCTGGAGAGGGCTTTGGAGAGGAAGGTCTGGGGAAAGGCCAGGAAGAAGGAGGTGGATGGGAAGTGGAAGAAGATTTGGATCTTCCCCCTGAACTGGTAGGAAGCTCCTTGGTAGTTCCCTGGGAAGGCACTGAAAGCTGGTGAGGGAGGTGGGGAAGTGTTCTGGGCTTCCTCAGGCTTGGTCCCCACAGCTCTGATTTCATCTGGGTGCTGGAAATGTCCCTCCTAATCCCTGCTCTCTGTTCCCCCAGGATGTCCCTGCTGGTCCAGCAGGAGCAGCAGAGGATGGATTCTTTGTGCCTCCCACCAAGGGCACCAGCCCAGCCCAGGTAATGCCCACATCAGGTCTTGGATTGTCTTTCCCTGAAATTTCCTGTGTGGGTGATATTTTGGGGGGGTTCAATCCTTGTGAGCACAACGTGGGAGCTTTTGAGGGGTGCTGAGGGCAGGACCCAATTCCTGTTCCATGTGTTTCCCTTCCCTCCTTGTAGGTGTGGTGCAACAATTCCCAGCTTCCTGTTGACCACATCCTGGCAGGCTCCTTTGAGACAGCAATGAGAGTAAGTGTCCCCATGGACTTTCCAGGGATAAACTCTGCCCTTTCTCCTTCAGCTTTTGTCCCTGGTCCACCTGAAGCTTCATTTTGTGCTCTTTTGGGCATCATTTTGTGCCCATTTTTGCCTGGGTGTGAATCAGCTGTGGTGGAGCCTCAGTGGTGCCTGTGGCAGCTTTCCCTCAGCAGATCCTTGTGTCCCTTCCAGCTGCTCCATGACCAGGTGGGAGTGACCAACTTTGGTCCCTACAAGCAGCTGTTCCTGCAGACCTTTGCCCGGGGCAGGACGACCTACCAGGCACTGCCAAGCCTGCCAGCCATGTATGGATTCCCACACCGCAACTGGTGAGCACTGGGCAGCTCCTCTGTGCCCTCCCCTGTGCCAGGGACCTCGCAGCTCTTGGGCAGCAGGAGCCACAGGTTGGTTTTTCCAGTAGAGCCTGGAAGCCCCTGTAGAAAAATCACAGTCAATGAGGTTGGAAAAGATCTCTTGAGTCCCCCCTGTACACCATCCCCACCTTGTCCCCCTGCCCAGAGCACTCAGAGCCACGGCCAAATCCTTCCTTGGGCACCTCCAGGAACAATGTGCCAGAACTCCCAGGCTGCACTAACCTGGAGACAGCTGGGAATTGTGTGTGGCAGAGTTATGGAGGCAAAGATAAACAGATCAAAACCAGGTCACCAGTTTGCCCTGGGGAGGCCCCACCTTGGGTGCTGTGCCCAGGTCTTGGCCCCTCACGGCAAGAGAGACACGGAGGGGCTGGAGCAGCAGGAGAAGGGGCTGGAGAACTCCTGAGGGAGCTGGGGGGGGTTCATCCTGGAGAAAAGGAGGCTCAGGAGGGATTTTCTGGCTCTGGAATTCCCTGACAGGAGGGGGAAGGCCCGGGGTTGGGGTCAGGCTCTGCTCCCAGGGAACAAGGGACAGGAGGAGAGGGAACGGCCTCAGGCTGTGCCAGGGGAGGCTCAGGTTGGGCAGGAGGAGGAATTTCCCCATGGAAAGGGTGGTGAGGCCTTGGCAGGGGCTGCCCAGGGAGGTTTGGAGTCCCCATCCCTGGAGGTGTCCAGGGAAGGAGTGGATGTGGCACTGAGTGCTCTGGGCTGGGGGACGAGGTGGGGATGGGGCACAGGGTGGACTTGGTGACCTTGGAGGGCTTTTCCACCCTCAGGGATCCTGTGAAAACTGGGACAAGTCGCAGTCAGTGTGTTCCTGCTTGGCCTGGCAGTGACCCCACTGTGTCCCCAACCTCTGTGTGGTGTCCCCAGGAAAGAAGCTGGTCTGAAGAACGCCCTCCCCGCCGTGGGGCTGAAGCTCAACGACCTGATCCAGCGGCTGCAGCTCTGCTACCAGCTCACCACCGCCGGCAAGTTCGAGGAGGCCGTGGAGAAGTTCCGCTCCATCCTGCTCAGTGTGCCCTTGCTGGTGGTGGACAACAAGCAGGAGATCGCTGAGGTGAGGGACAGACCCCCCTCCGTGTGCCCACGGGGCACGAGGCCACTCCTGACCCTGCCCCCCTCCCCAAGGCCCAGCAGCTCATCGCCATTTGCCGGGAATACATCGTGGGGCTCTCCATGGAGATCGAGAGGAAGAAGCTGCCCAAGGAGACCCTGGAGCAGCAGAAGCGGATCTGTGAGGTACAGAATTCCTTCCCTGCCTGGCTGTGCCCTCACAGGGGGTTAAAGAAGGGGTCAGGAATCTGGAATTCTCCCCTTTCCACCTTGAAATCAGGGGTTATGGTGGGGGGGAGGGGACGGGTTCCTCGCAGCACCTCCGGTCATGCCCACTCCTGGCAGTGGTTGTATCCCTGTTTTCCCTGCTCCCTCCTGCAGATGGCTGCCTACTTCACCCACTCCAACCTGCAGCCCGTGCACATGATCCTGGTGCTCCGAACCGCCCTCAACCTCTTCTTCAAACTCAAGAACTTCAAGACCGCGGCGACTTTCGCCCGGCGGCTGCTGGAGCTGGGCCCGAAGCCCGAGGTGGCCCAGCAGGTACGTCTGGGAGGTGCTCAGGTGGAAACACCAGCTGGGACAGGCCCTGTTCCTGGGGTGTCCTTGTGCCCCCTGGGTCAGCGCGGTGGCTTTTTGCAGACGCGCAAGATCCTGTCTGCGTGTGAGAAGAACCCCACGGACACCTACCAGCTCAACTACGACATGCACAACCCCTTCGACATCTGTGCTGCCTCCTACAGACCCATCTACCGTGGGAAGCCCGTGGAGAAGTGTCCTCTCAGCGGGGCCTGCTACTGCCCCGAGTTCCACGGGCAGATCTGCCGCGTCACCACGGTGAGGGCGTCTCCATCCCGGGGTGTTTCCCTTGGGAATTCCCTTCCACAGCTCCTCCCGTGTCCTGCTGAACTGACTTGGTGGTGGTGGTGTCGTGTCAGAGGTCTTGGCATGGAAGGGAGGAGAGTTTGGGGGTTGTCAGGTTGAAATGGTGCCTGAAATCGGGGATGACCTCGTGGTGATGGGCTGTGTGTGTTCAGGGGTGGTTTGGGGTCTGGAGCATCTCCCTGATGAGGAGAGACTGTGGGAGCTGGGCCTGGTTAGTCTGGAGAAGAACAGACTGAGAGGGATCTCCTCAATCCATACAAACACCTCAATTACCCACAGAAACCCCTCACCTGAGATGGGATCTCATCCCTCCTTACAAACATCTCCAATATCCCCACAAACTCCTCATGTGAGAGGGATCTCATCCATCCTTACAAACATCTCCAAGGGGTGTCAGGATGGTCCCAGACTTTCCCAGTGGTGTCCAGGACAAGGAGTGATGGCCTTAAACTAAACCACAGGAAGCTGCACATCAACATGAGGAAGAACTTCTTTCCATGGAGGGTGGGAGAGCCCTGGAACAGCTGCCCAGGGAGGGTGTGGAGCCTCCTCCCTGGAGACATCCCAACCCCACCTGGACATGTCCCTGTGTCACCTGCTCTGGGTGACCCTGCCCTGGACTGGGAGATCTCCAGAGGTCCCTTCCAGCCCCAGCTGGGATTCTGTTCTCCAGAGCACTTGAGGCTCCAAGGGCTGCACACAGGGTTGGGGTTTTGAGTTGCCTTTGACCATTAATCATCTCCTTTTGTCCCTCAGGTGACGGAGATCGGCAAGGACGTCATCGGGCTGCGCATCAGCCCTCTGCAGTTCCGCTAGGAATTCCTGCCTGGGGGTGTGAGGGCAAATTCCACTCCCCCATCCCAACCTGCAGCCTCATCCCTTTCCTGTAGCCTTGCCTGTGCTGTCCCACTTGCTGTCCCCACCCAGGAATGCTGTAGTGAGGCTCTGCTTCCAAGTAGGAGGAGTTTTCCCTTGTTTCCAGACCGGCTGATGTGAAGGTTTTCTGGACCATTGTCCTCTGGCAAATCTTTTCCAGAGGGGAAAGGGCGGCTCTGCCGAGCCCTGGTTACCACAGAGCGCTTTGGAAACTGCTCCAGAGGGAGCAGCTGCCTCTGACACCCTTTAGGTCCTGAAAGAATTGCTTGGAAGAGCCAGGAATGGCTCTGGGAATGTGGCGCTGTCGGGAACCGGGGCCGTGCAAAGCCCATCCCAGCTCCAGGGCTGTTCTCCCCTTGGAAATGGCACTGGCTCAACGTTTGTGGTCGTGGTGACTCTTTGTTTTGTTGTCCTGGTAACATTTCTCAAACTAATCAGCTTCACTCATGAATAAAGGAATTCAACCACCTTGATCTTCCAGTTTTGTAGCTCAGTTGGTTTTACCAAGACACAGGAGGTGACACTGAATTTCCAACCTCAGGGATTCTGGGATCCTGCTCCCTCTGGGGTTGCTTCCCTGCTGCTGAAACAAAACCTTACACTCGGCTATTAAACCTTTTATTTTATACGTAAAAAGGAAGGGGATGTCTCCATCGTGGTGCTTCCAGTTGTGCAGGGGAATGTTCACAGTGGTGGGGGAGATGTGGCCCCCAGGGCCCCCCTATGGGCCGGGGGCCTTCACCACCAGGGTGTTGTGACAGGCCACGGCAATGCCCCCGATGAGGTTCAGGAACTCCTGGAAGTCCAGCTGCCCGTCGCTGTTCAGGTCCAGTTTCTTCATCATCCTGTCCACGACCCCCGGATCCTTCTGGTTCTGCAAGAGAGCTGGGAATGGACCTCTGCCCCCAGGCTGGACCCCCCACCCCGGTGTGGAACTGCAGCTGCTGAGGTCATGGAACCACGGGATGGGTTGGAAGGGACCTTAAAGATCAGCCAGTTCCACCGGGGCAGGGACACCTTCCACTGGGACCAGGACACTCCAAATGCTCCCAGGGGGATGGGGAAGCTGGATCTGCCCACCCCGTGCAGTGCTGCTCACCTTGGTGAAGGCAGCCAGCTCGGTGTTCATGAAGGCCAGGAATTCCCTCTTGGACAGGGTGCAGTTGTCCCCCTCCCGGCCGGCGTAGCGCTGGAACACGGCCAGCAGGGACTCGATGCAACGCTCCGTCTCCGTGGGCTGCGGGAACGAGGGTTGGGAGCCCCGGGGGTCACCCTGGGTCCACCCTGGGAGCTGGGCAGGGCTGGGGGGGGCTCCTCTGCCCAACCTGTCCAGCCGCATTTTTCCCTGGCATTCATTTCTCCCGCTGCCCTGGCACAGGCGGGACCCAGGGAACTGGGGAGGGGTTGGTGGAAAATCCCCCGGGGAGGTGTCAGATCCCATGGGAGGAGTGGCCTTGGACTGGGAAGAGGTCGTGGTGCAACCAAGCTTGGCCGAGGCTGCTTTTCTGGAGAGATAAGCCCCGTCCCCTCCCGCTTTTCCCTCCCCCGGCGCTGCCTGGGCCCGGGAGAAACTGAGTCAGGAGAGAAAAATTCCAGTTGCCTCCCCAATCTCCTCCCTCTGGGCAGGAATGGAGCAGGGCTGGCCTGGGGCTCTTCCCACAGGGATGGACAGGGCAAGGGGAGGAGATGGAGAGGAGAGGGTGGGAACGTGGGGCTTTTTCCCCTTCCACAGCCTCCAGTTTCTGGGGAAGGGCAGTGCAGGGAGAGCTGGGGGAATCCCGCCCTTCCCAGCTCAGCCCATCCCAGCCTCGGCTCCTGGGGCCTCCCTGCCACATCCTGCCCTTCCTGGGGACTCAATTCAGCCCTTTTCAGTTAATTTGAGAGGTGCAACTTCCTTCCACCCTCAGCTCTTGGTTCCCCTTCCCCCCCTCCCAGTGCTGGGGGTGGGGGCAGAGCCCTGAGCCTGGTCATGGAGAGAGTGGGAAAAGGGAGGCAAGGGGGGGAACAACACCAATGCCACTCCTTAGCCCCTCACAACCTGCAGGGACCCTCTGTCCCCCTTCCCATGCCCAGGCCCCTTCCCAGCAGAGCCTCAGCTCAGCCTTGGCACCGTCCGCTCTCTCCAGAGCCGAGCCCGTCTTGCTTCAGCTCTGGGGCTTTTTGCAGGAGAAGCTCCTCTGCCGCTCCCCTCCCACCCCTGTGGAGCCACCTCCCTGTCCCCAGACCCACAGGGACCCTGTGCCCTCTGTCTGTGCCCCCGTTCCCACACCGAGGCCCCTTCCCAGCAGAGCCTCAGCTCAGCCTTGGCACCGTCCGCTCCCTCCTGAGCCAAACGCGTCTCGCTCCGGCTCTGGGGCCTCTTGCAGGAAAAGCTGCTCTGCTGTCCCGTTCCCTCCCTGAGGAACCCCCTCTCCACCCCCATCCCGGGGGTCCCGGCTCGCTCACCATGGCTGGGCTGTGAGGAGGCTCCTGTCTGGGCACGGCCGCGTTGGATGTGACGGATCTGGAGCCGGATCTGGAGCCCTTGGGAGTCTTCAGGCGCAGCCACCGCCCTTCCCAGCCCAGCTCAGCCCCGGCTTTGTTGGGCAATCCCGGCTCTAACGGCAGATCTGGGCCTGCCCACGCTCCCGCCTCAGGAATGTGCTGGGCCCCTCCTTAGGCTCTCCCCAGTTTTACTCCTCACAGTTATTCACACTCATGTTTTCTCCTCCTTATCCGTTGTTGTCGCTCCCTGGTCCTTCTTAACATCCCTGTTGTCTCCCTTCCTTTAGTCCTCAGGGCTGAGCTCCCCCTGGGAATCCCAGGGAAATCTGTTCCCCCCAAAGCTTCAAGGGGAGCCTGGAACAGGGAGGTAACACAGGAGCCAGGATGTGTTCTGGGATCTGGGACAGCTCTTTGGGAATTCCTGCAGGAGGCTGGCACAGCCCAGAGTGGGATGAAGGGACACAGCAAGGAACAGCCCCCAAGTTATTTTCCTTTCTTGCCCTGATTTTCTGCCCCCAACTCTTTTTTTTCCCCCCATATATAGGGGAAAAAGTACCTCCTCACACAACCCAGCCCCTCCCAGACTGAATTTTCCAAACCTGGGAGCCGAGGGCAGGAACCCCCCCTGGATTTTGCACATTCACCCTCGTTTTGCCAAAACCCGAGCAGGGAAGTGTCATTTCCAATCCTGGAGGAGCCGTGGCCAGGCCCCGGCCTGGCTGCACCGGGGGGGATTTGGGGCTGTTCCCAGCAGCTGCCGGGGGGGTTTCAGTCCAGGCTCTGGCCCTGGTTGCAGACACACCATCTGTGCTGCCATATGTTTGTCACCCAGACGTGTGACCGTCACGTGCGCGGAGGGGACGTCGCTGGGAGCGTCTCCGTGTGCTCCGGGCTGGGGAGGACCCTTGGGAATTCCTCTGGCACCGGCTTGGAGGAGGATATGGGCTCGTGGACACGCCGTGGAGGGGGTTGGGTGGGGTTTCCAGCAGCCCCTCCCTGCACGAAGCACCCGGGATCAGAAGGAACGTGTGATCCCACCCGGGAACGTGTCGCCCTCCCACCCTCCCAGCCCCTTGAAAAGCAGTGGGAGGAGGAAGGCTGGCACCTCTCAGTGCAGTCATCAGCTGTTTATTCTCATTTTTCATGCAATACATCAACGTGAAGAAGAAGAACCCCCCACCCACCACCACCCTGAGGTGACCTCAACATCACTCGGCTGCTCCAAACCCCCCCCCCAGGCTGGAGCTGGGATTCTGCTCCGCTGCATTTGGTGTAATAGTCCACAAAAGTGGGATTTTTCCCAGTTCTGAGGACTTTCAGGCCCCAAAATGAGGATGGCTGAGCTACTGGGATATTTTTGGCGTTGCAGAGCAGAGGCTGATGAGAACCAGCCATGGGGAGACACAGGGAGATGCAGAGTGGTCCCACCCCAGGGTGGAAGAGAGGACAGAGACATCAAGGACAGAGGGACCCAAGGACTCCAATTAGAGCAGAAAAAGTGACTAAATACGGTATTTTGGTGGAGAAGCATCACGCAGGGAAGCAGATCTGGAGGTAACTTGAGGATTTGTTACACAGAAAACCCCCAAACCCACATGACACCCTCTCAAGGCACCTCACGGACCCTATTGAGTCGATCACTTCTGTGCCACCACATCCTAAACTGAAACAGGGCACAGATGATCCTCAAAAAGGCTCAGAGAAGCCCCACCAACTTCCCCCTAAGATGCTTTGGCCTCATCCCCTGAGGGACGACTGGGTTCCTCCTGGGAGATCAGGAGGCCGGTGCTTCCCTGGCTCTGCTTGGTGCCAAGACGTGGCTCCTGCTCCCGTGGAAGTTGGAAATCACCCCCTTGCCGGGGGCTCCTCTTGCAGGTCTCCTCCTGGCAGCTCTTTTCGGGTGGGAGGAGCTCGGTCTCTTCTCTCCGGGGCGCACGGGGACGGCTCTCGTCTGACTCACGAGCTTCCCGCGGCTCTGGAGCCTGGAGCAGAGGTGGACAACTCTTGGCCTTCCTGTCCTCACGCTCCCTCACCTGGCAGCTGGATCCAGGCTCCCGTGGGACCTTCTCCCTGGCAGCTTTCAATCCATCTCCCTGGGGTTGATTCTTTTCCGTGTCAGGGATCTCCCTGATCTTCACCCTGCGAGGGTCACCTTTAACAGCGACTGACTGGGAGGCTCCTTCCTTCACCCCTGCTCCAGCTCTCTCCCCACTGGGATCCCTCATGTTTTCCTGGCAGCTGGAAGGTGGCAGTTCGGGCTCCCCAGTTTCTCTCTCGTCCCCCCGGGGTGGTGGCTCGGGGCGGCTGCTCCTGTCGCAGGGGACGGTCGGTGGCCTGGTGGACACGTAGCACTTCCTCACGCAGAGGGGCTGGCCCGGGTTGTCAGGCTGGTGACACACAATCTCGTAGGTGGCAGCGCTGGGATCTCTCTCGTTCTGGATCACGTGGACCAGGTAGGCGATGGTCTGGGGCTCACAGGGCTGGGGCACCACCCGCACCTCCGGCCGCTCCGCGGGGTCAGCCGGGATGTAGCGGACCCTCAGGTCACTCACAGGGCCTTCCTCTCCCAGGGGACAGAGGTCCCTGTTGTCCACCTCCACGGTTTGGTAGAGGCTTCGTCCTTCATCCGTCTCCTGTTCTTCTTCAAGGACCTCGAGTATGGTCTCCTCGTGGGTCGCTCTCCGGTCGATGGTGACCCCTCTCTCCTCCCTGTCCCGTGTCTGGCGGCTGCGGCGCTCAGAGACCTCCAGCTCCCATTGGCGATCAATCCTCCTCTCCAGAATGGGC
>VYXB01002754.1:0-24794 GCA_013397135.1 Pachyramphus minor
AAAACCAAGCAGAGAGACAAAATATGCTTTATTTTTATCTTACTGTAGGGCTGGTACCCTTTCAGAAGAATTTCTAACAACAAGTTAGAACTTGTTTTCACTAGGGAAGTCCTTCCTGGCCAAGAGTACTTTTTAAAAATTAGCTGGATGTTTTCCCTTCCCTTCACCTTTGGCATTCCAGAGAAGAAGCTGCAGTCTCTCTCTCTCTCTGTGTCTGGTCTGAATAGAGAGAAACCCTCATGGTGTTACAGGTCGTGAGCCTGCGGGGAAGGAGGCCAGAGAAGAAACCAAGCCTGGAAGAGACCAGCATGTGTTTCTCAGGCCCTGCATTTTCCTAAGCTGGGGCAGATTTTGCTTTTTAAGTTTTTTCGTGTTCTGGCCGTGGAAATAAACCTTTTTTAGATTCGATCCAATGCCTTGGCATTTTGGGGGGATATCTACATGTATCTTACTCTAGACTTACCAACATTGCACTCTCCCACTTTTCTTCTCCCAGCATTGCCAGCTTCATTAATTGACTGGGTGCTCTTTGGTCTCTTGTTAGGGGGCATGTAGTTGTCATCATCTTAAAGACACAAAAAAAAGCAAGGGAAGTCCAATATGCTTCAGCAAACTGCAGCTTTATAAAACTTCTGCTTTTATAAGACTAGGTATGTTTACCAAGCAGTGCACAATCCAAGCTGCAGTCAACACTGCCACAGAAGTCTGTTTATTCAGTGCCAAGTAAACCAGGCACTGGAAAGCATTTCTTGGATATAAAAATGCCCAACAGACTGAAATCAATGAACTGGTGAACTGACCTTCAAGAGTGACCTCGACCTCAGGATTCTCCCTTGTTTGTGACAACTCCTGCTGGGAGGGATCTGAAAGGAAAAAACAGGGCTGCTGAATGATGGACACAGACAAGAGTTTTCTAACCCAACACTCCACAATTAGTCTCCATTTAAACTAACATTTGTCACAGAAGCCCCTTGCACTCACTGCAGCCAACAAAAACAGAAGCAAAGATGTTTTACCAAAAGCCTGGAAGCAATTCCAGACAAGGGTGAGGAGGTGAGGATTACACTTGCTAAACCCTGGGTGCAGCAGTGCGGAGTTGATGGCAGTGACAGTAGGAAAGTCCTTGTTCTTGGCTTACAAGGATTCATACAGTCATAAATCTTTTTCCCTTTGGTATCAAGCATTACTGAAAATAGAGACAAAGGCTGTGTGCCACCACAGATGATGCATTTCTTTACCATCTACACAGCCTCTGGCTGTTGCACTAGAAGGACTGGATAACAGACTGCAAGGCCAACAGGGAAAGACAGGAGGGAGATTCATGACCACAAATGCTTTTGTTGGGGCCACGTGCACCAACAAACCAAACAGGATCAGGCCTACTCGGGGTGAGAAAGAGCAACTTATGTTCAACTGCAGTAAAGCTGAAAAAAGTGAAGGCACTTATAGCAGAAACTACAACAAAATTAAGTAGCAGGGTATGAAGGAATGTGCTTTACTTATTCTGGCACAGTAATGCTGCACTTGTGCATTTTCAACAGCATCTTCCTTCTGATCTATGCAAGATGGTGTATGGAGATGGAGGCACACTCATGGCTTTCTTTACAAATATAAAGGAAAATACATACTATAATAAAATGTCAAAAAAACCCTTTTAACTCCAACTATGGAAAGTAAGGATTTCCACAAGGGAAAATCCAGAGGTATAACGTTCACATGAACAACACACAGAAGACTCATTCTCTGAATCTTGAAAATTCATGGCAGCAGGAGCACTCTGAGCTTCTGAAGAAATAATGTGCTGAAACGCAGGTGTGTATTTCCTGGTGTTTGGAAATGGGGAAAGCAGTGTCTATAATACAAACTGTAAGAAGCTGAAAAAATCTGCACAATTTTGTGGTAAATGTATTTCATAAATACATAAATACAATAAATACATAAATGTATTGCTGAGATCCAGTAAGAAATTGCTTCCACTAAACACAGACTTCCCATTTACTTTGTTCTGTTTGTGCCCATTCATCTCAGACTCAACGGAGAGAAATGATCAAGTTGGACTTGCAATTTATAACCAGACTTTTATTAAACTTAACAAGCAATTATGAAACAGACTGAATTTCTTGAGAAACATACCTATTCACACAAATCACTAATGATAAATCTGATGCTCATTCTTAAATTTAGAAAAGGAAGAAATGAGATTGCCTTCTATACATTTCTCTACTTGAACACCTGGAAATTAAAGCAACTGAAATTTGCATTTCTTTTGATGTTTTATTTCCAATACCCTCACTCTTACTGCAAATCGAGGGTTCACATATTCAATTTCCAAAACAAGAAAAATACAACTAAAAGATCTACCTGTGTAACTTTTTGCAAAAGCAGATTTTTCAGCCATCTCTGATGTTTTGGAAGGGCCGGCTTGGGAACAAAGAGAAGGGTTTTTAAAGGGTGTTTCAGAACATAATTTTAAAGGGTGTCTCAGAACATTAAGGGTGTCTCAGAACATATTTCACCCATAGAGGAATTTGCCAAGTAACTCTTAATTTCATACTATATTCTCATTTCATACTTTCTGTAATGTTTAACTCTGTAAAGACTGTGTTAAATATTAAATCTCTATAATTCCTTACTTATCCGGGTCAAGAGAATAAAAACGTTGAGGGGCTACTGTCAGGTGTGTGGATTTCTTGGACTACTGAACAATCAGACACTCATGCAGAACAGCAGGCTTTAATTTTTTTGTGTGTTAATGAACTAATTTTAAAACATGAAATGTTGATATTTCTGCCCTTTTTCAATGAATTTTTAATCAGCTTGATCTCTTTTCTGTTCATAAAATTTATATTCCTAAGGAGTACTCTTTGCCTTTAAAATTTCTACCTACATTAAATACATAAACTCAGAGGGATTAAAATAACTTATGACACTCCAAGGCTGTTTGCTTTTCATAATAACAGCTCTTTTGAAGGCTACAGACAGACTGGTTAAAAAGGGCTGGTGCAGAATGACACTTAATTGATTAAATTAACACCCCTAAAATCCTACTGTTTAATGCTCTGGTTCACCTGCAGCTACGCTGGAAGGGTGAGCTGTAGGCTATTTTTAGCAAAAACTATGACCATTTTATTTTGTAGCATGTCTCTGCAAAGGCAATACTGGAACACACCTCAGAATAACTGCATTTTTCTAAGGTTCACTTCCTGCACAGCACCACCACGCACACACAGACCCCTATATGACTCCAGAGTTTATAGCTCTCTACAGTTTGGACAACCTTTGGCTTGAACCAGAGTGGTAGCTATTAAAAGAATGAAGGGGAAGCTGCTTTACTCCAGGGAAGTTGGCAGGACTTGACATGGGAATACCTCTTTTAACTCACAGCACCCCATCACTTCTACCAATATACTCAAATTGCCCCCTTCAAATCCACACTGCTTAGACTTCACAATGGAAGTATAAATAATAGATTCTATGATTTATAGTGTAGCAAAGTTACAGAAAGTTCAAACTAAAGAAAAGATTCAAGCAGTGCTCTAGAAACATTACTTCCTGTTTAAGGAAGTCACTGAAAGTCTGCACACTGGATCCTCAGAAAAAAAACATCAAGCAGTTTGAAAGACTTCTGGAACTTCTTCAGACCAAACACACACACATGGGTTTGGATGAAATTGTTCTTTAGCTCTTTTGGCACTCTTCAGAATAACTCAAATGATAGGCAGCATGGAAATGCTGTATCCTACCAGAGCTATGTAATTGTGTGCTTAATGACCAAAAGCAAGCAAACAGAGGCCTGCAGAGAGCAACACTTATGCAACCAACTCTTTCATGAGATAAACACATATGAAAATTACTATGATTACCTGGGATATTAAATCTACGGTAGTCAGTGTCATCTGATTCCCCCTTCACTGGTACCGTTGCCATTTCCGAAGAAATTCCTATAGTAGCAACAAAGGAATGAAGTATGGAAAATAGTAATAAGCAGATATTTAAAAACCCAAACAACAGCACCCACCAAGATCCTTGCTGGTCTCTGACAAAAAAAAAAAAAGAAGAAAAAAGAAAAAAAGACACTACACATTTGTTGAGCTAAAACAATGGTAAAAAAGTGACCTGCTGATTTCTTATGTTTTAGTTTGGTTACCCTCCAAAAGAATCCAGGATTAAATGCTTTACTACAAACTAAGTGTCCCTGCAGGTGCTATTTCAGCTCTGAAGATTTTTTTTTTAAAATGGGCTCCTTCCTTTTTGCATGCTACCACAGAAAAAGAATATATTTTACCATTCATTGTGCTCAAAATACTTGTAGACTTGTTCCTGCTCACTTCTCTGTGCAGACAAGTTCAGATACAGCCTGCATCAAACTGCACTGCTGACAGAGTGACACATACCCCTTCCATAAGCCTTGACAGCATTCTCTAAAACGTTTTCAAAACATTCTGACAAAAGGAGAATTACTTAAAATGCCTAGAAAGCAGCACAGGAAAGAGTCTGGAACCGACTTGGCAAAAAGTTCAAGTTAACCCCTTGTGTATGTCAAGCTGAATGTTAATCTTACAGGGTTCCTAAACTACAAATTTAAAGTTGTGAAGCACAAAGAACTAGAGCAAGAAACTGGACTACATATAAAAACTTAATTCTTATAGGAAAGTGAGCAGTGCAGCCCAACTCAACAAAAAGGAAAGTTACCACCTTATCTTCCAGCACATCTGCTGCCTCTCTGGCTTTAATAAGTTATTCATGCCTTTACCTCACAGCATTGCTCTGTCACAGATCACAGGGCCCAGGGGAATCATCTACTATCCACAAGGCAACTTAGGAATGGATTGGCAATTTTTTAATAGCAAATAACACATCCTAGTATTTATTTATTTATTTATTTATTTATTTCCATTTTGGCCAGAAAACAGACATTTTGTTATTTTTGATACGTCAGTAATATTAACAACTAAACAAAGTTTTTTGTTTCCCATTAGGGACAAAGCTATTTTGAATTAGAACAAAGCCAAACAAAGCAGAGGAATTTTCTCTTTTCTAATCTACTTAAAGACAAATTATTTCAGTCTAGAATATATTACAAATTTCCTCCCTCTTGAGATGGAAGCATTTGGCTGAGGTTCAGTATTCAATAAGAACTCCAAACGAAAAGTGGACAGTTTCAAGGAAAAAAAAGGTTTTCCATCTCACCAAAGATGTCTTTTTGCTGCTTTTGTTTTTTTAAGCTTCCTAGCTTTGCTTAAATTCAGACTTTTGAACAGAACCTGATTTTTTTTTTTTGCAGATAAGGTCAAAATTTTGAACCTACCAGAATCTCTGCTTGGTTCCGTTTTCACTTTAATAGGAGGACAACTACAAAAATAAACAAATCAAGCAGATTGACATTATAAAAAACAAACACCACATTTCTGAGAACTTCCTCAAGCTTTACAACCCGTCAACGAAAATCAATCTCCCAAAATTATTTCCAACAACGACACAAAAGTAAAAAGCCCTGCATATTGGCTCATCTGACTCATACCAAGGGAATTGCAAGGAATCTCCTATCCCTGCATATTTTGGGTCACACAAAATATTCAAATCATGTTTAGCATTTAATGAGAAGCAATCACAGAAGCACAGAAAACTAATGCCTGTTTTCATATTAACCAATTTTTTATGTATTCCAACTATAATATCTTCATTTACTAACAAAAAAAATTTACTTTTTGGTTTTTTTTCAAATTGAGGAGGGGGAAGGAAGCAACTTGACATCTGTCCCCCCTTACTGCTGTACCCTTAAATGTGGCAAGCTTATCCCTGACTGACAAATTGTGAATTAAGAACACTCCATGGGCTAATTAAACATCGAAGACACTTTGCCATTTGTTTAACTTGTAACAGTTTCCCCACAAATAATAATCCAAAGAAAGAAGATTCAGCTTCATGTTTTTTATAATGACAAGCAAGTAAAAGTTATCCAAAAGTCAGGTGGGCAGAAAAAGCGAGAAAGATAAACCACATGAAAATGCATAGTTGATACAAAAAAGAAAGCTACATTATTTTAAATTCACCTTCCACCTGGAGGTATAATTGAATGTGAAGCATCTGTTATATGAGCTCCTGAAAGTTAAAAGACAGTATTTGAGTTTCCTGTACTCCATTTACTTTAAGTACAAATTGAAACTGTAACATTCATTTCACAAAGCAAAAATCTGTTCACATTTTACAAGCACATGTGCATAATTTCTGTATTCCCAGATAATGAGAGAAAGATCTCATTAAACTACCTTAATCATCTATAAAGCATCTATAAAGCAACACCAATATAAAATCTATTCAGATGTGCATTTTACCCTGCTTTTCACTGCTCTCTTTCATCATGCTAAGTGAAAATCTTAGGAAACAAGGATAAACAAGTCTTTCACCTGATCTCTGCTAAAGGACAATGCTAGTTGCATACATATTAAGTTTAGTCCTAAATTACAGCTAGACACAAATAACTTATAATATATAATTTTTAGAATGTCATTCACCACATTGAAAACTTACATTGCATTTTGAATAGAACTATGTTGTTACCATAACCTTTGTAATTTCCCAATCTCTAATCTTCCAACTGAGCACAAGCAACACATTTTTAATTTTACTAATCAAGCATCAATTTCTGGCTGTTTCACCTAAGAAATTAAACTTTTCTTTTTTGATTACATTCCTACAGAGATTGTTTCATCCTTTTCTTAAAACGAATCCTCACACATATTCATTTAGCAAGTAAAGCAGGAAAGGAACAGAAGGGATTTCTCCAAAGCTGGAAGTGAATCTTTTAGGGTTTTACAAAACTTACTCTAGCTCAGATTTTTTTGATATATTGAGGCTTTCATAGGAACTACAACACCTAGACACTTCAGCAGATGAAATTAATTTTTAAAATTAAATATAAATGCCAAAATCAGCTCTGTAGTGGAACACAAGCACTGCAAACTCTTGGCATCTTCTAAAAATGCAATGTAGGCCTTCACAAGTTCAATTCTCCTTTCCTTAGGATACTATGCAATCCACATTAAATTTAAACTCAGTAAACAGGTGAAAAATCAAATAGAATGAATTTATTTTCTAATGAGTTGCTCCTGGCAGAATGCATAAAGGAAAAGGTTACACAAGGCAACTCAGAGGCTAGGAATTTCTGCACAGTTTGCCCCTTTATGGACATATTCTATCTATATTGCTATCTAAACTCAAATTGCAATCTGTTTCTGTTTAGTCTAAGTAAGCAGTAACTTACCTGTGTGTTCCTCTGGCTCTAAGAAAGGCCTGTGTGGAAATATGGAAAGAAAAACTCACATCTTTAGCAAAGACATCATTAATTACTTGGTAGTGCAACATTACAGAGAGCGCATTCCTGTTTAAGAGAAACAGTCTGCAATGTAGTCAACCAGAAATTAAAATTAATTTTACTTAATTTAAGTACAAAACCAACTTGGACAGACTAGTGCAAGAGAACGAGCAAATAACCTTTTGATAATAAAGGAGATCCCTGACTTGTTTTCCAAAATCCATTTCAGGGTTGAAATATCGTAATTTACTGGATTTTTAAACGCAAGTCCTTTGGGCAGGCCCTGCACTATCAAAGCAGACTGGTCCCTCTGAATCTTCTCATATGGCACAGGTACCATTGTTGACTTTCCTAAAGCTTCACCTAGGGGAAAAAAAAAAAAGATTGTGTTGAGGTCAAGACTGCTCAAGTTAGCAAAAGAATGAGTCCCTTATAAACCCTTGTAACTTTGGAGAGGACTGGAGCAAAAGCAAAGTGCAGATGCAAATCCCCTCAGAAAGCAAGTGCTGCTGGTATTAACATGCACTGGGCAATAATCTGAAATCACACCCCACAAAACACATCAAGAAGAAAATTAACTACTCTATGTGTACTTTTCAGAAACAGCTACTAAAAGTTTCTAAAAATAGCAGTGTAGTTGGAAGGCTAAGATTGTACAGTTTCTTGCTCCCAAATGGAATAAAAATTGAGAAACCTAGAACAGCTCTTCACAAGATTTTAAAGCACCCACCATAGCAAAAGGAGAAGAAGTCCTCCACAGACTTTCTGAGAGTCTCCAGATCCACAACATCCCCTGTCAGGTTGTTTATCCCTGTTTCAGCAGGTATAGTCTTTGTTTTCGGCAGTTCTGCAGCTCTGTCCTCTTCTGTAACACCTGGCAGTTATTTATAAAAAATAGACAAAAAATAAAATAATAAAATAATAATTATTCACACTGCCAGTACCTAGTCCCTCCAGCTTATACTAGAGATGCTCAGGAAGGATTCCTGCCAGAAAATCATAAGATTTTATTTGCCTTAGAAGCAAATGCACATATCTATGTACATAAGCGACAAGCAAATTT
Organism: Pachyramphus minor; assembly: GCA_013397135.1. Taxonomy (NCBI): domain Eukaryota; kingdom Metazoa; phylum Chordata; class Aves; order Passeriformes; family Tyrannidae; genus Pachyramphus; species Pachyramphus minor. Next base: position 8,379 of record VYXB01002754.1, read on the forward strand.
GAAATTACACCAGAATAACTATATTGTCCTTACAACCTTTCTAAATATCACCCTCTGAGGATTAAGAATGATGAATTAAGACACATGTCCAAGGAGGCTTTTTTTGGCATGAAGAAGTAGAAAACGCTATTAGTCTCAGGAGAAGATAACACAGTAAAAATAAAATGCAAAACTGCCAAGAAAAGAAAGACCAACAGAGTCACCAGGGAAAATGTAAAATGCCAGTGTGGAAGGTCCCATAGCTCTCTACTGCTGTGCATGACATCTTATGCAGCAATTCTGTTACATCCTGGTTTGTTTATGTTGTATGTGCTTCACTGAAGTTCTTATAGAAGGGATCTGAGTTCTGCCACAACAGCTCGTCTCCTTCAAAGGACATTTTATGTACACACCTCTTACTGCCAAACAGGAGGAGTTGGAAACAAACCATCATCACGCAAAATAGAGAAGATTTCAGCCCTACATCTGATTCTAGTCTCTGAGCAAAAGTCATTGCAAAAGGAGCGAGGGAATAACAACACTTTCAATATTAAAAAGCAAACAGAAGGGATGGCTTCAGGTGGCAGCCTTCCTTTCTCGTCGTTCAGTTCTTGCAAAGATTTACTGAGAATCATCCAGCAAACAACAGAGATAGGCTTGCCTACCTGGAAGGAAAGGCAAGGAAGATCTGTGTTCCTGTGTGCAAGAGCATGATCAATGCTGAAGCTGTGTCATGACTTCCCCACGAGCCAGCACAGCAGTAAGCCTGACACACTGCGATGTGCATCACCAGGACTCCTGGCATCAGAATTCTACACTGACACAAGAAAACAAACATCAGTTTGAACAACTGATTACAAGTGGGGTACGTAATGAGCTGAAGCAGAAATGCTTTTAGTAAAACCACATTTATCATCTTAAAAACTCATATCTTGATTTAAAAGAGAATCTTGTCCTTCCTCTGCAGATCACACATCTGGCTTCATGCCCTGGAAACCCACCTGCATGTGACATTGAGCTTTCCAGCTCTTGAGGCCTGAAACCTCTGCCTTCTCTGCAATATCACAGGGCCTACCAGAACATGAAAAATAATGCAAAAGTGGGATATAATTATACACCTGTAACACAGGTGCTTAATTAATGGTAGTTTTTAAGACTTGCTTGATGACTGGGGGATAAGAGACACCGGTTTCCATTTACAGCTCCATGTATTGTTGCTTTTCAAGTGGGGTTTTTTTCCATGTAAGAAACTGATTCACTGAAAATGCCTTTACTGCCATCACCTTCTCAAAAGTGTACCCACGCTTTTTAAAAATAATACACAAACCAAAATTAAAACGACAACACTACCCACTTCACGTTAAAATGAAAAGCAGACAGAGAGATGGAGAAATTTTCTTTCCTAACTAGAAGAGAAATCCTTATTGGATTTTTTTATTACATGATTTTTATCCATTTTCTTACGTTTACTTTGTGCATCTGCCTCCCTAATCTCTCCCACATTCTTTGGCCAGTATTAAGCAAGTCTGACAAATGAGATCAATTTTCAAGCACAGCAAGATTTGTGAGAGCCCTGCACAACTGATCAAACATAGGCATTCACTTCTCCTGGCAGCACTGAAGGACTCATGACCACTTGGAGGGTACACAACTTCACAGGTTCTGCTGAAGCCCTTGCTACAATTACTGGAGCCCACAGCAGGATTCAGGCTACATTTGGGAGAGGGAGAGCGTGCCTGGGACATGTGCAACAAGAGCTGGTGGAAAAGAGGGATGAGGGGGCTGTATTTACAGCTCATGAAGGGGGAGGAATGGCTATATGGTAAAAGAATAGCATTCTACACAGCTGTGAGCACACTGCAGGATAAGTCCAGTTACTCTGCAAAAACTCTTCTAGATTCAGGAGAATTAAAATTCCCCAATTCCCAACATTCCTCATTTTACACTTAGAGTCCATATATACCTAAGTGTCTCTTCTTGTACTATCCAGGTGTGTTGGTTATTCAGAATATCCTTTCCTCTGGGTCTGACAGTCCAGGATACCACCTGGCTGGAAAAGGAATCTCCCAGCTGTCCTCATTCTTATAAAACAGATATAGTTTGAAATGAATAGGCTGCTTTACAGAAAAAAAAAAGTCCTCTTACAAGAAAGTTTATGATGGAACAAAAATATTTGAACTTATGGAATTTTAATTGGGTAATTGTTGCATGTCAGCAATTGGACAGCTAAGCCTTGACCCCTGTATGGGCAGATGCTACAGCTTCCTGCCTGAAGCAGATGCTTATAATTTGATACAGAGAGTTACAGCTCACAGAGAACACAGCTCAGCACTCACTCTAAGGTCCACACAGTCTGAATGCAGCAGACTAAAAGAGACCATAAGTGTCTCTCTGCCAAGCACCTGACCCAGAGGTAAGGGGAGAGCTGTGTTGGGAGAAGGCTGCATTTCTCCTGCAGAGCAGAGCATACCCTGCTGGGTCACACTGTAGACAAGTGTCAAACCCAGCACTCTCCACATCTCACCATAATGGAGTATATCCAAAAAAACCCAGTAATTCACATACCAAGGATCCTGAGGAGGCAAAGCTGAGCAATTTTTCCCATAAGGTCTTTGGAGAATTGTGTTCCCTTCATTCATCCTGAGCAGAAGGAATGGCTGTGCTCATTAAAAACATTCAGATCCTGAACATTCCTGAAGCTACATGAAGTTCTCGCAACCTGTGGCTGGATGGACATGGAGGTGCAGGTAAGCAGAGTGAAAGGCCCTGGGCCAAAGTCTCTAGCAGGACTTGAAGCCAACTCTGGCCCATACCAGATGCATTGTTAAGATCAGTGTGGAAACCCAAGGCCACCAGAAGTAACATGAAGGCCCAAAAAAATTAAGGACCTACCATCCAAGATGAACTGTCTACAGATGCACCACTGCCCCACCTCAGGCAGGTGAGCTCAGAGCCCTGGCACCAAAGATGAGAAAAGAAGCACGACTGGGAGAGCTGGCTGGAAGCTGTATAACTTACAGAATTATGCTTCCCTGCAGCCCACATATGGATGGTGCAGCAGCCAGTACCAATCCAAATGTTAGCAGAGGCAATCAGGATTCTTGGAGAAGAATCATTGCCTTGGCACATGGGATGGAACACACAGTGCTGGGTAAATATCTTTCAAAGTCCAGAGCAGATGACTAAAAAGGTGTTTCAGAGTCAGGGGACTGTTCTCAAAGTTCCCTTCTGACAGGCAAATACAGCTTGGGGATGATGAGGCTTCCTCTCATTTTTGAAGGTTTTTTTGGTTATTTTATAAACCATCTCCAGCTTGCATTCAAACAAGAATGAATTCCACAGAGCTCAAGGGAAACTGCCAAGATGACAAAGAAGAACACATGAAGGGAGCAGCATTCTCCAGACTCCCCAGGAATAAGTCACCTGTTCAGGATAGCTGATAACCCACAACTCCACAGCAACCCAGAGAGGACGGAGGCATTTCATCTTGCCAAGGCCGTGCAAGAGGAACTGAGGACCACACAATACACTTTAGCAGGGAACAGCAACTAAAACAGTTACTGCTAGGGCAAGACATGTATGATCTTGAGTACTTACAGTGCACAAGTATCCATGCTTGTCCATATGCTGAATATGAGCAGGTGCTTGAAGAACATACTCTCTCTCTATACAATACAAACTTACACAGGCTTAGAATATCTGACACTGCAGGTTACCCAAGTCTGCATACAATGTTCTGCATACAAGCACATACAGTTCTACACCAACTGAAACATCCCATTTCACTGCAAAAGGCTCACAGCCATCTTCATCAAGCACAGTTCTGAAGAATACATCATCTGACTCAGTTTTAAATAATTAATGCCTGTAGACTCTCACTACACAATTCATACTGAAATTGAAAAAAGCATTGCTATAATTGATTTCTAACACATTTTCTTAAGGTAAAAAGGTAAATGAGACATGGGCAGGGCTCCTCCTTGCCCTGCAGCAAGGCACCAGGGCACCCATGTGATGAAAGTCCTCATGAATGAAAGCCTGAGAAACCAAACTCCAGAGCTGCTTTCACTGAACTGCTATTATTTTTATCAGCCCTATACTGCTAAAAAGTGTACATGCTACTTCCTTCATAAACCTCATATATATATATTTCATCAGTTTAGCCCACTAAATTATACTTATTACTAAAAATAAGCAGCATGTTTGAAGCCTGAGCCCTCACACTTATTTAAATTATACGAATGAGCTGTGGAAAAAGCAGAACTGAAGACTGGAGATACATGCTGGCTTGCACAGAGTCAGACATAACCAGAGGTATGATTAGTAACTAGACTTCTGTTTCCATATTTAAAGAAAAATGAAGATTCCCACACAAGTGGGGAACTAATTCTCAATATTGTCAGCACCATGTGTTCCAGAGACTGATGTCACAGATGAGTTTTTAAAGGTTTAGTTCTAACAGCAATCGCTTGGAAGCCTTTATTAATCATAAAATAACAAAAAAGGCCCAACTCAAACTTGTGAAGAACTGTGCCCTTCCTGGGTGCCTGAAAAACACTTCAAATCATGACTAACACTGACAATTGCTCGCTTCATATTCAACTGAAGAAACAAGATATGAGGGGAAAGGAACCATTCCCTCCAGCATCAAAACTTGTTGGAAATACTCCACAAGAAGTTTGTATGTGGTGGAAAAGAACATCTGAAGAGAAAGAGACTAAAGAAAAGACAGCTTTAAAATGCAGCTGGACTACTGGACAACAAATGGCTTCCTTCCTCAGAGACTGCCTTTTCATATTATAAAAGTATTGTGTTTATTCAATTTATTAACAATGTTAGAAAAATCTTACTTTATATGTAATCTGCAGTTTAAAGTAGTATTAGCCAGTTTCCTATTCGCTGATTGTAAACCCTTTTGCCTATTGGCTCCTGTTAGTTAAAATTTACAGCTTTCCTTCATTTTTGTATCTCCCCTTACCCATATTTGGATGTGTTCCAGCTCAATTCCCATGTATGGACATTCCCCTTGCATGATTCCTCCCAAATTCCAGGCATTCCATGCCCTACCACATAAAAGCTAGCCTATCCTTTAATAAAGAGATTCATTTTGTCTTCACCTTGGTGATTGCTGTGCAAAGTGGGTCTTTTTCATGGTCTCACTTTAGGGGGTTCACAGCTACGACCCCCCATAAAAACTGCCCTGAAAACATGGGAGATGCACACTGAGTGCAACTGTGAAAGCAATGACAGATAATAGTTGGCCTTATTCACATCATGATGCACTGCAAGAAGCATAATGAAAACATTGTTTTCTAAGTGGATATTGTTTAATCCTATCAGCCTGACAGTACAAAAACACTGCACAAGAATGAGTAATCTTGTAACTGCAATAAAGCAAAGGATGAGGACTATCACAACTGATGGAGGGTTTAAACACAAGGATGCATCTATAGAAACCACATCTGATACAGCCAAACACACGGATGGATGAGAAGCCAGTGCTTTCCACACCAAAAAATCTGAAATACAGATCTAGCCAGGAGATCAAACACCAAATCCCCATAATTTCAGACTCCCTACCAATAGATGTGTGCAGTATACAAAGTCTCAGGTATATCAGGGCCCCTGATACCACTGGACTGGCAATAAAACATAGTACCCAGGACTTCAGGGAATCCCTTAAAGCAACAAAAACAAAACAAGAAATCAGGTGAAAAACTGAACTCTCTGCCCATTACTCAGTTAGCAGTTTTCATAGACAGCAGTATCAGAAAACTGCCCCTGTAAAAAATAATAAAAAAAATTGATTTATATTATACTTGATTCCACAATCAGGTTGCAATTCTACATTTTGGTTATCAGTGATCTGTTACAATGCAACATTGTGGTGACTTCCCTCAGAGTAAATATGTGCACAAAAAGTCACTGTCCATGCCAGTAGGACAGTGGCAAAAAAATCCAGAGTCCTACCACAACCAAATGACCTTGAGATAGAGCCTCCAGGAGAATTTTAGTTGGCACCAAAAGCATCTATAGGAGCAAGTGTTTCTGCTACAGACGAAACATAGTTGCTTCCCAAGTATTTAATTAGTCAAGCCAGAACATTTTACAGCTGTTCTCAGACTGATTGTTCTATCATACCCTACCCCTGACCTGCACCTTCTCTCTTTCCCTGGGCAGGTAAAGGTACATTTTGCTATTTATTAGGCAGGGTATACCAGCAACACTATCCTAAATGACTATATCCAATGCTTCCCCAAAGAGTCACCAAATCTTTGAAACCTAACTCCTAAAAATACTGTCCCATAGTCAATGGATCAAGTTTTATGAACACAAAAAATCCAGTGGTTTACTAAAAAAATGAAATCAAACAAAAAACATACCCTAATTGTACTTAAAGGAGTACAAAAGTAATGCAGATGTGAGTTTAAGTCATTATGATACAGATACATAATTCTGCTAAATAAAAGTGATATAAAAAAGCTACATGAAAAAATACTATTTTGTCAAAACTCTGCATCTGCTTTAATAAGACATGAAGTGACCTGAAGAATCAGGACCATCTGAGCTGACAGAAGTACTTCTCTACCTGTTCAATGCACCCTCCCCAGCCCTCACAAGTGGAAAAAAAAGGCTTGGGGAGAGGGTACAAAGTAAAATTAACATGCACAAGGAAATGTGGGTGTTGTGAGGGTGGGCAGTCTAATACTTCTTATTGTACTAGTTTGTCATGTTATCTAAGAAAAAAATGAACATTTCCAGCCATTGTTGAAATAAAACTCCAAACAAGACTGTTACTGATAATTTTAACACTCTTAAATGGCTGGTTTTGCCATTGCCAATATAATTATAGGATGCAGCCATAACAGACAGAATTTTCCTCCACAAAGTTTAGTATTATATAATATACATGAAGAAACTTGTGACATACAACATACAACATTAAAACTTACAGTATGTTACAAAATCCTTCTGAAAATCTTTCCTAGAGTCGACAAAGGCTCTTCCTTTCTCAGTTCCAACTACAAACACATCTGTTTCATACAGAGCAATACAGGCAACTTCTGCCTTGGACTTGGTAAGTTCTTTACACTATAAAAAGAAAAAGAAAAAGCTTTTATTACTACAGTTAAGATACAGTTAATAGAAATGTATGTGACATTATGCTGCCAGCATCCACCCTTCAGAAGGTACTAGAAGCAACATAACACCAGCCAGTAGCAAAGCATAATATATACACCTGGAATGCTTTTCATCCGAAATCTTAAAAGCATTGTAGAGGCATTAGTGAAATCAAGGCCTTGTCTAGACTCAGAAATTGCACTGTGTCTAATTAAAATGATTTATGACATCAATTCATGTGAAATTATCACTTTCCTATTAATCATCCTGTCTTATTCCAACTCCTACTTTCAAGAGAGATACAGGAGTTTTGTTCATTCACAGCACACTTCTTGCACACCATGTTCTGTTCAGAAAGGTGTGGCTGAAAGCAGGATTGCTGCCTGCATTCTGTCTTGTCCTGACTGCCAGGCCCAGGCTCAGGAATTCCTCCTGAACTGAAGGTTTCCACAGTCCCAGCAGACACCTACACATGTTCTGCCAGGAGAAATTTGTGGCAAGAATTAAGGCAGGAAGCCTATGGAGTGAACAAGGATTCCAAGAAAATTGGTGAGATCATCAAGAAGTGGTAACAAAAAGTCAGTCTCTCCTAGCAACTCAATCAGTTTGCTGCAACCTATACTGCAGCATGGGAGGAAGAAGTGACACAAAGAGTTTAAGAACCTAATATACCCAATGGGATAAAAGGCTTTCAACCCATTATTTTATAGCTATCCCATTCAAAGTTTCATTGCTAAAAAGAAAATGCTTGGGTTTGCTTAGCATTTAAAAAAAATTAATTTTAAAGAACCACATCTTTGGCAGTGCCTCAACTTCAAGGAATCAGGGCATTTCCACTCATAGTCCTGGATGATTTGAAACTGCACCACATCATTTTAAAATAATTTTAAAAATAACCACCAGAACAAGAAACAAGATGACTGTTAGCATGACTTACCACAAGCAGAGACAGTTATAGCTGGCTGGACAGCACACAATAAGGTAAAGAGATAACAATCCACCTTTCCTGCTGCCCAGCAGGAAACAATATAGTGATGTAGTCCTGCAAATGCTAAGACAGAGTTATGATGCAGCAACTGAACTTCTCTACTAACCATTGACTCAAGTCCTGACATGAGGAATTTAACCACCATTCTGCTTTCTAAGGATTCCTCATCATGGATGGATGCTGCTGGTGCAGTAGATTGAGCCATTTTCCTCCTATAAAATGAAAGAAAAAAACCTTTTCAGATACACATAACACACAAGAAAATGAAAACCTCTCTTATGCAAGCAGAGAAAAAAATAAATTCAAAACCCCTTAGAATACAGCCCACCACACACAAGCAACAAAACAGAGGTAAATTAACAGGAGACAGTGCTTGCTCTTCTATTCTTTCATGCTTCCTGCTGTTTTATCCAAAGCAGAAGCCAAAAACTCAAAAGTTACAATGCTGTGCCATGACCAGGCCACAAACCCTTTGAGCCTAGAAAGATGCATATTAACTGATTAGCTGAATTTACATAGATTTCTCTTTCTATGTATGTTTGCAACTCCAGCAGCCTAGATAAACACAGCAACAAATACTGTCATTAACATACAGAAATGGCAAATTATAATTATGATTCAGAACAATCTTCCCTGTAATTATCATGGCCCATTTCAAAACAAACCACCATCACACTGCCCCAAAACCACGGCCTCGGAGACTACAGTATCAGTAACCAGAACACTACATGCTTATTCGCATATTCTTCAGTTGTAGGATTAACTCAAAGTTAAGTAGTCCCCATTAAGGTGCTAAAATTACAAACTGAATTTCAGCAGTAACACAAAAAAGAGATTTAAACCAGTTTCCCATAGGTCATTCAAGAGACTTTCAACCTGTTTAAGACATAAGGAATAATCAAGACTAGTTTACGCTTCTATTGGCAGAATTGTCTATACAAGACTGATATATTGAGAATGAAGTTTCAGCAGCTTCTAAGAGCACATTTTTCTATTGAAGTGCTGCAACTTGTTACATTTACATATACCTAAAGCAACAACTTGACATGCCTGGAGGAAGAAGGAACTTGGAGATAACTTAGCTGTTACAACTCCACATGCAAGTCTTAAGGAAAATCACCTCAAAAGTCAAGATAGCTCAGATAAATGAGACATTTCAAAATAGGCTGATAAGACAGGTTGCTGGTCCTATAGAACCTGGCCACACAATGTGGCTCAAGTTTTCAAAGGTGACAAGTATCCTATTAGATGAGCAGACAAGGCAGGGTAGCACAACCAACCATTGCACATGATAACATTCTGACACTGGAAAAAATTGGCACGGTGTTGTTCTACGGCTTAGTGCTCTTCAGACTATAAACTGGATGAGAAAAAACCCTCACAATTAGCAACACTGCAAGCTCACAACACATCCAGCAGCCCTCTGGCTCTCAGGCACAGGCTGGCAAGGTGTAAACAGCTTTAAAACAGCACTCTGGATGAACTGGCAGGGGCACAGTCACCAGTTGTTGGAAGATGCTGGAAATGAAAGGTTCGAACTCTGGCATCTGCTACACTCACCTGCCTCAGGCCCTCCATCGGGACTGGTAAAGGAGCCAACTTTGGGAGTGAATACAAAGGAACAACAACTCTTAAATGATGCTGATTGCTTCAGCAACCTGAGAAAAGGCTGATGGGGATGTGGAGGCAGAGGCTGATGGGATTATCTTTCAGAGGAAGAGGGGTATTACTTGTGGAATATCAGAGGGAAAAGAGAGATTATAACTCAGTCTTTATTGAGCCATGACTTTTGATGCATAATAGTTTTCAAGACCACCTTTGGAACTCCTTTATGGTTGGGATGCTCACAGTGATTTTAAACATGATAGCTTTTAGATTTGTAAAACAACATGTTATATTAAAAACAAGAGTAAACTTACTTTCTAATTCCCAAAGCTACCTTGTTCAGAAAACAGACCAAGGAAATTCTGGAAATCATTTGATGGTTGTGGATGCACAAGCAAATCTGTAGTAGTGCCAGTTCAGGCTGTCCCCCCATGCAGAATTGCTCCCATCCCTGAAAGATGGTTTCTAATCCACAAGCACACCGTGGATCAAGCCAGAGATTGTTCAAGGCAACAGGGAGAAGTGCTCCACTGGACCAGGTCAGAGCCTCAGCAGCTCAGAATCACAAAGTTAAGTTAGGCTATCATTGCACAACTTTTCTAATAACATGTACAAAAGTCTTTCTAAAGTATAAAATCACTGTGTCTTGTATTTTTTAGATACCCATTTATTTCGGGATCTCTCCTCCTAACACCTGCATCCCCAGTGAAGCCAGGTAATGATTCCGAATTTGTCCCAAAGAAGCATAAAAGACTGCTTAGAGACAAAGTTTCATGCTCAAAGCAGGAAGTATTTTATTAGCAACGCGTTGGGGAGCTCTCCAGGTCGCCCTGGACAAAGAGCTCCATCGTTAACAATTAGTGCAACTCTTTTATACAATTTCTGAGTATGGATTACATCATTATACATGTATATTCATTACATTGCAACATCTATTTTTAATATGCATATATAGGCAGAGTCTGGGCGGGGTCTTCTTTTGGGGAGGTTTGGAGAGGGGAGTTCCGGCAAGCCTTCATCTGGGCAGGGTCTTTATGGAGTCTTCCTCAGGTTAAACTCTTGAACTCTTCTTGAATCTTTCCTAATTTGGGTACTTTCCTCGTGTTGTTGGCAGGGTCTTGGTGACCTTGGTCCATCCTAAAACTGCTGATGCTACCATATCTTTGTTTTGTATTGCTTTATGGTTTCAGTGTCCTTCTCTATCAACATGTTCTGTTCCCTCAGACAATTTATTACCTCCGTGGTTTCCTAATGCTAAGCTTTCCTGTAGTGCTTCGCATTTTTGTGTTTTAACCCCTTATTTCTCAAAGACTGCTTCCTTTTGAGTGGCTTCAGTAAAAATCTGAAAAGGATACAAGAGCTAGAGAGTTAAAATACAAGCCACAAACTCTAAGCCAAGGCATGAAAGAATTTAGTAATAGAAAACCTCAGAGGTAATAAATCGCTTAAAAGTACAGGACGCTTTGACAAAGGGAGGATGGAACATGGACAGACAGAACTTGGAACATAGAAAAATGCTAACATAGGAAGAATAAAAGAGATAGGAAAGGGAGAAGTTCAGGAGAGGATGAAGAGAAAGGACACAGGTTCATGAGGAGGAAGAACGGAACGACCCCCAAAGTTCTCCCCAAATTGAAGACCACACCTTGACTCCGCCTCAACTCCGCCTGTTTATGAATATTAAAAGTAGATGTTGCAATAATATGAATATGCATATAGAAATTATGTAATCTCTCAAAAGAAATGTATAAATAGTGAACTTTTTCACTTGCTACCTTGGAGCTCTGTGTCCAGCTGCAAAATAAATACCTTTGCTGTTCAAAGATGCAAAGTGTCTCTGAGCAGTTATTCTACGCCTTTTGGGGCATTGAATTGGCATCACCAGCCATCTAAGGTATCAGCTTATATCTGTGTAACTAATACACATTCATTACATTTCCTGGAACTCATACATATATGCTAAACATTCCCATGAATTCTTAAACACATTTAAATCACTGCTCAGAACTCATTTAAATTAGAGTAGGGGTTTCTTGAGGGTCTCTGGTTGTTGCTCAGGGAACAATACCATTCCTCAAATCATCATTATATGCTCCTAAAAACACTTTCCTCTCCTTGAATGCATTCCATCTCTGTGGTCTGGCCAAGATGTGCCTTTTTATCAGTGGTTGCTCAGGCACAGTCTTCATTCTCAAGGCTAAGACATTCACTTGCACACATGGCGGAATACAGGACTAGGCACTGTCTGTTACAGGAATTCACAAGACTGAGCACTATTTGTTACAGTCAGAGATTTTTTTCAACACCATTACCAATGTACTATACGAAACAGCCAATTTAAAAACTGAATAGAGAACCACTTAGGATATATCTAATAATCTTAAAACTTCCAGATCAGTTAATATTAGTTATAATTACCTGTAACTCCTTTGGTTTAACTTTGCCAAGATGAGCCTTTGCCCGCCTTGTAACAATGAACAAAGCCTTGCAAAATACATTCTTGCCTGTGGTTTAACCCCAGCCACAACTCAGCCCCAAACAGCTGCTGACTCACTCCCCCCCTTGTGGGATGAGGGACAGAACTCAAAGGGTAACAGTGAGAAAACTCACAGGCTGAGGCAAAGACAGTTGAATAGGAAAAGGAAAAGCTGCACAGACAAGCAAAACAAACCAGGGAATTCATTCCCACTTCCCATGGCAGGCAGGTGTTCAGCCATCCCCAGGCAGCAGGGCTCCAGTGTTATGGTGACTTGGGAAGACAAACACCACTCTGAACGTTTTCCCCTCCCTCCTGCCCCCTGCTCTGGACTCTGAGCATGGCAGCACCCGGTCTGGGATATCCCTGGGGTCAGCTGGGCCAGCATGGATCACCCCAACCCCTTGTGCACCCCCAGCCTCCTTGCTGCTGGGGCAAGGAGCAGAAAAGGCCTTGGCTCTGTGCAAACACTGCTCAGAGATAATAAAAACATCCCTGAGTTATCAACACTGTGTCCAGCAGAAATCCAAAACATGCTCCCACACCAGCTACTGTGAAGAAAATTAACTCTATCCCAGTCAAAACCAGCACACTGCCTGATGAGAATGCCATGACAATACAGAGTTTAAAAAGAGAAAACCAAAGACCAAATGTTACAATCCACCCCTAAAGGCGGGGTAATTGAGCTTCTTGTTAATAGATCCCTTGGGGTGGTTTAGAGTGAAATGACACCGAATGACCAGTGTTATATATATGTATATGGTAGGTTTATTTTAGAACAATTTGGCTGCAATGTAAAGGAGGTATTTAGCCATGTTGGTTATTACTTATAGTAATATAACAATATAAAAGCACAACGATATCACTTAAGAAAACACATAAGGAAAAGAAAGAAAGTAGAAGAAAGGATAAGAGTAGGCAGTGGAGAGGAAAGATATCACCACCCATGGATCCAGCAACAAGATTTGATTGTAACAATTCTGACATTTGTTGGTCAAAGTGATGGCTGCAGTCTTGATCCATCACATGTGGGGAAAGCCCATGGAACACAAAGTTCAGTGGGTGAATATACGGGTTTTTTTATGCTTTCTGATGCAACACTGTGGGTCATGCACAGTCCTCTTGGGCAACACTCCAGAAATTAGTCTAGGGGCACTTCAAGGGTCTTTGATGGTTTATGGTCCCTTCTAAGACACGACCACTGTTTCTCACACCATCATATGTAGCTCTGCCTTGTTAAGGCTGATCTGCCTTGGCCCAGAATCTGGTCAGAGAATCCAAACCAACCAAGCTGTCTGTGGTGAGCTACTCCTGGTGCCATGGTGCTGCTTTTACCAGCCTGGTTTACCAACTGCAAACACACATCCTGCTTTTTGAGGCGAGATTTGACAGCTAAGCTGTTAGCTGACATGGAGATACACACCAGCAGTCCATCACTTCACATGGCAGATCCTTTTACAGACTTTCTTGAAGTGTGAGGAGCTTCTCCCAGGAAGCAGGGGCACCTCTTCATGGTCACTCCCCATGGGTTAAATGCTAAGCAAAGGAGGTGCAGTTAGAAAACAAGGTAAAAGACTGCACATACTCTCAAAGAAGCTCATAAAGTGGTCACCTAGAACTTTGGGGGCTCCAGACAACCACCACAGACCCTCAGTGAAGCCTCTCAGAGACCTTGTAAGGATATGTATACGTGCTAATTAGCATTGGGAAATGTCATGAATGTAACAGGATTCTAGGAAACAAAAATTGATGCACAGTAATAAAGAATGCCTGACTTGCAGGTTTCTTTAAGACCAACTTTTGGCAATTTTTTCACCTCAGCACTGAATAAAGTAAAGTTGGTTTTCTAAGCTAATAAACTAGTTAGAGAGCTAATTTCCTGGTTTTTACTGATAAGAGCAAGGGGCCCTAAGGAACAGAGCTCTGAGGGGAAACAGCTGGTGCTCAGCACACCCAGTGTACCAGTTCACAGAAAACCAACAGGACTTTGCAGGGGGCAGCAGGGCAACTGTGAGACAACACCCAAACCCAAGGATAATTAATTCCCTTTTTTCTAGGTAATTTTATGATACTCAGCACCATATGATGACTTTTTAATCAGCCTGGATGGCAACTACCTCTGCTACTCTTTAAGAACCATTATAAGAGTAAAATACAATCCAGCAACTGTTATTTGAAAAGCACCTACGATGTCACTCAGTCCTAAACTGGCACAGTGTTTGCAAAGAGATATTTAAATCTGATTTTCACTTTTTCTACAGATTCCAATGTAGACTAACATATAATTAGGAAATTTTAGATAAAATGAAAATTCAGTCTCTAACTATACACCTCACAAGGCAACAGTAAAAAAGTGAATGTGTTACTCAGTTTGGAGCAGTAAAGAAACCATTAACATAAAATTCAATTTCTGAATTAAAGCCAGACAATCCTCTCAGGGAAGAATTCACTTGGCTTTTAAGTATGCAGTGTCCTACTGCAGCACCTAGGTATTCATAAATTACACTGATATCACGTAAACAAAATGAAATATTAACCACAGCAGTTCTGACCATCTGATAATTTCTGCCTTTACCACTGTAATTATATTTACTTAGACAACACGATGATCATGTTCAACAACAATTACTTTAGTTCTGTGTGCCTGTGGGACGATGGATAGGGTTAAATCTAGAGGAGGTTCAGAATTCTAGGGTAAAAAGCAGCTGCAACTCCCCGGATGGACTGAGGTTGACATCCTCCCCAATACAATGATAAACATCTGCTCAGAGAAACAGAACGGGTTGTGGAATTAACTGTAGACTACACGGTTCCCCTCCATTCAAATCCCAGCAGAATGGGGGAACATTGTGGTCCTGAGACCTTGGTACCTTCTGCCAAGGGAGAATCAAGATGTTCTGCTGCTGAAGCCAACAACCATGTCAAACCTGCTCCTCAGGTGCCAAGTCATTACTCACCGCCCCCAATCAGTACACCAAACAGAAATAAAAGGTATTTATGACTAGAGCCACTCAAATTTCACCCAAACATAAAGAAAATAGTATAAAAGTAAGTTGGGGACAGGGGGAAAGTGGGAGAAGACCAAGACCTCCACCGAAACTGCTGGGATCAGTCAATGGGCTGAGTCCATCCTCTCCCTCCCAGAGGGAGGTCTGGGGTGAGAAATATACTCTGCACATTAAATGCTGCTTTTAGGACTAGAGCTCTTCTTTGTTCTTTTCTCTTAGCATATCAGTTAGACTGCTTCGTATCAGAGCTTGAGCTTGCTTAATATATGTATCAGGAGATTGCTTTAAAACTTATTTTTGCAGTAGACCATCCTCTCCCTCCCAGAGGGACGTCTGGGGTGAGAAATATACTCTGCACATTAAATGCTGCTTTTAGGACTAGAGCTCTTCTTTGTTCTTTTCTCTTAGCATATCAGTTAGACTGCTTCGTATCAGAGCTTGAGCTTGCTTAATATATGTATCAGGAGATTGCTTTAAAACTTATTTTTGCAGTAGACACTATTACCAACAACCTTCGAACCTTATTAAGCTGTCACAATTTGTATTAATAAAGTGTTATTCTGTGAAGTGTTAAATTGAGTCCTTGCAGTTGCCAGCAGTGGAAAACACCATGGCAGGACCCACTGAGGGGTCTTCACACTGTTGAGTCCCCCCAACAAGGGCAGTCAAAGCACCCTCCAACCTTGTGAATGTGTTGGTGAAGGGTCTCATTACAAGTGATAGCAGAGAAAACCACAAAAGGAGTTAAAGATGCNAAAGCACCCTCCAACCTTGTGAATCTGTTGGTGAAGGGTCTCATTACAAGTGATAGCAGAGAAAACCACAAAAGGAGTTAAAGATGCCTTAGTTGGTAAAACACCTCACCCTGCTGAGCCAGGAGAAGGTATCACCTAATGTTTGTTCTGCCTGTTTTGCTAGAAGAACACTGCAGAAACACTGGTTAATGTCTTATTCTGTCCTGCTTACTGGACCAAGGTTTCATTATAGAAAGAATGCTAGGGAGTGGTACCTAACAGACCACAAGGTAATAAATCAGGTAAACTAGACATTTACAGTAGCTATAGGAGGCCCAGAGCCAGGATTTTGCATGTTTGAAAAACTGAGGTCACCTAACTCAGAAAGTTGAAAAGTTCAGCCCCAAGGACAACAACTGTGATGACCACAGGAGGATGAAGGCTCAGTGTCAACCACCCCAGTGAAAGACTGAGCATGCACCTGTTGCCGTTGTATTTAGGTGC
>VYXB01002758.1:0-18031 GCA_013397135.1 Pachyramphus minor
CAGGATATTCCATGAGTCTATGATTCTTAAGCTACTCCTCAATGTAATTAAGCCGTAACTCTATGTACAAGTGGGCAAACCCTGGAATTCCTTAAGGCACATACTTTTATTAAACTCAGAACAAATACCAGCTGCATACACAGATGGTTTGGGAATGGCTTCTGTTTTGGACAGTTCAATTCAGCAGAAAGTTTCATCCAGGTCTGTATTGGATGTAATTTGCTGTTTAGGGACTCACATACAAGAGAGTGAGGAACTGCAGAAAGGCTTTGAACATGGACCCTGAGCATGTAGGAGCATCCCACCAGACAAGCCAGCTCCCAGTGGGAAGCTGGCATTTCCAAAGAACACCTGATAACCAGAGTAATTAGGAAACAGCCTTTGCACTTCCTTGGCAAATAAATTTGACTGTGGCTAAACATGAGATGGGGAGAACACAAAAGTTTTGGGTGATGTGAAGTGGAAGACTCAATGTCTGAACTACCCACTGTTTTTGTGTTTGCTTCATTCTTAAACCAGGGAATGGGACACATACAGGAGCTCAAGATGATGTTTAGTCACATGGGCAGAAAGATTTGACTTGAGTGATTTGTCTGAAAGCTTCTGTACCTGATGTCATGCTTACACTTGACTCTTAACTCCCTCAAGTATTTGCTAACAAAAACAGGGGACAGGGCAAGGGGTGTTTATGCTCTTTGCACTCAAATACACAAAAAAGCAGCAAAGGGTTGCTTTTGCCTCTGGTCTTTATTTGCCCAGAGAAGCTGTGGCTGCCCAATCCTTAGAAGTGTTCCAGGCCAGGCTGAATGGAGCTCTGAGCAACCTGGGACAGTGAAGGTATCCCTGCCCATGGCAGGAACTGGGTGATCTGTAAGGTCCCTTCCAAGCCAAGCCATTCAATGATTATATTTTGTCCCTGTTCTTTTCACTTTAGCAAGATCACCAGAAGTGCTTACTTCCCTCATTGTTGCCCACTTTCTTCCCCTGCTGCCTTTCCCCATCCATTAAAATACAAAAGATTTGGACACTTTGACAAATCTTTCTTTTACAGTTTTGATGCTACAAGAACACCAGAAGTTTTAGAAATCCAATTGCTGTATACTCATATGTGACCATTTACAACACACAGCCTCTATTTTTGGACATTTATCCTTTCTATCCCAGCCTTTAAGCTTTGTTTACATCCTCAAATCCCACTGTGCTTCCCAGGCGCCCGTGGCAGAGAAGGAATCATTAGATGCTAATTCATTATCAATTGTCAAAGGAGACAACTTGCAAATTCACACACTCAGATCTGCTCCCTTCAGTCTTTGGCAAGTTCTAACAACAAATGCCACAGCACCAGTGTTTTAAAGGCAGCTTTTAAATCCAAAATGCTCACACAGGGGGGACGGTTCCATGGCCAAGAGCTTTGTCCTCTGGAGTCTGAGGACCTCTCAGAAATATCCTCCAAGTGATTTTTGTTAAACAAACTGCAAATCCAAGGCTACATCTACTTCAGGCTGATAAGAGTGGATTTATAGAGTGAAAAAATGGTGTTGAGTATCAGATGTGGAGATGATACATGTTTAAGGGAGTTGACTTCAGGCTGGTTTTAGTCTGGGCCCATGGACTGAATATGTAGAAATAATTGGGGAGCATTAAGGGCAACACTGGAGCACATTGTCTGGTTTCATTTAATCCAAAAGGAAACCAGTTTGTGTACTCAGTGGCTGCTCTGTGCTCTGAGCCAAAGTGTGGTAAGTGGCAATGATCAGGAGATCACAAAAGTAGCTGCACCCTAATTAAGTGTCAGTCTGATTCACCAGGAAGGTTCAAATTCGTGTTTCCTAATTTATTAGCAAATTTAATTGAAATAGTTGTATTTGTGGAGCTGAAAAGATCTCAGTGATAATAAGAGCTCGTCTCTCAATTGCCAAAACTTTTCCTGTCCTGTTCTATGGATGCTTTGATCAAAAATAAACTGGAAATTCCAGTGTGTCCTTGCAAAATTCCTGTATATATCAAACCTAATGACTGAGGACGAGGAAGAGAAATTGAGCCAAGTCATGGTTCATAACTTGATTTTGAGCCTGTTCCAGTAACACCACCCTGCCTCACGCCAGTCTGATTTAGAGATAGGCTTTGTGCCCAGCATCTAATTTTGTATATAATTACAGATTTTATGTTTGTAATATGGCCTCTGTAAAGGAGGAACCCTCTGAGGAACCTTCAAACTACACCAACGGTCTGAATAGCTGCTTAGGTTGAGACTCAAGCTCTAAAGCACGAAAGGAAAGACAGAAAAAAAATGAAGAGAATAGGTTCAAACAGCTGAAACAAGCTCACAGTGTATCTGCTGCAGTCCTGGCTCCTTGGTTGGACTCTGCAGACAGGGCTGGACGTGGAAGCAGAGGACTGAGATTAGGATCACAATAAGCCAGACTTAGTTTCAGCATGTAATGTGAGGATTATTGGCTATACCTCAGAGAGAGGTTTTCTTTTTGTGACTTCTCCTCCACCAGCACATGGATTGCTGAAAAGCAGGAATTACATCCTGCCAGTCAGTGGAACTGATTCTGTAGCTACTTTTGCTCCCTTTCTTCCTTCATCCTCAGCAATTTTTAGCCAAACTGCACAGGTCTCACCAACAAACTGGCAAGTTTGTGTATAAGATCCTCTGAAAATGGACAAGATGGACAGGGCTTGGAGCAACCTGGGATAGGGGAATGTTCCCTGTCCATGGCAGGGGGTTGGAACCAGATGATTCTTAAGGTCCCTTCCAACCCAAACCATTTTATGATTCCATGAATTTTAGACTCTGGGATGCAATGATCACATTCATTACCTTCACATGTGCCTATATCCCTTTGTGGAACCTTTGGTCTGATGTTAAAGCTGGGACTAAACTTCAAAATTATCCAATAAACTTTAAGAATAACCCGAACAAGAACCAAATTTTTGCCTCAGAAATTACTTTACTGAGGAGACTTCTGCCTAATCCTGATCCCAAAGTGTAACCAGGTTGGTGCCTGTTAAGATAATACAGAAGACCATAAATGCTGCAGTTCTTAGAATTGAAATTGAGACCAGGCCCAGCTTTATTCTCTCATGTTTCTGGGTGATAGAGTTTGACCAAATGTGTATTTAACAGGCACTGCCAACCTTAACAGGCATATTGACTTCTGGGACTGGTGATATAACAAACCCTATTGACTGGGTACTATTCAGAAAGTAAATCAGAAACTCTTGGTTTTACTTTTCGAATAACCTGCAAGGAGATTAAATTATTTAAAAATATATATTTAAAAGATCTTCACCTACAGATTTTTTTCATAGGTTTGATACCCTGAGACAACCTGTAGTGATATAAAAGCTATTTTACTAATAGTTGGCAAATTCAAGTCTGACAATTCTTGGGGGAAATCTGTGTCTTAGTTACCAGGTGACTAAATATGGACTATAACCTGTAAACCCCCATTGTATCCCAGAACTTGGAATTGTCATTATTAGCATCTCTGCTGGGTTTGGCTGGGGTAGAGTTGGTTTTCTTCCCAGTGGCTGTGTTTGGGGCTGACTTTTGCATTTGTGCAGAGCACAGGGTGAATAACACAGAGATGTTTGTGTTGTTGCTGAGCAGGGCTCACACAGAGCCAAGGCCTTCTCTGCTTTCCCTACTGCCGTGCTGGTGAGGAAGCTGGGGGTGTGTGGGAGGCTTTGGAAGATCCCTTTGGATATTATCCCTTTGGAATATCCAAAGGGATATTCCAGCATAAAAATCCACTCTTTGCAACAAAATGTATCTGCACACAAAGTGTGCAGAGCTGATTAGACAAATATGGACTCCAAGGGCATAAGCAATGCCCCAAAGGAGTTCTGTGAGGGATTCAGTGGGGAAGACCAGCAGGATATTTGGTGGGGAAGATGAGCAATTCTGGAAGAAAGCAGGGATGGGAAAGGACAAAAAAAGGTCACACATGAATTGATATCATAGATTAAAAAGGGTTTCATTCACCCAGTTAGCAGAATGTCACTTTTTCCTTCTGCTTTCCCTATCACAAGACCTTTTTCTTTTACGTAACTAAAAGTAGCTGTGTATTAATAACTTGATCAAATGCGGGTAAGAGGTGACATTAAGAACTTGTTTGTGAGTAATGCTTGTAGAAAAACCAAAAAGATTTTGAAAGAGTCAACCATGAGACTTCTGTGAAGTTTGTTTGGCTGTTCTAAGGCAAGAGAGACACCTCAGATTGAATGCAGCCATTTCCACTCCTCATTACCTGAAGATTCAAACCTCTGTGCTCCAAACCCCTCTGAGCTCACCTGCTTTATCACTGAGTACAGTACTAAAAGGAAACCAAAAAAAAACACAACAAAACACACACACCTCTCCCATTTTTGTCTGCACACGTGTGAGAGTTCGGGGTTCTTCACCTGGGATTTTTCAAACCTTCTTGAACTACCTGCAGTGGTGGTTGGCAGGAGCTGATCAAAACAGGGCCCTGCACAAGGCTTGGCAAACTTGCCCTTTCTAAGTTTCTTGCTAGTTCTAAGAACCATTTCAGGGAAAACACTGGGGGAGGACAGTCCTGATGCTCCAGTTGTCCATTTTAGAGTAAAATGACTCCAAATTGGAACATGGAAAAGCCTGGGGGAAATTAAAACCCCTCAGCTCCTTGCAGGGAGTAAGATCCTGGATGGATCCTGAGGACATGAGTAGAACATACCTTTTGTGTAGGTGAGGTCTGCTCCATTTCTCTCTTCTTCCCTGCTGATGTCATTCAGCATGTTGTATGTCTTCCTCAAAAATAGTTAGTTCAGAGATTTTTAAGGGCAGCTGTTCCCATGTGCCCTCTCCCCCTTCCCAAATTCCACAGGTGCAGACAGCACTCAACTGGAGCTCCTTGGCCAAGGCACAAGCCTTCAAGGTGAGGATGAACAGCTGCCTCCCAGCCAATGTCCTCAGGCAAACCACTTGGTTTCAGCTGATTTCAACTCTCCTGAGCTACAATTAAGATTTAAAACAGATAAACTGCCTGTACCGTGTCAGAGTCCTGCTCTGGTACGAGGTTTGAGCTCCTCCAGGAGAACACCTCCTCCAGTCAGAGGTGCAGGCCAAAGAATCTCAAAGAAAGTTTCTTCAGACCCAGAATCCACATATTTGTGCTTGAGCTTCTAGAGGAGCCTCTGCCCTCCAGCAGCCCCATCATTTTCCTGAGCAGCCCCATCACTGGCTGTGAAATTCCTCCCTTCTCCATTTTAACCTCCACTCTTGGAATTTGTTTTCAGAAGCAGAACATTTTGTTTTGGCACCAACCCAGGGGCAATTAATGAGAAGTCAGCTGAGCTATGACCACGTACCAGGGTTTAGGGAGTCAGAGCAGACAATTTGCCTTAGGTCACAAAAGCTCTCACATAATGAAAATGCTGCTTTGCTTTCTCCAGCTTGACTTTGTCCATTCTTGACCCTACTAACAAGTATGATTTTTTAATTAAAATTATAATTATTCACAAGTATTTAAATATCTGCTGCAAGTCAGCACCTGTAGCCTCTACAGTTCATAGCATTCCCCTGCAGGAAAATCCCCTCCAAAGGAAAATCATGTCACAGCAACACTAGGAACAAGAAATATTATTGTGTTGTAGCAATTGCACAGCAATATTACTGCAATTCTGCTGTTTCCTGAAAGATTTTCAATCTAAATTTAGAACCATTAATAAAAATAGACTATTAGATCACTTGATTCATCCTCTGCCAGCCCAGATCTGTTCCCCAAATTTGCTGGTGGTTTGTCAGGCAGTGGGACCTGCTGCACCATCACCACCCTGGGGAGACTCTTGCACAGTTCAGTAAGACTGGCCAGCTAAGGAATTTTTCCTAATAATGTTTGATGTAATGATGAGATCAATAGGGTGGATATCTGGCTTGCCATAATAAAGGCTGTTGCTGGGTCCCCTGCTGCATTTCAGTTTTAATTTACATCCTCTAATCTCCTTTACATTGAACAGCACTGCTCTTCCCTTAGAGAAAAGCTAAGGGAAAAGCCCTGTACATCCATCACAGAATAAATAAAACAGAAAAATGCTCAAAAGCCTGACCTGCTTGTTCAGGCTTTGTGAAGGCTCTGCCAGACTTCCAGTTCAGATGTGTATCAAACATCTGAAGGAGGGATTCTCTCTTGCCTCATCAGCTGCAAGGGCTTGTTCCACATTTTTTTGGTTGAATACTAAACCTCAGGAATATTAATATTATTTGAGAGACAGTCCCTTGAAACAGTATGACAAGTAGATTTTTATAGATCTGCCAGGACTTGATGATATAGTGGCAGCAGGATTTTTTTTTATTTTTAAAAAAAATAAATCAAGAGTGAAATGTGTGCGATTGAGACAGGCCCAGAACATGGGATGAGGAAACCTCCAACATGTGTGAGCACGGACAGAGGGGCTTGGGTGACTCTGAAACCACATCTGGATTCAATGTTGGGCCAGTTCTTCTCTTTGGGATGATTGGCACCAAAGGCATCAGGCTGAAACATCCACGACCTTTCCAGAGAGGCGAGGGAAGAGAGAGATTATTGATTGATGCAAAGATCTGCCTTTTGCAGGCTTGGCACTTCCTAAAGGGCCTTTACCAGTGACAGCATTCACAAAGCTGAGGGAAAATCTAGAGCTTCTTGTTCAAGAAAAATATGGGGTGAGTAATTTAATGAATGTTTGTTGGTGTTGCAGCCTGGTGGTAAACAAACAAGCTTCCAATTCAGATATTGGTGTCTGCAAGGTCCCCGAGGCAATTTAACATTTCAATCCCATTTTTTTAGGAAGGAGTAGGCATCTACAAGACTCAGCCTGCCAAAGGCATCCCCAAAACTGTACTGATCCATCCAAGAGTGTCCATTCCCACTATACTTGACACTGAACCTCAAGTCCTGTGTCTGGTTTTGGGCCCTTTACTTCCAAAAGGACATTGAGGGGCTGGAGCTGGGGAAGAGTCTGGAAAACATGTCCTGTGAGGAGCAGCTGAGGGGGTTCATCTGGAGAAGAGGAGGCTCAGGGGGGACCTCATTGCTCTCTGCAACCCCCTGACAGGAGGGGGCAGGGAGGGGGGGTCGGGCTCTGCTGCCATGTCCTGAGGGAAAGGAGGAGAGGAAATGGCCTCAAACTGCACCAGGGCAGGGTCAGGTTGGAGATGAGAAACAATTTCTCCCTGCAGGAGTGGTCAGGCCTTGGAATAAGTGTGGCAGGGAGGTGGTGGAGTCCCTGTGTCTGGGAGTGTCCCAGAGGTGTCTGGATGTGGCCCTTGGGGACATGGATTAGGGGGGATTGTGGTGGTGCTGGGTGAGGGTGGCACTGGATGATCCTGGAGGTCTCTTCCAAACTTGGTTATTCTATGATTCCAGAAGGCAATAACACAAACCACCCAAGTTTCTTTCCTGGAAAACTGGAGAGCTTTGGCGGCAGGAGAGCTCAGCTCTGGGGCATCTCTCCGCATTCCGGTTCCAGCCGCAGTTCCGATCCCAGGGGCGGGCGGGATGAGGGATGCGGCGGGATCGGGGGCACGGGAACCGGCAGAGCACACTGACATCTAGTGGGATTTTGGGAAAGTACTTGGTTGTCCCCTGTGCTTGCAGCAATCTCCCCGCAAAAAGTGACAGAGAAGCGCTTTGCAGCCCGATTGATTTCAGCCGTCAGGGAGGGCTCTGAACACGTGTCTGCCCCTGGATCCCTGGAAGTGTCCAAGGCCAGGTTGGACAGAGCTTGGAGCAACCTGGGCTAGTGGAAGGTGTCCTTGTCCATGGCAGGGCATTGGAACTGGATCATTTTTAAGGTCCCTTCCAATCCAAACCATTCCATGATTCAATGAAAAGGACTCTTGAGGGCTCTGCTGAGGCACTTGGCTTTCCTGCTCCCACTCTGTGGTGCTTGACAAGAGGGCATCCACCCCTAACCTCACATGTGTTTAAGTCCAGATAAAATTCCCATAGCAAATTCCTCCCCACCAGTTTGCCTTTCAAGTCCCAAAAAGCAAAGGTTGCAAAGTATTCCCTATGGGAAAGGGAAGCCTGGTTCCCTGATTCCCTGATGAATGGTGTTTGCAAGGAACCACAGCTCCTAGGAGCCCTCCAAGGCTTTCTGGGTTGGGAGCTGATGTGTTCTCCACAGTTCAGCCCTACAACACAGGTGATTTTGTCTCCTCTCATTTAAAGCACATATTTAAGGATTGGGGGTTAGAAGAAAAGAAAACCAAGGACACTCAACACTATCATAGAATCCATGGAATGGTTTGGGTTGGAAGGGGCCTTAAAGATCACCCAGTGCCACCCCCTGCCATGGGCAGGGACACCTTCCACCAGTCCAGGTTGCTCCAAGCCCCATCCAACCTGGCCTTGGACACTTCCAGGGATCCAGGGGCAGCCACAGCTTCTCTGGGCAACCTGGGCCAGGGCCTCACCACCTCTGAGACAGGGAAGAATTTCTTCCCAATATCCCATCTAACCCTGCTCTCTGTCAGTTTAAATCCAGTATCCCTTGTTCCTGTACCTATAATTTTTCCTAAGTGCCAAGGGGGTTGATTTTCACCACAGTTTCCCACAGAAGCAGCTCCCAAAGAGAGGAGGTTTGACTTGTGCCTCCTTTTGCTGCCTTTCTCCTCCTCCCACTCCATCCCTATCTTGTCCAGCTCTCAGGAAGAGGAATATTTAAACTTCCCAAGGCTGGACTGGTTTTCAAACAGCTCTGGCATTAACAGAGGGAAAGATGAGCCTCTTCCTTGTCCCATCTCCATTTGGCCACAGTTCCTGCCTACTTTTCAGGTGCAGCCAACAAGTACCCTTTTAGGGTCTGAGAGGGAAAAGACAACTCCAAAGGTTATAGCCATCCCAACGTATCTTCCTGCAAAAGGAATTGACTCCCTGGAGAGGAATGTAGTGAGAGAAAGGGTCAAGGAAAATTGGAGTCAAAATGCTTTCAGATACATACTTACAATATGACTTTCTTCCATAGTTTAGCTACATCCCTCCAAGTTCATGTTACAACAAACCAGGGGCTCTGGTGTTGGGTTTGAGGGGGAGTGGGATAGGAAAACTAATTACTCATCCTGGTCTGACCCTGCAGGCTGAGGTCTCTGTGTAAAGCATGATGCTGGAGATAAAAAGGGAGCTGATGATGTATGTTGGACTGAAAGGACCCCATTTTAGCCAGTCATGCCCAGCTGCACTGTTGTCTCCATTTCGCTGACCATCGCTCCAAAACTCCCAGGCTCCTCGTCTCCAGGAGACTGTAAATAGTCAGCTGAACCTGATGCTCCATTTTCCATCACTGCATCCTCCACCAAACCCTCAGGCACGCTCTGCTTTCCGACACCTCCCCTGCCATGACAGATTCAGGCAGCCTGGGTCATGTCCCACCAGCTGGTCGCTGACACAAGACTCCTCCTCAGCAAAGGATCTGCCTGGAGCATTTATAGGTGGGAAAATGCATTTCTAATTGCTGCTTTCAAGGTCTCCTTGAACCTTGCCCTGTGGGAGCTGTTGGGCTTGTCCTCTGGGAGGTGTTGGGCTTGTCTTCCATGGCATCAACTACTGATCCGTGTCGTCTCCTAGGGATCCATGTGGTCTCCCAGGGATCAGTGCCAGATGCTGTGAGAGTCCTGTGTGAAACCAGCTGATGGAGGGAGTAGATCAGCTCTTCCTTTATCATGCAGCAGGACAGTCCTATGGTGGAGGTGAGCAAGTCATTCCCTGCCCGTGGCTCCGCAGCCGCGGATTTTCCGTCTCCCTTGGTGACGCGGAAAGTCTCAGCCCTAACCAGGCTTGGGATGGTGCCACTCCTTAGCTCTTGTAACCCAGCAGGGATTATCACCACGAGCTGCTGTGCTGATGTTTCTGAAGCACCAGAGGCGAGCTCTGGGATGTCAGAGGGCTGCACACAGAGAGTAAGTGGAGAACAGGCACTTCTTGTCTTTCCTATGAAACGCGCGGGTGGGAGAGAACGGATAACAAATGGAGAATGGATAAAAAAACCCCTTCTGGTCATGTTTTCCTGAGCAAGCTGATTATTTACAGAGTGAAATATGAAAGTTTAACTTTTTTAATCTGCCAGGGGTCTAAAAATATCCCACCTCCTGCACCGGTTGAGTTTGTAGGAGTAGGATGTTTATTTAGTGCTGCTTCAAAAGGAGGTTCCTCTCACTAACAGGGGGAAAAAAAATTGGGGCAACACCGTGTTTTTAGAAGGTCTGAAACTTCAGGGAAGGAGGGAGGGGAGTGATTTTAGGATGTTTTATTTTCACTTGAGGCAAACCAGGGTCTATTCAAGCCTGCTGTGAACACAGAGGGCTGTTTTAGCTGTTTGGCGTTGTTCCTGTTGTTTGTAACTAAATAGCACCAGCCAAAGAAGTTTTTTGGTACCTTACTGATTGCTTCTAATCAGCTTCCCTTCCATGGCTGCACAAGTCAACATCAGAAGTTTGCACTGAATTTTAGTTCCAGCTGTGAAAGGCTCAGGCTTTTTAAAGAATAACAATAATAAAAATAGCACACCGTCCTCTACATCTAAATGAAAAGTCAGGCCAAAGATGCCCAGATGTGCAAAGTTTCATTTTACAGTAATTGCCACACAGCATTTACCTTATTTCTGCTCAAACTTCAGGGTCTTTGGAGAGCGTTTTCTTGCTCTGTTCACATCATATGTTGCCAAAGTTTCTTGGAGCCTTCTTAGCTTTTGGACAAGTGCAGACAGTTCTGAGCGGCAGAAACCGTTTGAAAGGATCCAGAAAGCTGGTTCACACACTCCTGAATACATATTGAACACATCTTTGCCAAGCTCTAACCTAAACAGAGCCAGCCTGTCATAAAGCCCAAGAAGTTATTAATTCACAGAGAGCAGGAGCAGGTGCTGTGAGTCTGCTCCTTCTGCAGCTTTGGGTTGTGCTGCCCTTGTGAGAGTTTTTCCCCCCCTCTCATTGAAGTGTTGGGGTAAAACCCACCTTTGCAATGATGAAGTGGGCTGTAATTAGCAAGGCAGCTCAAGAAATGAGGGTATTAAGTTCACACTCTCCAGCCACAAAAAACTGCCCACCTTTCCACAGCTATTACAGCAGCCAGTGTAAGGGAATAGGGACATCCACCTTACTAAGATCCAGTGGCTTACATTTCTGCTGGAGGGAAGTGCTGGTGCGGTAACCTGAACCCCACTGCATCATTTTCCGAGCTCTCTGCCAGTGCAGACTATTCAATTTATTCGATTTAACATCTTGGTGGTGCTCAGCTCCCTGCACTCCTGCAGCAATGCCCACTCAGAGCCGTGGTGGCACAGCCAGACAAGCACAAACCCTCCTCCAGGAGGAGAAAGTTTCCGCTTTTTCCTGCCCAGATGAAATTCCACTCGCAGGTGTGGGGTGTTTATTTGTGAGGGAGAGCTAGAGAGGAGTAATGTATACTGCATTAAAAGGTCAGGCAGAAAAAGTCTACTGTAAGAAGCGAGCAGGATGAGGGAGGATTTAGGTACAGGATGAAAACTGTAAAACTGGCTTTAATATTGCTATTACTCTTCCATGGGAGGGAGAGAATATGTCAGCAATTTTATAATAGGGGCAAACACAATACAAAAGTAAGCCTCTGAGAGATCACCGTGCCTTTCTTCTCTACTCAGGCTGTATTTCTCTTTTTTTTAAGTAATAACCAAACTTCCTTCACAAGTCCTCAGTACTTACAGAAAATCAGGACACAAGGGCATCTCAGTTCCTGAGTCATATACATAATGATATGATTGAAATAGCAAATGCCATCAATAAAGCTGCATTTGTCTCTTGCAAGCATTGCCTGTTAGATCATTGCTCAGGATAAACCCACGACCTGGATGTTACTTCTCCCCCAGAGCAGAGAGGAGCAGTTGGGACTGTGTTTGAAAACACACCCTGAAGGTTAATTCTGAACTCATCAGCCAACTTCAGCCAGACTTGAGGGAGCAGAAGCTTCTAAGATATCATGTTTCTAAGCATTTTATGAAAATAAGCAGCCAGGCAGAGAGAAAACTGTCCCTGGAATGTTTCCAGCACCAGAAAGCAGCAGAACTGCATTTACTACACAGCATGGAGTCACCACTGGGATGATCTGCAGGAAACAACATTTTTAAGTACACTTCTTAGTAAAATGCATTTACTTAAAATCCCAGATTCTCTGAGGCTGGAAAAGCCCTCCCAGCCCATGGATCCCCCCTGTGCCCCATCCCCACCTTGTCCCCCAGCCCAGAGCACTGAGTGCCACATCCAGGCCTTCCTTGGGCACCTCCAGGGCTGGGGACTCCAAACCTCCCTGGGCAGCCCCTGCCAAGGCCTCACCACCTTTTCCATGAGGAAATTCCTTCTCATATCCCGCCTGAGCCTCCCCTGGCACAGCTTGGGACTGTGTCCCCTTGTCCTGTCAAACTGGCATCTCATCCCATCAGAGATCAAGTATCCTCTGTAATGGAATGTTTGGGACCATTCTGGGAGATGGAGGGTTGTGAGAGTTGCCAAAATCCAGCTGCACAGGAGCCCACCTAGAGCTGTACAGCACATTCTAGGGCAGGTGGGTGCAGAATGTAGGTACCAACTCATACACCAGTTGCTCAAAACCCCCTCAGCTACCTAAGGAAAAAAAATACCACAGGTTACTACTTACAACCCCCTGTCCCCAAATTTCCTTGGCTTAGGTTGCTTCATTGTCCCAAACGAGATGAGCAGAGAAAAATCCCTTCTGTTTCAGGCTCTGGGAAGAACAGAAAGCAAACATTAAAAACAGCATAAAGGGACCTGAGAACCAAACCCATACTCACATGAGCTTTCACTGCAGCTACAAAGCAGCTTGGCTTGGCTCAGTTGAGGCTGGAAGACTGGGGAACTTTAAAACTCCTCTGTAAAGCAGAGCCCTTACCAGGAGAGGTAAGTTAATGATACAATTTTTTATACATGCTAACCCTCCTTCCCCCAAATACAGAAAGACTAAGCCTCAACCTGCCTCTCCCCACTCTCTTCTGCATTTAAATTCCCAGTGAGGCAGAGCTGAGGACTCTCCTCTCCAGCTTAGCAACCCAAACAGGTCAGGCACCTCTCTTCCCCTGCCTGTAGCCTTGACCCCAAACCTTAAAGGGTAAAAGATCTGTAACAAACCTAATAACACCTGAACTTAATTTCTGATGCCTCTCATGCTGCACTTAATATTCCTGAAGTATTGAACTACTCAAATCCTTGGTGTGGGCTAAAAACACCCGCCGAACAACTTGATGTTTTCTGTTTGGTGTAAAATTTTAAAGATTGAATGAAATGAATGTGTGTGGTAGGAAATGTATGGGGTTATTGTTGTTCACAAAGATATTGCTGATTTAACTGGCTGTCACATAACTGGCTGGATAAATTGTGCAGGAGGAAAAGGATTTGAACCAGGTACAGTTTAATGCCTTTCACTGTAGCAGAAAATAAGAGGAATTAAAACCAACCCCCATAATTTAACACATCGTGAGTCTGAGTGAGAGCTGTTGGTCCTCACCCCTCCTTTTGCAGGCAGTAGGTGCTGCTGTGAATCCCTGGCTCTGACTGATGAGGTAAAGACAGCTTTTCCACCTTCATTCCATGTGGCTTGACTTTTACAGCTTTAATAATTGGGTCAATATTGCCTTTGCAGTACAATATTTCTGTCCTTCTCCTTGGGTCTATTCTAAGTTTGCTCAAAGATAAAAGAGATGATAATTAATTTGTGTGGAAGGAAAGGCAGATCCTCAAATCCTCCCCTGTTGGAAAGTAAAGTGAAGTGTGTGCTTAGCAGTGGTGGTAGCCGAGGGTTTTCTCATATTCCTCCTTTTCCCAAGAGGAAGGAGATGATTTGTAAAAGCCCTTATTATATAGAAGGATCCACTTACAGTGTTTGAGGACATGAATTCAACTCCAGGCTATGAGTTTTCACACTCTTGTAGAGATTCCCTTATTAGCACTATTTACCAGCACCATGATGCTGGAGTGAGCTGTTTGTAAGGAATCCTTAAGGTGCAACATTCAGCAAACAATTAGTCACACAAAATCCAGATGGGTGTTAAATATTCCTCAGCTGGATTATTATGCTTTTATTAATAATTAAGCCAGATGGAGAGGTAGGGCTCACAGAAAATTGCCCAGACCTCTGGCCTATGGTTTGGTTTTGGGTGCCACACAGACAGCAGGCTTTGAGAAGTGGAGCTTTCCAAACTTGTTCTGAAGAAGCAAATTAGATGCTGAAGGCAACAGCACCTTTCCCATTGGCTTCAGCAAGAACAGACCATAGGAAAAAGTTCACTTGACACAGACCACTCCCATTATCCACTGCTGCTGTGTGCCCAGGAGACTCCAATTGCACAGAATCCCAGAATCATTGAGGTTGGAAAAGGTCTCCAAAGTTAAAGAGTCCCCCCTGTGCCCCATCCCCACCTTGTCCCCCAGCCCAGAGCACTCAGTGTCACATCCAGGCCTTCCTTGGGCACCTCCAGGGCTCCAAACCTCCCTGGGCAGCCCCTGCCAAGGCCTCACCACCCTTTCNATGCTTAGCCCTGTACAGTGGTGTGCTGTGCCTACTGCAGCCTTGAGCCTGGTATTTTTGTTTTGTGGGCAGTGAGGCATTTCTTAGAACTGTAATAATCTCTCCTGGTCGTTGCAGTCAAAGGGACATTCATTGTGATGCAGCAGGATTTGCCCCTGTTTTCTCCTGGTGAGATTCTCCCCACGCTCACAGAGTTTTTATGGGAAAATTCACCATATGCTGCTGATTCTCTTAGTTTTGTAAGTTCTTTTAGTGTATGAGCCCTGCACTGTCTTTAAGGAAAAGCTCTGTAGTTGTTAGTTCTGTGATGTATCTGTCCTTTGAGGGAGAACTTCCCCAAAATAAGGGCTCATCTCTTCTGCCTTAGTTTCTCAAGTTAAATGTTGGGCCCATCCCCACAGACCTGTCTTGGTATTTGAGCTGAATTTCCTACAACAATCTGTTTGCAACCATTTCTAGCCATAAAATAAAGTTTACAGTTCACATGAAACAAGCTGTAGGAAGAAAATATTCAGGTTCTATGCCACTGTTCCCTTCTCACCACCATCTCTCCCCCCACTCCAAAAGCTAAGGAGTCACAGAGTAGCTGCAAAGAAAGGTGATTTCCACCAGCTGGGAACTGAACATGATGGGAAACCAATGCAGAAGGTCACAATTTTTGTTGTGTCACCACACTAGTTTGAGTTTGCTATTTGTATGGTGAAACACTGGTCAGTAACAACAAATATGGCTGGAGAAGTTTTGTCCACTCCTTATTGAATTAAAAAGAATTTTTGGAGTGGACTGCAAAAGGTGGGTTTAGGACAAATGTGAAACAGGGCAGCATTCAGTGGATGAAATACAGGTCAGTCCAATAATCACAGGGTTTGCATTAAAGAGTAAAAATCTACTTTCTTGGACTGCAGGGTGAGTACTTCAACTGTTCTCATTAGTAAGGTAAGAAGACTTGACTCTCAAATCAAATTAATTTATCAGATCCAAACCACTACTTAGAGGGTTCTTGAAATGTTTTCAAACATATTTTGTTGAGAAAAATACAGTGTGAATTCATAATACAACAGTTATACAGCAGGGATTGGTCTTTTCTACCCCACCAGCCACTAGGAGAGGTCAGCCCTTACTATTTCTTCCTTGCCATATTATTATTATTATATTTTTATAAAATCTTAATTTTCAGGTTCATACAAGTGTGATCAAAACACCTTTCTGACAGGGAATGTATCCTGTTGGTTTTAAAGTCTGTCCTTCCCATTTCTCATTTACCTTTTACGTGAGTGGGTTTGAGCCGTGGCAACAGTGACACTTTTGGCTCCACTTGTTTTCAAGATGTTTTAAAATTCAGCCTCTTTAATGAGGGAAGGGCCCTGAGAGAGAGGCAAAGCCAGACATGTTTGTCATGGGGAACCACAGCAAAAAAAAGAAACCATGAGAAAGGGAGAACATCACTGTGACCAAACGTGTTTCACACATCCTGAGCCCTTGCCCTCCATCCCTTTCTTGCTGCACATCTCCCTTCCCTGAATCTCTTCTTCAGGAATTTCATCCTCTTTCCTTGTTGCCAGGGCTCTGTATCTCCTCCCACAGTCCCTTTTCATTCCCATACAGTATCTTCCAATATTCCTTATCCCAGCACTGTTCTCTTCAAGTTCTACAGTCCTGAACTAAAAAGAGATTTTTTTTTTCTTTTCATCATTTTTTCTCAATGCAAGCAGTTGTGGGACTCTGTGTGTTCCCCACAACTCCTTCAGTCAAATCTCCCCACAACTGAAAAGAACACAAAAAAAGCTTAAATTTAAGGAAAATAATAGAATTTGGTGTGTGTACTGGAGTTTTTATGGAGTATTTGCTGCTTAACTAACAGTGAGAGGCCCACTGTGAATATTTCTCCTGAATCCTGTGTTATGAACTATTATGGAAAGGGTGCAGCTCCTACAGTGCTTAACTGTTTTGGAAAAAAGCTATCTCCTGCCTTCTGGGATACTTCCACACACAAAGGACTTCTTGTGGGATTTTTTTTCTCAGCATGAAGCAGAGAAGCCAAGTAAACTACTGAACCCTCCACTGTGGGGCTGTGAGTCAGCTCCAGGGAGAGTCTAATCAACAACCTGCCATCCTGCCCAAGCTTTGGGAGATAACTTTATCTGTTCTCAGGGAAAGTGCCTTTCACCTGGTTGCTGATGCCAAGTACATTATGGGGAGGTGGGATATTAATTCTTGCTTTTAATTAAAACACATCCTTCTTTGAAGTTGAGCTCAGGAGTTGGGAACATCTCTTCCCTGCACTTGAGGTCTGAGCACTTTAGACCTCCAGACTACTCTCACATATAAAATTTCCAAAACTTCCAAGAGATGTAGGACATCAAGCCACTGCAGGGTAAAAAGGTAAAGGCTCCTAAATCATAGAACCATAGAATGGTTTGGGTTGGAATGGACCTTAAAGATCATCTAGTTCCAACCCCCTGCCATGGGCAGAGACACCTTCCACTATCCCAGGCTGCTCAGAGCCTGGTTTTGAACATTTCCAGGGATGGGGCAGCCACAGTTTCTCTTGGCAACCTGTGCCTGGGCCTCCCCACCTTCACAAGGGAGAGTTTTTCCTAATAATCTCTGTGGATGTTTTGTAAAATGGCAACTGCTGACCTTACTGATCCTTCTTCCTTACAGTGGGTGCCTGGGCCATTTCATGATTTTACAGCTGAAAGACAAGATTGCTGAAGCAGGTTGTTTAGCTGGACCAGGAGTCCAGGGCAGTGGTGTGAAGTGCTTTTTTTGGCATGTCTGGCTCAGGAGACAAGCCTCATGAACCAGCCATGGGTTCTGAGGGCCTTTTTGTGGTTGACTCCAGCTTGAGAAAGTATTGCTTGCAACAGTCCCACTTGAAGGTGATGAAAGCGTAATTTGCTCAGCCAAGTTCCACATCCAAATGTGAGGGGCACAATTTCCTGGCTGGTTTCAGGTGAAATCAGGTATTCCTGTTGTTATTTTGGTTTCCTGAAACAGGAAGAGCAATGGGAACCTCAGGTCCACATCCACCTGAGCTGCAGGAGGGCCCATCCTTCCAGCAGAGATGAAGCCACAGCTCTTACAGACCTGTTGGTTTCTCCCATTTTGCTTTCTCCCAGTTACTCCCCGAAAGAGAGTCAGATTTCCAACATTCTTCAGACTGCAGTCAGACAGGAAAAGTGTTTTGGAGGGATGGGATTGTGGGGATAATGGTGACCCATAACTCTTGGGGTGTTGTTCTCCTGGCTCATGGTTTGACACAGCCAACAAACAGGAGGAGGGTGAATTTCACAACTAAAAGTCTGAGAGAAAATCAAGAGGCAGAGGAGCTACTCTGACTGAGTCTGTTGGCTTCTGTGGTCAGCCCCTGGTGTCAGATTGTGCCGTTCTGGAGAGGCACCTGTTTGAATCAGAGAATCAGAGAATCATTGAGGTCAGAAAAGCCCTTCCAGAACATCCAGTCCCCCCTGTGCCCCATCCCCACCTTGTCCCCCAGCCCAGAGCAC
>VYXB01002758.1:18214-44169 GCA_013397135.1 Pachyramphus minor
ACCCTGGATTATCCCTGATCCAATCCAGGTGCCATTGACCTCTTTCCCCCCGGGCACACCCAGGCTTGTGTCCAACCACTGTCACCAGCACCCCCAGGGCCTTTCCTGATCTTTTCCAGCCCCTCTGCCCCAGCCTGGAGCTCCAGGGGATTGTTGTCACCCAAGGGCAGGACCTGACACTTGGCCTGGTTGAACCTCCTGGTCACATCCCATCAATCCAGCCTGTCCTGATCCTTCTGCAGAGCCTTCCTGCCCACTCCCACCAGGTGGATTCCTTCCAGAGGCAGCGTAGATCTCTTGCTGCTGCTGAGGTCCTGTCAGTTCCTATAGGATGCATGTCATGGATCCTTGATAACACAGCACATGTCAGCAGCTTTTCAGATTGTTAATTGCAGGTATTCATTGGTATTTTTCTCTGAAATGGACCTTACATGGGTTTTGACACCTATGGAAACACTCACCACTAAAAGAGTGGTGACTGAGAGTCACTTCAAACCCTGATGGATTTGAAATCTGGCCTGTCTCTGGAGTTTCAGGGAACTTTGTAAGGCCTTTCACTCAGGCCATGCTAAATATGGACTATCTTATCCCCAGCACGTCCCACAGCTGAGCTTTTTAAATGGAGATTCAAATGAAACCCTTTTCTGGGCTCAGAAGCCTTGCCACGTTGAAAAGTCAGGCAACACAGAGCAAAGGCAAAGAGTGGGTGATTAGTACATGTTTGTGCTGTGTGTGTTACAAGAGAATACAATCTGAAAGTGTTAGTTCTGGTATCAGCTTGGCTATTTTTGACTCTGAGCTCCTGCTGGAAAGATGTGAATTGAATTGGTAGTAAGAGTAGTTTTGTTTTCCTTTTTTTTTTTTTTTAAATGTCTATAAAGTTTGCAAATGCTGTGTGCACCCTTATTTGCTTCACAATTATCCTGCAAGAGCAGAGCTTGCTCTCTTGGCCACATTTTTCAATTACTGTAATTCTCTTTTGGGAGCCTTCCCCGACAGCGAAAGATGCAGCCACGCAGTTCCCAAAATGCCACAGGCAGCCACTGCCAGAGCACAAAGCCTTGATTTCCCCAGATTTCCTTCCTTGGCTGATATTTGACATCCCATCATGGAGCCTGTCCTGAAGAATTGCTGTTAGGGCGTGGCCAGGAAGATCTGGGCTCAAATTCGTGCCCTCAGAAAGGATCTCAGCTCTGTCTGGAGAAGTTTCCTCTGAAGGAAGTGGGAAATGTGGGACTATGTTCCCACTCCTCCCAAAGGATGACCTTCAAGATCATGAAGCCCAACCATCACCACCACCATGTTCACCATTAACCCAGGTTCTCAAGTGCCATATTGACACTATTTTGAGCACTTCCAGAGGTACTGGAAGTGTGACTTATCTGCTCAGAGAGGGAAGAAGGAAAAGCCCAGTGTAGTGGCCCCTCCTGTGGGATCCAGAAAGCACCTGATGCCCCCAATTCCCAACAATTTCAGCAGCCACTCAGCAACTTATGAGTGATGGATCCTGCTGCGAGGAAAGCCTGGCTTAAATTTTTCTCTCTTCACCCTCAAGTGCACATTCATTTTTGTTTAGCTGCTCCAAAATGGTGCCATTTATTCTGATTCATGCCAGCAACAAGTACAACGCCTTCTGTGTGTGAGTCTCTTTGGGTTGGGCATCCTGAAGGCAGCTGGGGGTAAGAAAAAGTTGGTTTTACTCCCTCACAAGTGTGTCTCTCTCTGCAGTTCAAACGAGCTCCATAGTGTTGAAAACCTACTCCAGCAACATCCTCCTTGAGACTTTGCTTTTAGCAGATTTTCAGTTTTGGTTTGTTCATTTTTATTTTTTTTCCCCTCCTCCCTGAAAAGTGATTTCAGCCTCTGGCACCCCCAGGACCAAAGTGGGTTGTTGTACAGCTGAACTAGAGCAGTATAAAAGGAGAGGTTTGAAGTTCAGCTCGCTTTTGATGCTGTGCCCAGAAGCAACCTTTGCAGCCGTAATTATTGTCAGATAATTTTTCATTTTATTGATTTAACTTTTTCCCCATGTCACTGATTGTCAATAAGGGCTTTTTCTTTCCCCCCTGGACCATTGGGTGTAAGGCAAAATAACTTGCAGTCTAGTAAACCAGTAATAATTGAACAGTGGTATACACAGATGTGGCTGGTGAGGTTTCAGGGTTATTGTCTCAGTGGAACTTACACAATTCCAGAAGTCTGAATTTGTCATTTGCTTTTTGTTTCAGGGGTTGCACTGCTCAGCCTAACAATATGTAATTTTTACAAACAGAATTGAATAAAAATAACATACATCTTTTCTTTTTTAATAAAAAAAGTAAAGTTTGGTAATCACCCCAGACCTCCAGTATTTTAAAGATATATGTAAAGCCCTGGTGCCAGCTACTCAAAAAACATTTAGAGACCAGCAACACAGGATCAGATTCTGCTGCTGTTCCTCAGCACGAGTTGGTTTTTGCTTCAAATCCAGCCTTTTGAGGCTAATTTGCAACCAGATAAAACTCTGGGAGAAAGAGCAGCAGAGCTGGGCCCTGAGTCACCTGGCACTTTGGAAAAATTGAAAAATTCCAGAGGCACCTGAAACTTTCACTGAAGACTGGTGGTCACCAGCAAATAATTATTATAATAGTGGTAACACTGAGCCTTGGCTTCACTGGCCTTTTACTGCTTTGAGTAAGCAGTTACTTGCCAGATTATTATTATCTTGGCACTTGATGCAAAAAACCTGTAGTTTTCCATGTTCCTTAAAGCTGAGTACACATTTATTGAATGAAAGCATTTATTAAACATGTGGGGATGGATTCTCAACAGGCATTAAATAACTCTACCTCCATTTGCCAAGAGCTCTTGCTTGTTATGTTTTATTATGCTGAGAAGTGCAGGTTGAAAACGGGGGAGAATGGAAAGAGGTGGAGAAATGCAGCTTCACCATGAAAAGCCAGACTCTCTTTTATCTCCTGATATTTTCTAGATCTCAGCTTTGTGGTCCTGGGTTGTCCTCACAGTTGCATCTGTGTCACAAGGTCCTGAGCAGCACAGAGAGGTTAAATAGGGAATGACTCCCCTGATATAAGAAGAAAGCAGCATACAATGAAACTGGGATATAACAAGTCCAAAATACTAAGGAAAAAAAAGAAGACACTTGATATTAAACACTTTCAAAGTAACTGAACAAAATAATGAAAGAAAAAGTCATTAAAGTGAAACATTTAGGCAACATTTCAAGGATAAGAAATCTGTGATGATCAGCTTGTTGGGACAGTATTCTGGAAAAGCAATGGAAATGCTTCTCCTGGTTTTACTTATTTCCTAAAGCTCAGCTACTGGCACTGCTGGGACAGACTACAGGTGTGGATGGATCTTTGATCTCAGTACAATTTTTACATTCATAGGTAAAACACTTTATTTGAGGTGCAGAATGAGAAAAACTCATCTCAAGAGTCCTCTGTGCATTGAGACACATCTTAAGCTGTAAACTCGGCTTAAACCACAGCCCAAATCCCCCACATCAGGTGTCTTCAGACACAGGATTTGGTGTGATCCCCTGGCCCAGAGCATTCCTGGGTGTCGGGGTCTCCTGACTTCAGAATTCAGGCTGGTTACAGGTGGATGGGGTGTTTGTGTTAGCTGGTAAAACTTTGTCCATTCCACAGATAACATCTCTTCATCTTCAGGAGAATGGGGCAAAGCCTGGAGCACTGCTCAGCTTTCCTTACCCTGGCTCAACTTCCACAGAATCAAGTGGAAGCATTTTGACTTTTTCCAGCAAGGATAAATATGAGCAGGCAGCCCATCCTCCTGGCTGCACAGAGGGTGCTAATGAGGGTCAAAAACTAAGATATTGCAGTGAAGGAGCCCTGGCTGTGTGACAGGGGCTCAGAGACATGACTGAACAAACCCCACTGGTTGCTGAAATTCCTTCCTCAGCTCAGGTGGACAACACCAAACAAAAAGTCTGATGTTGCTTGACACTACTTCGCATTAAAATCATCTGCTGGCCCAAAGTGTGCCTGTAATTTGTTCCTCTCTGAGTGTTTCATCAGCAGAGGTCGGCTGATGATCACGACCTCTGAGAGCTTATTGTTGTCAACAGTGAAAAAAATTTGACACCACCCAGAGCTAAAATCCTGACCCAGGACTCGCCCAAGTGAACGGGAACATCAGTGGCTGCTGAATTCAGGACTGAGAGTTTTCTGGCCTTGTTTATTTGTCCCACCTGTGCAGTTGAAACCAACCCAGGCAGGTAAGTCAGAAAACATCCAGGGACAGATTCTGAGGAGAAGCCACAGCAAGGTCACGCAGATGTCACCAGGAGGCCTGTAGGCTTTCATTACCTCCTTTCTTTTTTTTGCAATAACCACGTTTTTAAGTGATCCAGCAGCCTCTGCACTGCTTTATCTATCAGCATCCAGATGGGCTGCTGCTACTGGGCAATCCTGGTAGGATGGTTATTCCACAGCATTTATTAATCCACAGGAAAAGGAAGGTAACCTGGTGTGGATGGAAACCGACTTATATCCATATCCTTAATAAGGCTTTAGAGGGGTTGTGGAGAGCCAGAGAGTTCTCATGGAGAATCTGATATATAATGTATGGAAAACCTGACCTTTTCATCCTGGGATGGAGCAGCTGCTGTGATCTTCACAGGATGCATGATAGTCCAGTGATACGTGGTAGGATGGAGGACAAATAAAACAGAAAGAGTAGGGATTAGACAGTTTACATCCAAAAAGCATTAAATGGCCCTTGATAACTCCTGGGAACTATTTATTGGTTCCTTCTACGCACTGCACATTCCCATTAAATGATTTCATTTCCTTATTTCCCCTAATCACATCACTTGGTTTTAGAAGCCTCTTGCTCTCTGAGACCTGGGGGTACACAGATAAGTTCAGTGTCTCATGTGGCTCTACTTTTTATTGCATGTGAAAAGTTGATACAGTAAAAGTAACTCCTTGGAGCCAGCAGGTCTGGAGCTTTCATCACCGGGAATTGCTGCTCCAAGGAAGCACTGGTGGGTTAACTGCTGTGTTAGTCTCAGGCAGATTAACATTTGGCTTTTTCCAGGCACTGATAAAGCCCTTGGAAGATGTGGCTGCCTCTGAAAAGTATATGGACACCTTGGAAATAGAACTGGATCAGTAATAACAAGACTAATCAGACAGTGGGGTCGTAACAGTCAAATCCTTGAGTTCCTGTAAGAGCTGAGACTGTAAATCATCTCTGCCATAGGAAAACTTGCTCCACAGTGGGATACACTGCTTGGAAACAATGCTTTCATTTTGTGGGACACTGGAGAGGGAATGAGAGATGGGGAAGAGAGGGGGTGCTGCTGCAGTGCTTTCCTTTAAAATAAAGGGGAGGGTCTTAAAGGGTAGGTTTGGATTAGATATTGGGAGGAAATTCTTTGCTATGAGGGTGATGAGGCCCTGGAACAGCGAGGCTGAGGACTCCCCATCCCTGGAAGTGTCCAAGGCCAGGTCGGATGGGGCTTGGAGCAACCTGGGCTAGTGGAAGGTATCCCTGCCCATGGCAGGAGGAGGAATGAGATGATCTTTGAGGTCCCTTCCAACCCCAAATCTTCTGCTAAAATTAACATCTTTTAGTTTGGTAAAATGGAAAAAAGCATTCCTTATTCTGGCACCACTTGCCTCTGGGCCAGGGAAAAATAATCTGCAGCTACACTGGAACAAAAAAAGAAAGGAAAATAGATATAGAACCTTGGATCTGTTTCCACTGGCTCTAACTCCTGGACACAGTGGATCAGCAGCCTCTGACTCCCCAGAGGTCCCTCCTCTGCAGGAATTTACAGAGCCACTTGCTGCAATTAACAGGATGGCACCGAAATGAATGAAAAATAAGCCCTCAAAAATGGTATTTCCCATTCTTTGGATCACAATAAAAGTCCCTCCTGTTCCTCACAGCATCTAAAGTAGATGCATTCATCAGCAGAGGAAAAGATGTTGGCACACAGGGAGATGTACTCAAAGGAAACAAACCTGCATCACCGAGTACTTCCCAAATTAACCCCCCCATAATTGTACAGATTTTTGCAAGCCAGGCTCCCAGCACCATGAATTATTTTCTCCTGTATGACACTGGGCCCCTTGGATCCTTTTCTTCCTCAGGGTTTTTTGCTCTTTGTAGCAAACCAACAAGTGACTTGCCCTCAATTAAAAAGATACTGGTTTTCCACTGCAACCCCTAGTCCTGTTTGTAGGGGTGACTTCCTGTGGTGATCACATCTGCTCTGAGGGTCACTTCAGGCTGGCAATAAAACAGATCATCACAGGCAGGTGTAGAGTGGGATCTGGTGGGATTGTGTGATTCCTGCTGCCAGAGGAAGAGGGTGATGTCCTGTGTGAGATTCAGGGGCTCTCCCTCTTGTGCTTCACCCAAACTGGGCTGAGGGATGTGGCCTTTCCTTTGCTTTCAGAAGCCACGTTTCAAAAAGCCACCTCACTGTGGAGAGCCAGCATTGGCTTTCAGACACTCCTCAATCCTCCTAGAGGGAGTTTAAATACTGTGAGGGTCTGCTAAGCCCCCTCACAAAGGGAGAATTTTCACCTAAAAACACCATCTAATAAAAGAGCTGCCACTCCCTGCTCACCTCCAGAAAACCAGCCAGAGGTGGGCACAGAAACCAACCCTTAACTTGACATGCAAAACACTCTGGATACAAACCAAGAACAGCCCGTGTTTGTTTCAAATTAACACAGTTTTTCTTACTTATTGTGTTATTTTATAATTCCATGTAGACAGAACGGAATAATTTCCCACTCATGCTCAAGGAATATCCACACTGGCAGCCATTAGGTGCAATTTGTCACCTGTTTAAATCCCACACTCATCAATAGGATGATTAAATTCAATTTCCTTTCAAGTTCAAATATCTCTAAAGCTATTCCTCTATTCAGGACAGCACTTAGGCAAGTGCTTCACCTTGGGCACGTGAGTGGTTCCAGGGATGTCAAGTGCTTTCCTGGACAGGGCTGTGATCCAGAGCAGATGTGCACCTGCACCATGGAATGAAAACCAAGCAAATATAGAAAACTTAAGGCACCAGGGTACTAGAAACTTGATTATTTTTGAGGTCCTGCAATTTTGCTCCTGTCTGTGAGGTTTTCAGTTGGAAAAAAAAAAAAAAAACAAACCAAAAAACCAAACCCAAACTCCGACAAAACGAGGGAAATTAGCTACAGAAAGGCCACGTTTCAAAGGCACATAGTTCTCTCAAGTCTCCTGGGGAAAATTTTACACAATCCTCCTTTCAAAATAATGTTAAGGTTGCAAAATTGAGCAATCATAAAAGTCAGGAAATTTAAAAAGTTAGTATGTGTCTTTCAATGTTAGCTCAGCAATAGCAAATATATGTAGTGTGAGAAGTTTATACCTGTGCTCTCTGTGTTAAATTTAAACTTTAAAGTGTTCTTGTTGACCATTAATAAGCAGCATAAACTATATTGGGTATTTAATGTCTGTAAGAGGCATCTTAATAGTAAGAATTTCCTGGCCTTGGAATTCAGAGGGTTTGGTTCTGAAATAAAATGTCAGTGCTGTGTTATTTTGGCTCTTTTCTCAATTATGGGTGAAAGTCATCCCGGAGAAAGAAAGGGAATTTCACCTGCATTACAATCACAGCAAAATAACTTCATGATGCTTAGGAAAAGCTGTGATTTATGTAGTTAGGGAACTGACTTCATCTTTTGGTTTTGGGGGTTTTTTTTTGAGAAATAAAGAGACCACAGAGCTTCCCCCTTGCTGGTTTAGTTAAGCCTCCCCCCCAAAAAAAAACGTGTTCTACCTGAATTAATAACACGGAGCTGTCCCACAAAATGTTTAAAATACAGAATGATATTTCCAGGCCAGATGTAGGACTTTCTCAAAGCTACATGTCGTGGTTTAACTTACCATGAAACCCTAAATGCAGTGTGATGGCAGTGTTTAGATAAGACAGATGTAGAGCCCAGCTCAGGCTTGGTATTGCAGAAACACTGATCCTTATAAATGAGCTGTACCGCGCCCTGGGATTTTCCTGGCTGAGCCTTTCAAACCCCAGGCTAGATTAAATCATCACAGCTGGGGAGAAAATATCAAGAGCTAAAGAACTGCTTTATGAGAGTTGTAAGAGTGTGAAAGTTTCAGGAAGCTAAATAATTATGGCACTCTCTGAGAGCTCCGGGGAAGATGAATGAATTCGTGGCCGACAGCGTCACTTCTGCTCATGCCTGTCCTGAAAGACAAGGGAAAAATCAAAGATGGGGGAAAATTTCACACATGGCCAAAGGCACAGCTATTGAAGGTCAGAATGTGGCAGTGAGGAGTCCCACACACACTCAGCTCAAAGGAAAAATGACACCTGGAACTTGGTGCTTCCACCGATTTTATGTGACTTTTAGCGCCCCAGGTCTTGTGCGGGAAGTCGAGAACATCTTGGGCTCTCTGTCAGTCAGCTCTCAGCTGGTTTTTTAATGGAACTAAGCCAGCTTGGGAATAAAATACGTCTCCCATTAAGATATGCAAGTGGGAGGACCTAAAACTTTATGTAAAGTTATAAAATCATAGAATGGGTTGGGTTGGAAAGGACCCTAAAGATCATCTCGTTTCAACCTCCCACCATGAACAGGGATGTCATTCCCTAGGCCAGGTTGCTCCAAGCCACATCCAGCCTGGCCTTGAACATGTCCAGGGATGGGGCATCCATGAGTTGGAGTTTGCCAAACCTGGGCAAACACAAGGTGTGTGTGGGGACCCCCAAGGCAGCCCAGGGGCCACCAGTCCCTTCTGCTGCCCAGCCATTCTGGCTTGGTGCAGTTTGTGCAGCATATACAGGCACCTACAAATTAAAGAGGAATTTGTTGCTGGAAAGGGTGGTGAGGCCTTGGCAGGGGCTGCCCAGGGAGGTTTGGAGTCCCCAGCCCTGGAGGTGCCCAAGGAAGGCCTGGATGTGGCACTCAGTGCTCTGGGCTGGGGGACAAGGTGGGGATGGGGCACAGGGGGGACTGGATGTTCTGGGAGGGCTTTTCCAACCTCAGTGATTCTGGGATTCTCTGATATAGGATGTGCTGCTTATAGACTGCCTGTAATTCAGTCTGGGAACCAAAATAGCCAAACAAATACAATAAAAGATGTGAGAGGGCTGGGAATGGCCTTGCTGTGGGATAAAAGCCCACTGGGCTGAGATGGGGCAGAAGTGAGAGGTGAAGGGTGACCTGAGTCCCTGCACATGGGAATCATGGGGAGACATCCTGCTGACTGTGGGCAGCTTAGTTTGAATCCAGCAAATGGTCTTCCCCTTCCCCCTCCTCCCTGCACTCCGTGGCCTCCCAGATCTGATTTCAGGTTCTGCAATGGTGCATATTTTCCTCCCTTAGATCTTTCCACAAGGAGCTCCAGCCTCTCCATGTGGGACCATTAACACCCCTGGGACTGAGCCTGGAGACAGGGGGTCAGGAGGAGAGGCCAGGCATGGCCTCTGGAAAGCCACCAGCAACCCTGGGAATGAGGGGATAACCGAAGGTGCAGACCCCTGGCAGGTTGTGCTGCTGGCAACCCGGCACATTTGCCTTCCCCCTTCAACAAAGTAATGGTTGAAATATTTGGAAGAAGGTTCTGAGAGCACCTGCAGCACAGGATAGTGCTGACCAGGAGCTATAAATGTGAGGATTTTGCAATGAGCCAGTCTGAGCATCACCATCCCCTTCTGAGCCCAGGCTATGGAATAGCCTGGCAAAGCCAGAATAAAGCACAATACACACAACTCACTACAAAGCTGAAATGAAATTGGGCTGAAAACTATTTTAAGCACTATTTAGTAATGCAAATAACATGAGAGTGGGGAGCAGAAGGGGAAGAGGGAGTGAGCCCAGGTGAGACACGGATAATAAAAAAGGTATGATCACCCTCCACAGATATTTGCAGAGCACGCACGTTAACGAGGTAATTTGTTTAGGCTGATTCAAGGAAATAGGGCTGGGAGAAAGAGTCTGAGGGTTTGGTTTGGCTCTCAGGGTGTATTTCTAAACTGTGAAGTGTAGCAGACTGTGGAGCAGCCTGCCACAGGAAATGTTAGAAACTCCAAGACTGAGTCATTTGAAAACCAAGTGGCCAAAATCGGCCAGGAATAATTTGGAGGGAATCTCTCATGGAGGCTGGGCAAGCACAATGGTCTCTGGTCATAAATTAAAACAAATCATAATAATTCAGATACAACAGGTAACCAGCAAGCTGCTCACTTGTAAAGGGGGGCACAGAGCTCCAAACTTTGCCTCCCCAAGCTCCCAGAAGCCCAATCCCATGTCGGT
Source organism: Pachyramphus minor (assembly GCA_013397135.1). Taxonomy (NCBI): domain Eukaryota; kingdom Metazoa; phylum Chordata; class Aves; order Passeriformes; family Tyrannidae; genus Pachyramphus; species Pachyramphus minor. Next base: position 28,519 of record VYXB01002758.1, read on the forward strand.
GTGTGGATTTGTGCAGAGCTGAGAGCCTGGCCCGTGAGCTTCTGACCTCGGGGCTGAACCAGCTCCATCCTCTCCTGGCACTCCCAGGAAATAAATACTCTGATTTAGCTGTTGGGCTTTGTGTGACCTGTCTGTGCAGAGCTTAATTTGCCAGCTCCCCCTCACAGGCAGGAATCCCCCGGGGGCACTGAGCCCCCCGTAAGTTCTGCGTCACTGGGGCTGCAACCCCTCGTGCAGATGTTTGTGACCCCCCTCCCCTTTCATCTGAGGCTCTGATAAAAGCCCAGCCTACGCACAGACTTCCCCTGCTTCCAGCAGATCATGTTCCCAAACTGGATATGGTTGTTTCCAGCAGGGGAGACTTGCTGAGGTTGATTTGCCTGCTATTATTCTGGAAGAAAAAAGGCCCTGCTACATGAACAGTTCGATTTTTGGTTCCCATGTCTGCCTTTTTTTTTTTTGGGGGCACAAAAAAATTTGTTTGCACCTCAATCCTATGCATAAATACTGAAAGAAGTTCTCATCTTGTCTTTTCCCTGTTTACCAGCTGACAATAAAATACTACATGAAGTTTAGAGCAATGGCTTTGTGGTTTCACTGTAAAACACTGATTAATTTGCCCTCAGTTGCAATTATTTCTAGAAGAAAAGCCAAAATGAGCAGGAGTGTCACCCAGTGTTCAGTATTTGGGCAGTGGAACCACTGACCTGATTTTCAGGGCACTGAGTATTTCACTGCACATCCCCTCGTCCCATCTGCCACAGAATTTCTTGATTGCTGTGCTTGTCATGTTTGGTACCCCCTGGAAATGGAATGTGGCATCTGTGATTTGCCCAACACTCCCCAGGAGCTCTGGGAATAATTAATTTCCCTGATTACCACCCATTACCTCAGACCAAATGAGGGATGAGGTCTAAAGGAAAGGAAAAGAAAAGGTTGTTTTATCATGTACATATATAGGACTTCACAGTGTTCATGTGTTTGCAGACAGACTCAAATTAAGATTACCCAGACAGGTACTAATAACTCCAGCAGAATTTATCCCAAAGCCACAGTTAATATGTTAGAAAAAAGCCCATTATTTTGGGAATGTTAAACTCTGACTCTTCCAGCAGTGTCCCACAGGCAAACAACCACCTCCTGGGTTCAGTGAACTAATTCCAGTGTAAGGATTGACTCTCTGAGAAGAAATGAAGATTTCTAGTGTGTATTTGCTATAATGGTCTTTTCAAACATTAATACTGTATATAAAGGGCAGAATTAAGCAGCCCCATTACATGTAGGGAACACTTTATAAATGTACCTGCCATCACAGCCTTGTGGATGTTTATTATCATTCAAAACTAATAACTTTGGCTAAATTCAGTTAAAAATGAGCCCATGTGAGCTGCAAGAGCTTTTCTTCACACGCCAACCAACCAGTTCCATGCTTACATCCCTCTCTCTGAACACATCAATCATTTTATAATTAGATAATTTTGTTCTTTCATTCCTTTTTTTCATACCAGAGGCTTTCTGGGAGGACACTGAGAGACAGTTACAGATGTGACAAATGACTGTGAGTTTTCATGTTCTTCCAGCTTAAATCTGACTGTTACAGAGTTGAGTTGAGCATTTGAAGGTTTCTCAAGCTGAGGATCCAAAACACAAACTGCTTGAAATCACTGGGATTGACTGGTGTAGTGGCCCTTGAAAGGTCTAGTCCAGATGAACAGTTTCAGGAGTATCTACAAGCACAAACTAGGAAATATGTGCATATATAGAATTTTTGGTTAGGGCCCCTTCATCCCTTAACCCTCTTGCCCATTCATGCCATGCCAACTGTTTTTGGGGTTTTGTGTTGCAATCCTCATCCCTGAGGCCTGGGATCAGGGCTGGGATCCTCCCATCTGCCCAAAAAGCAGATATAAAAACCCTTGAGGGCAATTCATCCCAGCAGTGACCTAAAACCCTCTCTGAAGGTGGCTGCCTCAGCCTGGTACCTTCTGTAGGACTGAGGTGACAAGACTTGAAAATTTGGGGAGTAAAATTAAGTGGAATCATGTGGAGTTGATTCTGTTTTCTTTGTAGTTTTTCCAGATCCATTGACTTTTATACAAATTCAGGGTGAACATCAAACTTTTGGTTCCCTCCTCTAAGAAAAACCCCAAATAACAAACCACAAGAAGTTGCATAATTCCATGATGGGAAAACAATTTGGTGCCCATTCCAGAGTATTTCAAAGAGAGACAATTTTAAAGCCAGCAGCAATTGAGCCCAGGCAGTAACAAGCCCTGAAATGAAGGGCAGCACCCACAGCCAAGACAGGCACCCAAAAAGCTGCTCTGGCACCCATCAGGAGGATCCTGTGGGTGCAGGAGGAAACAATGGGATGGTGCAAGGCCAGTGACAACCCTGTGGAGCCACAGGGAAGGTCCTGGAGGCTCCCTGGATCTGAGGAGGGGGTTAAGTCTCCTCCTGCACATCTGGCAGAGCAGCAGCTGCTGCGCTGCCCTGATATGTGTCAGCCCCTCTTATTTCACAGAGAGGGGGTGGGAGTAGGTGTAGGATCAGGGTTGGTTACAATGTGCCTTTCAAGCTTTTATTGGTTCCCTAATCTCTCCTTTCAGAAAAAAAAATGAGGAGGGGGGAAATAAAGAGAAGAATTTTGCTGGGAGCCAGGCAGGCCTTATTCCCCCTCAGATCTGCCCTCCCTCGCCCACATACAAGGAGGGAGCTCTTCTTACCAGTTGAATTTTTTTTCCCCTAAAAACATTTGAGCAGGATTGAGCAACGAGAGGGCCTGGGAAGTTGAAAGAGCTGAGCTCACAGTGTCAGTGTGTGGAACCTCACTCACCTGTCAGGCGAAGCTGCCACCTGAGCACACCCTAAAGCTCTGATCCGGCTGGCGCTTAAACATTAATTAATCAGGCTGTGTGAGAATTATCAAATAAAATTAAAGAAAGGTAAAATAAGTGTAAACTTGAAGGCTTGGCTAAGCTGAGGTCCATTGGCCTGCAGCTGGTAGGGATATCTGGAAAGCACATCCCATCACAGCACTTTGCCCTCCCAGCGCAGAGGCTGAGACAGATTTCTGGAGTTTTTTGAGGGAATAGGTGCAGAGTCAGGAGGTGCTGAAGTTAAAACATATATTGGTAAGGGAAAATACCAAAATTACCAGAAAAAAACTTGTTAGCAGAAGAACCTCCTGCAGCCCAGGGGAGGAGAAGCACCACAGAGCTCAGGAGAAGCAGCAATTCTGAGGTCTGGGCAAAGAGCTTGGAAAGAGCAGCAACAAAAGGATAACACTGATACGGGTGGGGAAACAGTAAAATGAGAAACAATGAAAGAGACAGCAGTAAAACATGCATCTGTTATTTAATCCTGGGTAAATACCCAGATTAGTGACATCAGTCTCCGCTGTTTATTTGGAGCTTACTTTGGAGCCGTGTCTCCCAAGGCTATCACAGCTGTGGAAAGCACAACCAAGGATTTATCCAGGCTATGGCTGGTCCTGTACAACACAGGCATCAGGCAAAACTAGAGTTTCTATGGAAAACTTGTCTTTCCAGCCCTCATGCTCATGAAAATAAAGCTGGTGTGACCTGGCAGAGCAAGGAAATTCAGAAGTTTCAGAGTTTCTCTTCAGAAGTTGTCACGTCATGTCGCAGTCACTCAGTGCTTAGATGGGCTTTGAAGGTTCACGTGGACACTGACTCTTTTTTTTCATTGTTTTTTATCCCTGGCTGATGCCATCTTCACTTCCCTACAAGGGCTGGCTCTGGTTCATAGAATTCCAGAATCACTGAGGTTGGAAAAGAGCTCCAAGATCATCCAGTCCCCCCTGTGCCCCATCCCCACCTTGTCCCCCAGCCCAGAGCACTGAGTGCCACATCCAGGCCTTCCTTGGGCACCTCCAGGGCTGGAGACTCCAAACCTCCCTGGGCAGCCCCTGCCAAGGCCTCACCACCCTTTCCAGCCAGAAATTCCTCCTCATGTCCCACCTGAGCCTCCCCTGGCCCAGCTGGAGGTCATTTCCTCTTGTCCTGTCGCTGACTCCCTGGGAGAAGAGGCCGACCCTCAAGTGAAAAAGCAAAATTTGCCCAATTTCTGAAGAAAAAAAAAAAAATAAAAATTGACAAACACAATCCATGCAGGAAAAAAGCTTTTTTGTTTGTTTGTTTGTTTTGTGTTTGACCAGGTCAGCCCACAAGAAACACCAAACCTGATCCCACTGCAGAGGTCCCATTCCTCATCCAAGCCACTGGGAGCAGAGCTGGAAGGTGAGACATTTTCACGGGGCTGCTGATGTTCTTGGAGATAAATGTGTGAAGCTGCTGCTGGTTTTGCCACTTGGTATCGAGGAGGGGAAGGCTGTGGAAGTGTCACTGAGCACCAGGGGCAGCTGGCAACTGCTGAGAAAGGCACATGGAAAACATGACGCCGAGCGAGCGGGGCTAATTAACACCAGTTTCTTAAATTAGAACACTTTTAATGGCTGGTGGTTAAAAATAACCCCTTAATGACAGCTAAAAATAGCTGCTGCCGAGCCCCAGAGTATTCTGACCTCCATGACACTGGGGGGAATATTTCCCATGACAGGCAGGTGTAAATCACATTTCCCTTTTAAATCCTGTTCTCTCTGGGGTGGGCTGCAAAGCCTCGTGCCTGACCTCGAAAACCAGCTTGCAAACATGCAAGAGGAACCTGGAGCACTCCTCTGGATGGTGGGCAACACATGGGTGTCATGTGTGGGATGAGCAAGTGGAGACAGGATTATCTTGGGTTGTCCTCATCTGCAGACATGAACAGGGAAAAATACTGAGGGAATGGGAAACAGGCAGGAGCAGGGATGTGAAAGGTGGTGCTGGAATTAGGGACACAGGAGACCACAAACTCCATTTCCAGCTCGGTTGCTGACCTCTTGTGTGAGCTGGGAAGGTTCCTCATCATCCTGCTGTGCCCCAGAGCCAGGCCTAGATCTCCCAGATCCTGGAGGAGGATGACCAGGATAATTTCTCTTAGACGCAATGATGTGTCTCACAGGAAACAATCAGGAACATAAAAATGGAAAATACTGCCTAATTTCCCTTAATATGTGAACCAAACCCAAACAATCTGGAAGGCAGACATCCACTGAGGACTTCTGGAACAGAAATCAAATATATCCAGTGCTGCCTTAAACATTTTGTTACTTTTGTTGTGTTCCTTTGTGCTGTGCTTGGCCCTAACCTGGGGCCTGTCATATGGAGACTCTCAGTGACAGCTGAGAGAAATCTACAGCCTGCTTTTCCCTGGCAAAATGCAGACATATCCCATGGAATCTACCTGGAAAAATTACTTTGGATGTAAACCCCTCTGCGTTTGTCCCTCTGTTTGCAAATGAGGCAAATTACTTCAACAACCACACAAACTCAGTTGTTTTCATTGAAGTGAAGAGTATCTGAAAGGCCAGAAAGTAGGAAAAAGCTTCCCTAAAACCAGGCACGCTAAAGGAAAGCTGGACTTTAGGGTTTCTCTTCTTTTCTTCTCTTCTGGGAATTTCTTTGCAAATCCTGTCCAAAGTCCTGTTCCTGCCCATATTCTGCACACACCAGACACACTTCAAATAAAAGGAACAGGTGGAAGTAGAAGACCCTCAGCCTGTGGTGTTGTCTTGTCTAGCCCATAAAATCCCTGGGCTTTTCAATTCTTCCCTTTCTTTTGGCACAAGGCAGATTCTGATTTGTTTGGGGAGGAGATCCCTCCATCTTAAAAAAAAAGATGAGACTCGAGAGAGAGACTTTTTACAAGAACATGTAGTAACAGGACAAGGGGGAGTGGATTCAAACTGAGAATAGGTTTAGATTAAATATGAGGAAGAAATTGTTGGCTGTGAGGGTGGGGAGGCCCTGGCACAAGTTGCCCAGAGAAGCTGCGGCTGTCTCTGGATCCCTGGAAGTGTCCAAGGCCAGGTTGGATGAGGCTTGGAGCAACCTGGGCTGGTAGAAGGTGTCCCTGCCCATGGCTGGGGGTTAGAATGAGAAGACCTTTAATGTCCCTTCCAACCCAAACCATCCCATAATTCCATGATCTTGTCGTCACGCAGAGATTGGTGCATTCTGGGACAACAGTCAGAGACAAACCTCGGCTCTGATGCCCATCCCAAGCTCTCCTGCTTCATTAGTGAGATGAAGGGAAGTTAAACCAGCTTCCACTTTGCTCCCTGTGTCTCATTCCCTTGTTCCAATGGCATTCATTAGATGGGCCAGATGGTTTTCCTCCCTTTGCCTGCTGCTGAGGCCGAGCCCTGCAAACACTTTCTGCTGCGAACACGAGTTCAGCACATGCACGGCCTTGGCAGAATTGGAGCCTAAATTTGTTCCTGTTTCTGAATTCCAAGATGGATTTTGATGCAGTAGTTATTTAACATATTAAAATATCAGGTTTCTGCCCACACACATAATACATGATGTATAACAGACCTTGCAAGGCAGCCATTGGAAAAGACCCCTTAATCTGCGATTTATGCAGGAGGAAGAGTTCCTGTTCCTTGTTTTTCAGCTTGAATTTATACATGACCAAAGGTGTCGCCCCTCAGAAGCTCCACGATGTACATCTGGTTTCACATGCTGTCCTTTCACCCACAACCTAAAATCATAAGCTGAAACTCCACAGACACTAATGAAAATTATTCCCCTTTGAGCTGCTTTATTAAAATGCAACCTCAAGAAATACTGGCAAGCCAGGAAAGCGACTTTAATCCAATACTTGTTATCCTCTTCCACAGGTTTTAAATCAGCCTCTTTGCTCCCTACTTTGAGCAAATACACCCTTATTGTTTTCCTAGTCCTGCTATGACCTTCTGGGAACGTTTTCATCGGGTAAAGCAACCTGCAGTCCCCTACTTTATAAATCTCCCTCATTCCAAGTGTTAACACCGGCTAATTCTCCGCTTCAGAAAGGAAATCATGTTTGTTTTTTTGAAGAGCCTGCTGGGAAGAGGAATATTTGCATTTAAAATATTTTTTTTCCCCGTTTCATAAATTGTCGTGAGTTCTCTTCCCAGCGGGCAGCAGAGGGCTGTTTATATAAGTGGAGAGGGAAGCTCACTTTTCCCATTACTTCCACAAAAGTACGATTAACAGCGATAACTATGCTAATTATTGCACTAACTGGACCTGGAATGCACCTCACCGGCCGGAGAGGCGATGCATTTGGGTAATAATTAACTCCTTTTTTCCCTCAATTACCTTTTATTAGGAGAGCAGGAGGCGTCGAAGCAAAACAGCTGCATATCTTCCAAGAAAAGCCCGTGTTTTCCGAAGGAACTCAAGCGGAGGCGCCTTATTAACGAGGAATAGGCAGGACAAACATTGCCATGGCGAGCTCAGCTCTGGAGTTACTTGGCTTCTCCCTCAGCCTGCTGGGCCTGACCGGGACGTTGATTGCCACCCTCCTGCCCCACTGGTGGCGGACGGCCCACGTGGGCCCCAACATCGTCACCGCCGTGTCCCACACGAAGGGGCTGTGGATGGAGTGCGTGTGGCACAGCACCGGCATCTTCCAGTGCCAAGCCCACCGCTCCCAGCTGGCGCTGCCCCCCGACCTGCGGGCCGCCCGTGCCATGATGGTGACCTCGTGCTCCCTGTCGGTGCTGGCCTGCGGGATGGCCGTGGTGGGGATGCGCTGCACGCGCTGCGCCGAGGGCAACCCCGCCAAGGCCTCCGTCGCCGTCTCCGGCGGCACCGTTTTCATCGTGGCCGGGCTCCTCTGCCTGGTGCCCGTGTCCTGGAGCACCAACGACGTGGTTCTGGATTTCTACAGCCCCGTGCTTCCCGGCGGGGTGAGGTACGAGCTAGGCCAGGCTCTGTACCTGGGCTTTGCCTCGGCGCTGCTCACCGTCCTGGGGGGAGCGTTGCTGTGCGCGCCCGGCTGCTGCCGTGGGGATGAGGGGCCTTTCCAGCCCGGCAGCCTCCGGACTGCTCCCTCCTCCAGACCACCGGCTGCCTACAAGGGAAACCATCCCTCTTCCCTGACATCTGCTTCCCACAGCGGATACAGACTGAGCGACTACGTGTGAGTTCCCCGCGAGCGGCCGGCGAGACGCAGCTGCCTCAGGGTTTCTGTGCGTGGCACCAAACACAGCTGAGATAACTTGGGATTTGTGCTTGGAATTCACACTTGGAATTTACATTTTGAATTTACACTTGGAATTCATACTTTGAACTTACACCTCGAACTTGTGCTTCGAATTTACACTTTGAATTTTTAATTTGAATTTACACTTTGAATTTACCCTTCAAATTTATACCTTGAATTTATACTTTGAATTTACCTTTCAAATTTATACTTTGAATTTATACTCCGAACTTACACTTCAAATTTACACTTTGAATTCATACTTTGAATTTACCTTTCAAATTTATACCTTGAATTTATACTCCGAACTTACACTTTGAATTTATACTTTGAATTTATACTTTGAATTTTTACTTCGAATTTATACTTCGAACTTACGCTTCAAATTTATACTTTGAATCTATACTTTGAACTTACACTTCAAATTTATACTTCAAATTTACACTTTGAATTCATGCTTTGAATTTACACTTCGAATTTATACTTTAACCTCATAAGGATTGCGACGCAAAATTTACCTCTGTCCGTTTCTTCCCGTCCTTTCTTTCTGCAGAAGGGAAGAATGTGTGTTTTTTGGGGAATAAATACAAAGGAGGCTTCGATATTCCCGGACCTGCCCACCTTCAATCAGGGCTTTGCAGGCAGGTGGTTCAAGGGCAGTTCTGTCAAACGTGACATTTTGGGTTGTAGTTTGCGCCCTGCAACCAGCACTGAAGCAGAACTGGCCACAACTTGTTATTTTTTTCCAACAAGAGGAGCTGTTTTGCCCAAACTGCAGAATTTTGTGGGATACACAGGGATTTTCAGCACTGATTGCCTGCTCGATTTCTCATTTCCATAAGGCATGAATGTTTCCTTGTGACAAGGTACTAATTTTACTTTAACTGTTTGCTTTTTTATCGCCCCTTGGAACACGAGTTTCAGTAGCATTATGACAGATGTGCTTGACAGTCTGTTCTAGCCAATATTTTAAGTTGCACTGCAATGTTTTGACCTTATCAAAATCAACTTTCTGCACATTTTTGAAATGCACAGGCAGGGAAACAAACCACGGCAGTGGTTCAGAGCTGGGTTTTTTACAAGGGTCAGTGCTAGAATGAAACTGGATGTTTGATGTTAAAACATTAATTAAAAAAAAAAAATTAAAAAGAAAAATTATCAGGGTTTGTCCCAGAATGGGCATTTTGCTTTTGAGCAGATTTAACACTCTGTTCAATCTATGCATAGACACTGGAAAAACAGTTTCTAGAACCCTGTTCCCAAATCCTGTGTAATGAAATGGGCTCATTTCTTGGGCTCAGTCCTGGTATTTTTTACCTGAAGTCCTGGCAGAAGGTGCATTGGGGTTAACAAGGATATTTCCATCTCCTCCAGTGGGATTTGGGGAACTTGCATTCATCCAGGATTCGGGGCACAGGGCAGCTTCCATGTCATTCATGGATTGTGATCACTGCCTGGCAGGAATATCAAATCAAGACATTTCCTTCTAAAATCCTCACAGAATGAAATCACTCCACAGTGTGCTCAAGCAATTAAAAATCAAAATAATGAACAAAGAAGCCCAGCCCTCCCATTTCATGCTGTAAATGAAATCCCATGCACACAAATTCTGGTATAAAACCACCACAAGGAAGGAAAGCACTGTTAAACCAGAAAGTTATAGATCTCCCCAGTCCAAAATAGGGACCAAAACACCGAAAAAAATGTAACAACAAGACCTGTGAGGTAACTACCCTTAGTCTGGCCAAAAAAAAAGGTTTTTTGCTATTATGTTATTACCTTGTAGCAGCTCCAGGGCTGGGAGCTTTTCACCCTGACCCTTCCTTTTGGGGCTGATCACCTTTGCCACTGGTTTTGTGTGGATTTGAACTGTGACAGAGGGTTTTGCTGCACTGGTGAAGGTTAACAACAGCACCGTTTTTTAAAAGACAAAATGGCATTTCTAAAGCAATTTGCTGAGACCAGGAATAGTAAAAAAGGATCTGGGACCAGACTTTGGTGGTTTCTCGTGATGTAGTGACAGGACAAGGGGGAATGGCTTCCCACTGCCAGAGGGCAGGGATAGATGGGATATTGGGAAGGAATTCCTGGCTGGGAGGGGGGGGAGGCCCTGGCCCAGGTTGCCCAGAGAAGCTGTGGCTGCCCCTGGATCCCTGGAAGTGTCCAAGGCCAGGTTGGACGGGGCTTGGAGGAACCTGGGACAGTGGAAGGTGTCCCTGCCCATGGCAGGGGATGGCACTGGATGATCTTTAATGTCCCTTCTAACACAAACCATTCCATGGTTCTATGACTGATCACTGACACTGCAAACACCTCATTAACAGCCTGTGAGGTGCAAAGAATCCAAAAAACTGCTTTCACAGTGGCTTTTTAGAGAAGATAGAGACCAACTATTTACACATTTTCTGGGATGCCTTTCCAGGAGCGAAGGTGGCCCAGGGAAGGGGGTCAATCACCACGGGGTTTCCTGTATTTACATCACAATAGATCCTGCCAGGGGATTAGATATCAACCTGAAGGAGGGCTTTGGACAGCCATGAATGCTGGAACACGAGTCCAAGTGCAGGAAATGGGCTGGTGGGTCATTAGGTGGTGTGTTTGTAATATACTGATAAATGAACTCTCTTGCCAAGATGTTTGTGTGGTGGGAATACTCCTGTATAGTGCTATTCTTACTGCACAGAGTCCCAGCCAAGCAGGATACGTGACAGTAGCGGGAACTGTTTATAAAGCCCTGGCAAAAATACCTGGAAGTGCTCGGATGTCAATAAAGGCAGGGAAATGGTTTCTTTCACAGGGGGTTGTGAACCAGTGGATCTTGTTCCATTGTAAAGCTGACAATTTCTGCTTGTTTCTTTTTCTCTCTTTCTCTCTCTTTCTTTCTCTTTCTCTCTCTTTCTTTCTCTTTCTCTCTCTTTCTTTCTCTTTCTCTCTCTTTCTTTCTCTTTCTCTCTCTTTCTTTCTCTTTCTCTCTCTTTCTTTCTCTTTCTCTCTCTTTCTTTCTCTTTCTCTCTCTTTCTTTCTCTTTCTCTCTCTTTCTTTCTCTTTCTCTCTCTTTCTTTCTCTTTCTCTCTCTTTCTTTCTCTTTCTCTCTCTTTCTTTCTCTTTCTCTCTCTTTCTTTCTCTTTCTCTCTCTTTCTTTCTCTTTCTCTCTCTTTCTTTCTCTTTCTCTCTCTTTCTTTCTCTTTCTCTCTCTTTCTTTCTCTTTCTCTCTCTTTCTTTCTCTTTCTCTCTCTTTCTTTCTCTTTCTCTCTCTTTCTTTCTCTTTCTCTCTCTTTCTTTCTCTTTCTCTCTCTTTCTTTCTCTTTCTCTCTCTTTCTTTCTCTTTCTCTCTCTTTCTTTCTCTTTCTCTCTCTTTCTTTCTCTTTCTCTCTCTTTCTTTCTCTTTCTCTCTCTTTCTTTCTCTTTCTCTCTCTTTCTTTCTCTTTCTCTCTCTTTCTTTCTCTTTCTCTCTCTTTCTTTCTCTTTCTCTCTCTTTCTTTCTCTTTCTCTCTCTTTCTTTCTCTTTCTCTCTCTTTCTTTCTCTTTCTCTCTCTTTCTTTCTCTTTCTCTCTCTTTCTTTCTCTTTCTCTCTCTTTCTTTCTCTTTCTCTCTCTTTCTTTCTCTTTCTCTCTCTTTCTTTCTCTTTCTCTCTCTTTCTTTCTCTTTCTCTCTCTTTCTTTCTCTTTCTCTCTCTTTCTTTCTCTTTCTCTCTCTTTCTTTCTCTTTCTCTCTCTTTCTTTCTCTTTCTCTCTCTTTCTTTCTCTTTCTCTCTCTTTCTTTCTCTTTCTCTCTCTTTCTTTCTCTTTCTCTCTCTTTCTTTCTCTTTCTCTCTCTTTCTTTCTCTTTCTCTCTCTTTCTTTCTCTTTCTCTCTCTTTCTTTCTCTTTCTCTCTCTTTCTTTCTCTTTCTCTCTCTTTCTTTCTCTTTCTCTCTCTTTCTTTCTCTTTCTCTCTCTTTCTTTCTCTTTCTCTCTCTTTCTTTCTCTTTCTCTCTCTTTCTTTCTCTTTCTCTCTCTTTCTTTCTCTTTCTCTCTCTTTCTTTCTCTTTCTCTCTCTTTCTTTCTCTTTCTCTCTCTTTCTTTCTCTTTCTCTCTCTTTCTTTCTCTTTCTCTCTCTTTCTTTCTCTTTCTCTCTCTTTCTTTCTCTTTCTCTCTCTTTCTTTCTCTTTCTTTCTCTCCTTCCCTCCCTCCCTCTCTTCCTTTCTTTATCTCTTATTTTACTCCTTTTTTTCCCCTTCTTGAAAACCAGCACCTGAGGTGCACTGAGTGTCACAAAACCAGACAGAGCCACTGACAGAAAGAAACTCTCTGGGTCATGAACTGGTTGGTGGTTTTGTTCTGTTTCTTCCACAATTCCTGGAATGAGGTAACTATCCCACAAGCAGGTTTGTGTCTGTAAGAATGGTGGGCCAGGCCAAGGTGTTTCATAAGGACCAGGAGCAGCTCAAAGAAGAGCTGAAAACTTATCCTTTTATTTTTCTCCCTCTCTATGTCATCATCTCATCCTTTCATGCCTTGCTTTTCCATGCAGCATGAGGGATATGTTCTTTATCACATTTCCTATTCCTACCACCAAATGGGCACCTGATCATGTTGATTCCCAGTTTGATTCAGATCATCCTTCCCAATTCCTCTGCCCATGGCATCAGAAGATATGTTTAAACCTGGTGAGGGCTGATCCTGCCCAAGCATAAATCAGAGGGGCTCAGCTGAAGTTGTGTTACCCCTCTTTCTTCACAGTGGCTCTAAAAGGTTTCCCCCCTTTACACCAGTTTGTTAAACAGTTTTCTATAAACTCAAACATCTGAATGGGCTTAAAATGCTCTACAGAGAAGAAAGGCAGGATATACCAACCTCCCTCCCTTTTTCTTCCTGGGGGGGGGGTGTGGTGAAAGCTTGTTAATTTTATTTACTGCCTTAAGCATGAACAAAACACATTAATTTCATCAGCTCCCACCTAAAAGATAATCAGTAAGCAAACTGTTAGAAAGCAGGGTGAATAAAAAGAGGGAATCAATGCACAGATTTGATCTGTTAAGAGCTGCAAGGTATATATTTCATATGTGTGGATGCACCAAATGGTGAAACTCTGCCTCGATCGACTTTAGCGAGGTCAGGATTTCACCCATAAGCTCATTAATATTGTCAATATCCCCAAATCTATTATAGAGCTTTTAACTAAAAGGCCTCCAGAGCAAAGAGAATCAAAGTCATGGGAGTTTTGCCCCCTTAAGAGGGGTGGCTTGTGTTGGCCATTTCACAAAGTGTTCGCTATCGAGCAGAGTGGCTGCAACCCTCGGGATGTCTGCGGGAGTTCTCCCACCACTCCAATCAAGGACAATCCATTTTACTTTTAAAATGCCCTAATCACTGGTATTGATCACCCTCTCTAAGAGGGGGTGCTCTTGGATCCATCCTGGCTCGGGATATCCCTTTTTCCCCGACAATTCCCGCTCAATGAGGCTGCTTTTGTGATGCACCTCAGCTCCATTTCATTGCTCCCAGCCCTTCATACTGACAGAGGGCAGGGTTGGATGGGATATTGGAAAGAAATTCCTCCTTGGGAGAGTGGGGAGGCCCTGGCCCAGGTTGCCCAGAGAAGCTGTGGCTGCCCCTGGATCCCTGGAAGTGTCCAAGGCCAGGTTGGACGGGGCTTGGAGCAACCTGGGCTGGTGGAAGGTGTCCCTGCCCACGGCAGGGGGTGGCACTGGATGATCTTTAAGGTCCCTTCCATCCCAAAGCATTCCATGATTCTATGATTTGTCTCATGGAAAATTCATTGAAAATTGCTTGGAAGCAAATGTCTTCTAACAGCTGCATGCAGAGAAAACAACCTGTTTGTTTGGATGATGATAATGTGGCAGAAACAACCCCTAAAGAAATTTGATGATGAAATTTTGGTAATGAACTAAATGAATTTACTAATGGGGATCACAGGGTTAGGGTTTCTTCCATAATATTTAGAATTATTGTTAAGAACTGTTAATAAAACAGGAGGTGGGGGAAGAGAGGGATGGCAGTGAGCCAGGCAAAGAGAAATAGCCCTTAAACACCCAAGATCTCAGTCTGTGAAAGAAGGACACAGAGCTCACATTTCCCACAGTTTTGAGCTGAAAAAACAAATCCCCTGTGGGTCCCAGAGGGTCTGGCTGCACACAGAAGCTCTGGGGCCTTTGCACCTCAGCCTTAACCTAAATACAGGAGGGAGAGAAGTGCAGGGATGAGACAAGTGAGGGAAAAGACCTCCAGGGGAGCTCCCTGGAGCACAGTGGCTCCTTTAGAGTTGTGTTATTTGTGCCTGGCCACATAAGGATCATGGAACCACAGAATGGTTTGGGTTGCAAAGGACATTAAGATCATCCAGTGCCACCCCCTGCCATGGGCAGGGACACCTTCCACCAGCCCAGATTGCTCCAAGCCCCATCCAACCTGGCCTTGGACACTTCCAGGGATCCAGGGGCAGCCACAGCTTCTCTGGGCAACCTGGGCCAGGGCCTCCTTACCCTCCCAGCCAGGAATTTCTTCCCAAAATCTAATCTAGCCCTGCCTTCCTTCAATTTAAGGCCATTCCCTCTCATCCTATCACCACCTGCCCTTGGGAAAAGTCCCTCTCCAGCCCTCTTGTGGCCCCTTTAGGCACTGAAAGGCTCTTATAAAATCTCCCTGGATTCTTAATGCTCTTTTAAAATATCCTCTCTTCTCACGATTCAAGGCATCAAAGAGGGCCAAGTCAATAATCATAACAACTTAATAACTTTTTTACACCACTGGTATCTTGCTCTCTCTCTTTGTAAATAAAGATCTTCAAAACACAGAACGGAATTGAAATTTCTTCCTAATATGTCTCCAATTTACTCTCACCACACCCTTACATCTGGACTTGTCTGAAGGCTTTGAAACACTCTGTGCCCCAAGGAACCTAAAACTTTGCCAAAGTCATTCAGCCCATTTCTCTAACACTTCTAACTACTGATACAAAGGAAAGTCAAGGAATTCACAGCCTGATTTGTCTGACCAAGTACAAACAAATGAGTTTCTGTGATAAGAACTGAACAGTGAGCATTAGAAAAGCTGCTAAGAAACCCCATTGAAGGGGTTGTCCCATCAGCAGCACAAAGCTCCAGGACCCCAACCCAGTGAGGGTCTCAGTATCTAAACTCAGATACAGATCAGAGAATGAATCATAAAATCCTGGAATGGTTTGCGTTGGAAAGGACCTTAAAGCTCATCCAGTTCCAACCCCCTGCCATGGGCAGGGACAACTTCCACCAGCCCAGGTTGTTCCAAGCCCCGTCCAACCCTCCCCCAAATCACTTGAGCTGCCAGAGCTGACTGTGAACAGCAGGGCACAAACAGTGAGAGCCCCTGGAGCTGGTCACAAACTGCAGCCCAGAGTGGGAAACTCAGGGGGAATTATGCTCCAAAGCCATAGCTCACACCTAGGAACCCACAGGCAGCTCAGAGGTGGCAGAGCATCACAACACTTATTTCTGAGTACAGGAATTACAGAATCCCAGAATCTCAGAGGTTGGAAAAGAGCTCCAAGATCATCCAGTCCCCCCTGTGTCCCAT
>VYXB01002758.1:44310-56236 GCA_013397135.1 Pachyramphus minor
AGAAGGTCCCCCCTGAGCCTCCTTTTCTCCAGGCTGAGCCCCCCCAGCTCCCTCAGCTGCTCCAGCCCCTTCCCCAGCTTTACCAGGAAACACTCCCTGTGTCCAGGACTGAGGATGAATCTGCATTCCAGCTCAATGCCATCTACAAATCCATCTTCCCTGTCCAAAGGAAAAGAATATCTCAGTGGAGGATGATCTGAATTATCTGCTACACCTGATTTAAACTTCACTATACTACATGGGAGCCAAGTCCAACTCATGTTTCACCTGAATGCCTGTGGAAAAAGCCACCTACAGCTCCCTGTAGGTTAATCCCAGAATCCCAAAGGATGCAGCCAATAGCTCCTTTCCTATTTAAACCCAGTCTGAATTGGGTATTAACTACCTGCTGTGTTTGGCAGATCTCTTATTCCTAAAATAAATAACTGTATGAAAAGCCATAAACTCTATATTGGACTTTTTCATTTAAAAAAAAATTTTCAAAAAATAATAATAATAAAAAAAATCAAAGTACTGTCAGGATTTGAGCAGCCTCACTTATTGCAGTAAGTCTGGCTTCCACAGCTGTTCCTGCTGTACTGGGTCCTTCAGCCAAGAGTAGCTGCAGTCCAACATTTCCTCCTTAAGTTATCCAAGTTATCCCTCACTCAGAGCAAAGCCAAGTGAGTTTTGGACAGGACTTGCATGCTAGAAATTATGAATGTGCTCTTATTAGAGCAGGTTGCATGTTTTACATTAAACAGCCATTCAAATAACAGTCCAACAAAATGTTTGTGGAGATGAGAGTTACTTTGGCTAAAAGAACACATTTTTCTTCCAGCCTCCATCAAAACTCACCCATATCTATCACTCTCAGGATCTAAGGACGTTAATGAAGATTTTACTTAAACTTGGTTGAGCTCCTTCCCTGCTGCCAGATCCTGTTCTCCTGTTTCATAGTTGCACCAGTTCAGAAATTGCCTGGTTCTCACTGGGGACGAGCCTTTTACAGGTTCCACTGCAGCTCATAAAAGGGGGGGGGGGGAAAGGAGAAGGAAAAAAAAAGCATAAAAAAAAAAAAAAAAAGAGGAAAGTAGCATTTTCTCCTCCTGCCTGTGCTGAGCTGAGACCCACAGAGTGTCTCATAAAGGGGTTTGGTTTTGTACAATCCCAGAATGGTTTGGGGTGGAAGGGACCTTTAGGATCACCCAGTGCCACCCCCACACCTTCCACTAGCCCAGGTTACTCCAACCTGGCCTTGGACACTTCCAGGGATCCAAGGGCAGCCACAGCTTCTCTGGGAATTCTATCCCAACCTCTCACCACCCTCACAGGGATGGATTTCTTCCCAGTATCCCATCTAACCCTGCCCTCTGGCAGTTTGTGGCTTTGTCAGAAGCCATTCCCCCTTATCCTGTCACTCCAGGCCCTTGTGAAAAGCTCCTCTCCATGTCAAACCCTGAAAGATTTCCTCTAAAAACCAGAGAATTTCAGTGTCCCAGCAGAATTCCAAGCCTTGTTCTGAGTTAAAAACCAGGCCTGGCAAGCTGGTTAAATGAAGTTAAAGATTAGCAGTGTTGCCATCCTGTGGCTGCCTTCAGCAAAGACTCAAGGCATGATCCTGAATTTATTAAATCACCAGAAAGCAGATTGCACCTGGATTCTGCTGTTAAAATGAAGAGACAGTAATTAAAGTTGTTACTATTACAGAATATAATTAGCCCTTTGTGGCAGTAATTATTTATACTGCAAGAATGTGTGTAAAATAAATAAGGTTGTATCACCCCTTCCACTGTGATTCTTACCCTTGTGGATTTACAGGTCAGATTTAAAACTGACTTATAATTAAGCTTGAATTATCTAAACAGCAACTACAAATTGAAAAGTAAAAATCACCTTAGTGCAGAAAAAAAGAAGGAATTTAAAAAGGACAAGGAGTCAGTTTAAGTTTAATGGCCTTCACATTTGAAACGGCTTTTAAGTAAAATTTTAATGTTCCAACCCCTGAATTAATTTATCTTATGACTGCTATAGTAATTTGTGATTTTCAGTAATTTAATTATATTTTCTATCCCTCCTCCCATCCCTTCTCTGCAGTATCACACCAAGCTCTTCCATACTGACAAAGAACATCCAAGGGAAGGAATTCCCACAGCCCACATTAGACAGGTTGGACGTTAGTTCATTAGCAAGTTAGAAAACTAAAATTCTTTGTACTAAATCTACCAAAAATCCTGTCACCTGGTAAGAAATCTCAGCTCCTGGCAGGAAATAACAGAAACACGACTTAGATTTGGAAAGTTTGTAGGTAAAGAAAGTGTGAGTGCCCTGGCAAATGCTCCTGGGTCATTGTAAACTTCCAGTGTTATTTGGGAGGTGAGCCCTGGCCCAGGTTGCCCAGAGAAGCTGTGGCTGCCCCTGGATCCCTGGAAGTGTCCAAGGCCAGGTTGGACGGGGCTTGGAGCAACCTGGGCTGGTGGAAGGTGTCCCTGCCCATGGCAGGGAGTGGAATGGGATGAGCTTTAAGGTCCCTCCCAACCCAAACCATTCTGGGATTCCATGATTCATTTGGAAAATTGCTTCCCAACTCCTTGGAAAAGGAGGATGAATAGAAACAACGGTGCTTTTCCTGCCACCCCAGGTATTGGCAAAGCATTCCCCTGTTCTGGGTGGAAGAACAATGCCTGGGCACAAAGTGCAGTTGTTCCACACACACACAAACCCTTTCCCACTGCAGAGGATCCAAGGAACAGATTGCCATGAACAATAATCCTTGTTACTGCACTGTCTGCTCTAAATTTCATGTTGTGGTTCGAAAAACATTGCAGCAGGAGACTCCTTTGTGCTGTTCCTGCAGATCCAAGCAAGGAACACAGATCTGGCTTGTTGCTGGCTCCTGACTCTTCCATCCCACAGCAGAGGCACAGCGTTTTTATGGGGGCAGAATTCAGAATCCTGGAGCACACAGCCAACACATTCTCCCTCTTCTCCTTGCAGAGTAAATCCATACCTTCTTTCCTGCCCTGCTATTGATTTATAAGTACATCCAGCTGGTGCAACCCCACTGGTGCCAGGAAAAGGGAAAACAAAAACATCCACGGGGGCTCCTGCAGCTCAAAGTACCACTTTAAACAGGTTCAATTAGCCAGGCCGAGATCCCACAGATAGACACAGCCATTCCCATTCCAACCTGGCCCATTTCCATTTCCCTTAGCAAACAACACTTCAGAATTCCTTATTTCAGCTTGGTTGAAATCAAAACAGAGATGCCTGCCCAGCTTATTTATTTACTTTTCCTGGCTAAATGGGGGAAGTTTATACCGAGACAAAACCTGACATTATTTATCATCACAATTTGTCATCATTGTGCTTAAGATTCACATCATGTGGGGGGAAAGAATCCACAGAGGAATGCCAGGGAAATAACAGCCTTCAAAATTAAGCTTTTCTGGTTAAACTCATAGCAAGGAAAGCATTTTAGAAGGAAAACACAGAAGACACCCACCCAGGCAACAATGTGTGTGCATGTCTAGGTGGAGTTCATGCACAGACTGAACCTAAGAGCAGATTTAAATAATTGGATCACAGAATAATAATTGGAGCACAAAGAAATCCCAAACACAAAGATTTTGGGGAGTTGAACACCAACCAGCCCTCACAGAAAAGATGGCAACAAGTTAAAAGACACAAACAGGTTCTTCTCCTTTCAAGAGCACCAGGATCAGGTTTTCAGTCCCTGGAAAAGCCCCAATTTATGACCAGTTTCCAGACAGAGAGAAATCTGTGAACCTTTTTAATTATTCATGCCCTAAGAGGCAAAACCCTCTCGGGTTGCAGGCCAAGAGGCCTCAGGGCTGTGGCTTTCTGGGATTTCCAGCTGAGGGGAATGAGCAGCAGGATTCTCAGCAATATCACTTGGCTGCAAGTGGCTTCCAGGCTCCAGGAAAACACTGGCATAGGCTGGGTTGGCAGATGGGGAAAGGGAAAACTGAACTGCTCCCAGTTTGCACATTCCTGCTGGTGTTTGAGCACCTGCAGCCCTGGCACCAGGGGCAGGACACCAGGGAGGCTCCACAGGTCACACAGAGACTGTCAGAGTGCATGGAAGACCTTCTCCTGGATGGAAGTGGGAGGAAAGAGAGCAGGAAGAGCAGGAAGATCCAAGCAGCCAGGTCAGGGTAGCCTCAGCACCCAGGGAAATGGCACCAAGGAAACGGCAGAGTCCCAAAATGCCACACTTGAGGAAGGACAGAGCTGCTGTGTGGGGCTCTGGGGGAGTCAGGGAGAAGGATAATTGGCTCCAAATGTGGGGATTTTGTTTCAGGGTTTATTGCTGCCAAGTAAGGGCTGGGAGATCTCCCAGGCAGGTCTGTCTGGAACTAGCAGGGAAAAATACTTGGAGAGTCACAGAATGGTTTGGGTTGGAAGGGACCTTAAAGCTCATCCAGTTCTTACCTGCTGCCATGGGCAGGGACACCTTCCACCAGCCCAGGTTGCTCCAAGCCCCATCCAACCTGGCCTTGGACACTTCCAGGGATCCAGGGGCAGCCACAGCTTCTCTGGGCAACCTGTGCCAGGGCCTCCCCACCCTCACAGCCAAGAATTCCTTCCCAATATCTAATCTAAACCTATCATTCAATTTGAAGCCATTCCCTTTTGTCCTGTCACTCCAGGCCCTTATAAAAGTCTATTCAGAACTCTTTTTCTTCACCAGGTGGAAAGAAGCCAAAAATAATCACTTTTTATAGAAAAAAAAAAAAAGAAATAAAGAAGAAGAGAAATATCTTCCAGTACATGTGAGCTTGGAGTAGAGATTTTTGCTTTGTTTGCCTTGTTTGGGGTAACACTGTCACCTGCTGGCAGGAGAGTGCAAAACTGAAGTTTTGTGGCAAGAAAAGAGCCTTCCCATCCTAAAAGGAAAAAAATAAATGCAGGTAAAACCCACCCTGGAAAAGTAGGTGCTCCTGAGTAAGAAGGATCACCACCAGTGATCAAAAATCCCAAAGGTACCAAACTCCCTCCCTGCAACCAGACTCAGCTTCCCATCTACTTCCTCTCCCCCAAATGCCTGTTTCTTCTCCTTCCCAAGTCTCTCTCTACATCCCAGCTCAAATTAATCCACACCTGTCACTTTTCCTCTCCCAGCCACCTCCATTTCCACCTACACATTCCTCCTTTTTAACAAGTAAGGAATGACTCCTGACAGGAGCAGGGAGCCAGGGGGGGGAATCAGGCTCTGCTCCAGGGAATGAGGGGCAGGACAAGAGGGAAAGGCCTCGAGCTGTGCCAGGGGAGGGTCTGGTTGGACATCAGGAGGAATTTCTTGCTGGAAAGGGTTGTCCTGATGTCATGTAACCCATGATACCTCGTCAGAGAACTCCAGTCTGCCTCCTCTTCACGATCCTGACACTGCCAGAGCAGAAAACACACACACAATGTAGTTATTTGAAAAGCCTGTTCTCCTTGACAACAAGTTTTAATTTGATTGCTATTTATTTGATAATGTAGGCACACTCCCTCTGTTTATATAAAATATAGAGTCTGTTTTGAATCCATAGAAAAGTATCAAACAAATGTTGACCAAAAAGGCAATGGTTAAATAATTACAAGATGTGTAAATATAGGCAGCTGGAGATAGCAGGAAAAATTAACATCAATGGCACCACGTCTGGCTGTCTGAAAACCAACCATTATTACACAGCAGGAAGTCTTTCCAGGAGCAAGACAAGTCATGAATCCTTACCCATCTAAAAAGCTGCAAAATCTATCTGAAAACCCTTCTAAAAATCTGCAAAATCTATTTGAAACACACCTAAAAAGTTGCAAAGTCTATTTGAAACCCCTGGTGCAGTTACCTGTACATCCATGTGAAACAAGGCTCACGGAAATATTTGGATTTTAAGGTGGGATTTCCACGTGTTTTTGTTGAAGAGCAAAAGATCCTCATGATTTCGATGAGCAGCAACTCAATCAAGGAAAAGACCTGTCACTGACTGAGAGTTTAAACTGTTACACTGGAGATGATCTTCCCTATTTCTCCCCTGACCTCTTCAAGGACCTGCTCCACAGAAACGATGCCCAGAAATTCCAGGACATTCTTGGAAAGGTTGGGGTTGAAGGTGGCATTTCAGGTTTATCATTTTGCATCTCCCAGCAGAAAAAGGCTCTCAAGGCATGGATGAACTTTCCTCAGTTGATTATAAAATGTAATTCCTAAGAAATCCAGCCCTGTCTTCTTAGAAGGAAGATGGAAAAAAATAGTAACTATTTATTTGGAGAGAATGGATGTTATATAAATACAACAGACTGCAGAACTGGGACATAAAGTGGCTGAAAACTCAGCCACCATGAATTTCCTACAACTCTTTGCTTATTCTTGTTGAAATTTCTTTGTAGGCAACTCAGTTCATTTATCTGAAACACTGACACAGGCATTTGTTAATATTTCCTCCCTGTGAAACTTTTATGAAGCTACTTCTGCTTTTCTAAATATTAGTCCACTCTCTCAGAAGATGACAGAAAACAAACACTAATTAATTACACAACCAAATCCAGGGAAGAATTTAAAAAGACAAAAAGGTTTAATATGAATACATACCTACATTGTGTTGTATTTTATTGGCTAAGGGAGTTAAGTTTTGAAAAAGGAAAAGGGGGTGTTTCTAATGTCTACAATCAGATCCTGCTGCCTCAGGAAAATCTCCTGCCTACATTTCTTTCTTTAAACACAGAAACCAAACAATTAAGAACTTTTTTTCTGCTGTTTAATTCTAAACCAGGTCTCCAGAGGGTTTCTTCCTTTTGCTTTCTTGTTTCTTGCAGTTAAAAATTTCCACTTCTGTTTAATTCATCTCCAGCCCTGATCTGTGCTGCACCTTCCCATTCCACAGGTACTGAGGAGAATTATCTTACACTCTGCTCAACAAATAAGCCAAGATGCTGGAATGACACAATTTCCTCTTTTTTTAGCTCTTAAAGCACACCAGAGCTCACGAATACATTCTATTCTTCATGTGCCACACAGGTCACTGGAAGACATAATGCTTTGTAAACACCAATTTAGGGGCTCTGATGGAGACTTGCAGGTTACTGGGTGGCTTTTTAATACCCAGATTTCCCTGATTTCCTTAGGCTGTGGCATTTCTTGAAGCCACTTCCCAACTATTTCTTCTTCTGCAAAGCTACATTCCTGAAACCTGTGTCTTCTGCTTGGCAGTTTCTTCCCAGTGCTACGGCAAATACACACAGGGGACCTTAACTGGGAATTGAGGATTTAACATTTGCAAAAAGAAATGCCCTCAGACGTGGCTGCACTGACTTCAGACTGTGAAGAGTCTGCTAAAATTATTTGTTTGGATAAGCTCAGCCCTTATTTGTTTGAATCAGAGGTGGTTTGATCTTCAGGTGCAGAAGGAGACATTTGCTCAGTTCTGGGACGTTTTGGTGCTGGGGGATTTTGAAGACTGTCCTCAGGTGGCAGTGGCCTCTCTGAAACAAGCAGACAGGGACATCATTTAAGGCAAGAAAATTCAGATTAATGAAGTAGATTGTTTTGCTGAATTCATAAACAACTCAGCACTCACTGAAAATAACCCAACAACCCAGGTTGGAGAGAGTCCAGCACCTGAAACAAGGATATGCTGAAAGGATAATGGTCTTTAAAACCCACAGGTAGGACCTGGAGAACAAAATATCCAGGTGAATTTATTCCTGATTTCACTGTTATAAAACCTGTAGTGACATACAGCAGCTGCCCAAGAGCTACCACCACAGTGAGAACACATTTTATGCTGTCAGAAGCATCTTTCAAACACATCAAGGCAATGAAGAAGCTTTAGAATTTGCAACCAGGTTTGGGTTTTTTTTATAACATAAATCCATAATGGAAGAAGCTGATTGGCAAAAGACTTGGCTGGATGTTGAGAGCCAGCTTACCATGTTCCTGCTCTGAGGAAGGGGGCCCAGGAGCTGTGTCTGTGTCTGCAGGGGTGGCTGTATCTGGCTTCAGTGAAATCAAGTTTATTCTCCTTTAAAAGAGCAGAAATAGTTCAATTGCTTTATGGACATCATTTCCACAAATATTTTATTTGAAGATTTAATTCATACAGAATCAGGTAATTGTAAAGGTAGTTGAGATATATTTTACTGCATATTTTAAATTCTTTTTATTTGTTGAATGGAGCATCATCCCATCCCAATTCCCTGCCATGGGCAGGGACACCTTCCACCAGCCCAGGTTGCTCCAAGCCCCGTCCAACCTGGCCTTGGACACTTCCAGGGATCCAGGGGCAGCCACAGCTTCTCTGGACAACCTGTGCCAGGGCCTCCCCACCCTCACAGCCAACAATTTCTTTCTAATATCTAATATTTAAATACTTAATATTTAAACACTTAATATTTAAATACTAATATCTGAAGGGTCTTGCCAGCTGAAGGCTTCATTTCTGTACAGACAGTGGGACCTGAAGGCAGAATCACAGGATATTCCAAGTTGGAAGGGACCCACAAGGATCATCCAAGTCCAACTCCTGGCCCAAGACAGACCCCTATTGCTGCCACATGGTCAGGGCACAGCCACCAGGTGAACTCTGCTCCTGCCTCACATCTCAGGCAGGAATCTAAAAGCTGCACATTCGGGGTTCAGGAGACATTGTGACCTCCAACCAGAACAAAAAAGTTCCATGTCAAGACAGCTCCCACCAAGACCCCAGGGCTGGGAATTTCCCTCTAAACCCCAACCTCTGAAGGCAGCACAAGCCCAGCTTGTCTTGGCCTTGGCATTTACAGCTCAAAAGTGCCACATAAATCTCACCTCGGCGTCTTGAAACAGGCCTGTAAAGTGTTGAGGGCAATCCTGCGGGGCTGCTTTGCCTTGGTGCTCTGGGAGGCTGCCTGGCTGCTCTTCCTCTCCTCCGAGGACGGGGCTGGAACATTTTTGATGCCAACAGGTGTGGAAGGCGAGTCCCTCCCGGCAGCAGCACTGGGTGTTCTGGGCTGGAGGGCGGGAGGGCTGGGATCGCTGCTCCTGCCGGGAGGAGTCCCCTCAGGCAGCCTGGAGCCTGGGGAGGCAGCTTTGTGGGGCTGGCTCTTCTTCACCTTCTTCTCTGCTGCACCAGGAGTCCTGACACTGATCTGTGGCTTCTCCTTCAGCGGAATTCCCAGCTCATCCTCCTCGAAGGTGACGAACGAACAGTAGCCATCCGTGGAGGAAATAGCCAGGAAGGATCCGTCGCTGGACCTAGTTGGGATTTATTGTTTTTCCACTAAAATTCAAGGCCAGAACTTTTTTTCCAACCCCCACGCTGTCCCCGTCTTTTCACCCTCCCTTCCCCAAGTCCATGTGTACATTTAAGCCCTGAGCAGCAGAGTGAGATATCCTGACTGGGTTCAATTTGCAGCTCCAGTCCTGATTTCCCACAATTAAATTAAAACTGGGGAGTGAGGCCAGTTCCTTTGTCCCATATATGAAAAACTACTAAGATAAAGCAGATTTTGACCAGAATATAGAAACCTGAACTCAGGTGGCTTCCAAAACCTCCAAACAACTTCATTATTCCCAGTTATACTGCTTGAACAACAAGTACTTTTCATGGGCATCTAACATGTTAATTTTCACAGGGAACTTGCACCTTGCTTCCCAATTTATTAAGAACCATAATTCTCCAGTTAACAGGGTAAAAAAAAAGGGGTGGATTGCTGTTCAGACACTGAGGACAGTGACCACACACACGTGCCACAAATTAAATATAAACCCAAAAAATGCCACGCAGAACTCGGACACGTGCAAAGGGAGTTTCCCTATCACAACAAGCACAAGGAATATAAGTACTTACCAGGAAATGTCACTCAGGGTGTGATAGTGGATGTTAGAGACATAACCAAAGGGGAAGGACTGTTCAGTGTCATAAAAAAGCACGGAGTCTTCAGAAGCCACAGCAAACACCAACCGATAGGGCAGGTTGAACAGAGCAGGGCATGATTTTTGATTGATCTCGTCTAGAGAGCAAAGACATGAACACACTGAGAATTCTCCCTCCCCTTTATTGCAAGGTAGTGACTGCAGATATAATAAAGATGCCATTACTGATTAGATAAGCACTGAGAAGACAGTACTTGTATAAAATGTGTGATTTAATGTCAAGTACAACATCTCTGTTGCCTGAAGTTTGTCCCCCGTTGTCTTAATTGAAGAGAAGTTGGCAGAAGCTTTTACCCCTCTGGATTGCTATTATTTTGTAAAGTTTGTCCTCTGAAAATTTATCAGTATATTTATATGAACTTCAATATTACAGTCTCCCTTTAGAGGGGCTCCAGAGACCAACTGCAGACACTCATCTCCTTCCTTTGCAACACATCATTACAAGGGATCTGAAGATCAAGATGAAAATACAACAGGTAAATCTTTAAATCCTCTAAGGAACACTCCAGATTGACCCTCTAAAGAAAGGAGCAAAGCTCTGTTTGGGATGCAAAGTAACACTGGTCTTGTTAAAATATAAACACTCCTGGGCCCACTGGGCTCACAACAAGGCTGAACTTCAATCCCCAGGTAAGTTCTTGTGCCACTTCACACAACCCTTTCCCCACCTCAGAATTCCTGTTCTGGCCAGTAACACCAGCACTGCTTCAGGTTTGCTTCCTTGAACAAACATCAGTGCTTGTTGCAAACTGCCCCAACTCTCTGGTGCTTCTCTGATGTGGGCAGCTGAGACTAAGGGAAAATATTTCACTGGATCCCTCCTTTAGTGCTAAACCAAGTTATTTATTTTCAACACAAAATGGTTTAAGAGTTCAAGAAAAACATTAAACAGTGTTTCTGTAGCTCCAGAGGCCAAGCAACAACGTTTATCCACTCCATCAAAAGCTACTCACGAGGTACTTAAGGTGAATTGAGGGTCTTAGAATCAGGAAACACCTTCTAAGATGTGGTGCAACGCTGCCTTAATGGAATGTTAGAAGGCTGGGGCAGAGAACAGTAAACAGCCAGGTTTTTTTAGGCTTTTTCCCCTATTTTCTGTGAATTCCTGCTCCCTGAAGGACTCACAGTACCTTTATGAGATGCTCCTCTCAACTCAAAGTAGACAGGGCAGCAGCGAACAGCGAGAGTTCCCTTCCCAGGACACGGCAGGTGACCCACAGGCCTTTCAGAAAGAACCAGGGGTTCAGAAAACACAGTTCCACTAGTTCAGTTTGTAATTTTTTAAATAAAAACAACGTTTTTAATCTTACTAAGCTCTACCTTTTAAGGTTGTTTCTGGAGAAAACATAGGTGGTGTTGGTAACGTTCTCTCCGGATTCCACGCACCCAGCTGTGAAAATAGAGGTTACAACGTTACTCATCACCTCAGGAAGGTCCATAAACATAAATATTCAGCTTCTCAGGAATCAGGCTTGTCAGCTGGGCAAGAGCACCCCAATACAACTTAAAAAGGCATCCCAAATATTTATTCAGTGCTGGTTTTGTTTCCTTTATATGCTTTCCCCCCTCAAAGCTTCTTTTTGGTGCTGCCAGGCACCTATAAAAGCAGTGCTTGTACACTGATCCCCTCCTTGCAGTGCTGTTTTTACTCTGGCTGCAGAATGCTCTTAAGGAAGGACACAAAGAAGGATCAGTCAAAAGAAACCACTCATTATCCTTTTTTTCTCTTTTAACAGAGTTCTGGTGTTGCAATTTATGTGTTTCAGTTCAGAAAACTGTCATAAATCTCATTTTTATCACAGGAGGAAGTTGATGTTGGGCAGTGCTAAAGGAAGGCTATTGTGGAGTCTGTTTTCTTCAGTAGGGAGAGTGAGGAGTGGCATTATTAGGATAAATCAGCATCCCTGAGCAATTGGAAAGTAATATTGAGGCACATTCAGACTAGAACAGATTGGAGAGGGAGCTGGGGGGGCTCAGCCTGGAGAAAAGGAGGCTCAGGGGGGATCTTCTGGTTCTGCAACTCCCTGA
>VYXB01002774.1:1564-14075 GCA_013397135.1 Pachyramphus minor
GCTTAAGATGGTTAAATTCTTAAATGCATCTGAATGAGTTAAACTATAGTAATAATTTTGTTCAAGTCATGTGTTTAGAGCCGATGAAAAAAATATGAAGGCAGACTTCCTGCTACCAATAATTATTTAACCAGAAAGTTTAAATGAATGTTTCTATTTGATTCCTTATCTGTACTCTTGGAACTGAACTGCTTCAGTGCAAATGCAGTAGTCTGTCTGCTGAGAACACTCCTTAAAATAATCTTACCTAGATAAAACCTGAGAGTGAGCCACAAAATGTGTAAGTGTAAAGCACCATTTTTCTCCTTTCTCACATTGCATTACAAAGGTGACCTAAAGCACCATCCTCATCACCCTTAAAAGTAAACCACATCAGCATAACTTTAACTGGTTTCCCAGCACTGCTAAGTGCATGAGGAGTTTGTGCTTTCCGGTCTTGCACTGGTATTGATTAATATATATAGAATATAAACCCTGTATATTGAGCTGAGGGTGTGGAAGCCATGTCACTAGCGTAAAGCACTACCAAAACCATTGCGTCAGTCTTTGTAAATCAAAGCTTCTACAAGTTTCCATAGCATGAAAATTTGGCACTCTTCCAAACCAGAAGAAAAACTACAGATAAATTGGGCTTTCGTTTTTTGTTGGTTTTGTTGTTGTTGTTGTTTTCTTTTTTAACCATTCTTATCTTGAAGTTGAGCACTATTTTGCTCTTCCTGTAATCTGGAGCAGTTGTTTGTTTTCTCAGTTGTAATTGTCAGGCTTGGTTAGCATGGTTTTCATGAATGCAGAGCTATATGAAGCAGGGGAGTACTTCTTTAGACCAGACTCACTCTACAGACTATCCTTCTGCTTTTATGGCATAGCCAAAGCAATATGAGGCAAGATAACAAACAGTAGCATCTAAGAGATCTCTAGCATCATCAAAAAAATGCAAACATGAAAGAAACCCCCTTTGAAACATGTTATTCCAGTTATTCCAGTGGTATCTTGCTCCATTATAGCTCAAGAAAAGGAAATCAGCACTCTTTGGAAATGTGCTGAATGTGAGGAAAATGGAACATTCTTCCCCATCTGCTGGAAATACTCTAAAGTAAACAAGAGTGCTAAGTATTGGGCAGAAATACTGGAAGTAATTTTTTAAAATAACAAAAAAGCAGACACCAGTGGAGGCCCCTAGTCATCCATCTAGGCTTAGCACTGGAAAGAAATTACGGTTTGGGAAACTAAATCTACAGATAGCTGCCAGATGGCTAATCATGGTTAGTGGAGAACACAAAGGGCTTTGCTTGATGATTAGGCTTAGCAAAATAACAGAGGTCCTGAAAAAAATGAAAATTTTACAGATTCTGAAAGGTCTAGTGACAGTAAATTTATACAGTCTGGCTCGCAAATTCGAACCCTTCATTTAAATGCAAGACCTTGATTAAATGTTGATTGTTGTCTAGGAAATACAGGCTGCTGCGAAAAGCCTTAACAGACTTGTATCTGAGGGGAACAGTGCAGGGTTTGACTCTACTAGTAGTATACCACCACCAGCATTAGACTAAGATGGTACAATTATCAAATCTCCTCCTTGTGTTGTTAGTTACTGGGCCAGAAAGCATTTCCCATACCTACATTAGACAAGACAACACTTGCTATACCTAATATAGTCACCTAATATACCTTAGAAAAATCAGGAAATCCATTATATTTCCTAGGAAATACAACACATTCAAAATAATTAGAGAAGTATGTTTGATTTCACAGAAGAGCGAGTTGTACACCCATTTTGCAAATGCAGTCAAAAGCCAACAGAAACCCTAGAGGTTTTAGAAATAGAAAATTTGGAAATAGAAAAGATTAAATGTTGAAATTTGGTGGGGTTTTAAAGCAATCTATTGCTTAAAGCAATTTATTTGAAGCATTATTTGTGTAAGTTAAACAATAAAAGATATTATTTTCTTGCAATAGCTAAAATTTATACAGTACCCCAAATATCACTGACAGAGCCACAATGAGTTCTCTATCTCTCCAATAATCTTGTTACTTGTCTTTTCCTCCTTTTTACCTTGACAACTTGTGGTCCCTTTCAAGTAACTTACTTTGCTGTTCCAATCTCTGCTTCTTTTTCAGCATTAGGGTTTGACTCAAATAGGAAGTGAATTTGCCCTGTTTCCTTTCCTTTCAAGTTGTGTCAGTCAGCCAAGCAGTTTGCATCCTGTCCTCCTTGATTTTCAGTTTCACTTCACATTATATTGGTGCTTCATTTGACAAAGAAATTCACATTAGTATTGTCATCAATGTTCAAAAAATCAAGACATGTTTCAAAAATCAACAGTAATTGAAAAGGTACACATTGTAAGAAAGGTACCATTAAAGGCTGAAAATGTACATGACCTCTGTTACTGTAGCTTTTCTTTACATTTTTGTTAGATTGTATTTACTCACCTGGGTAGCATATTTTTAGAAAACTAAGATGAAAACTGACCTTGTAAAAGACAAGAGAAAAAAATTAACTTCACTGAGAACAGAATTTCCCTCTACTTCTTCTTTTATACATTAAACTTTTCCATGGAAACATGATTTTTCAGTCTCCCTTTTTACATAGGCAATGTCACAAAACATTATTTCAGCATTACATTTTTGGTGCGCTTAAACAGACAAAACTCCCTTGCAGAAACTTAATTCTGTCTGCCAAAGGTATAATTTTTTTTGTCTGCATATTAGACTCATCTATGGGAAAAAAAATAACAGGATCAAACTCATTTAACACAGATATTCTGCATTAATAGTATAAAGTCTCATACAGGATAAGAAGGTTGCTGCTGAAGTAAAGGTTCCTCTTACCTGAAAACATACTGGTCATGTTTACTCTGACTATTTCTGGGGAGGGGGGAACAAACAAGCAAAGGAATCCTTAATCAACCTGAAAAGCTTCTACTTGGATTTTTTTTTCCAGTAAATTTTGGAATATTATTTTTGGTTACATGCCTTTTCTCAAGAAAAGTGTAATTGATTAGTGAGTAAGTAAATAGTTGTTTCTCGACCTGGCTCAAAAAACACCTTCTTACAGCATTGCACATGGTCACAAACGACATTTTAAAAAAACTATGTCAGTTACCACTATAGAGCTATCAAGTTTACAGTGTATAAGCCAATAAACCTTGATCTGGATCCAGCTTTGAATAATTAACTTCTTCCTGCCTGCAAAATCCCCCTACAGAATCTGCTGGATATGATTTAAGGCTTCACTCACTTCATTATTAAGCAATTGTTACATTCACTCCAGACATGGTTGAATTCAATCACCTGTAAAAGGGGCTTCTTATACTCAGAAATGAGACTGAGCTTTCTGCCTTCAACCCAGACTTTTTTTTTTCTTAAGGCTGTGGATGAAGAATTGCTGTTTACAGAGAAAAGAACTGCGTGAACAGAGAGAATAATTTCCTCTCATCCCTCAGATACAAGAGTCAGCAACTTGCCAAGGATCATATGTCAGATTGTATTTTTTTTTCTAATTCAGTGGTTGAACTTGCTGGAAGGAACTCAGCAGGAGCCAGGAACTGCTGCTTCCCAAGGGACAAGATCCCATCACCATACAGTCCATAGCTCATCTGTACCTGAGGTACTAGTTTCAAAGAATCACAGAATCATTTAGGTTAGAAAAAACCTCCAAGATTATCAAGTTCAACTTTTTAACCAATCTCTACCTTGTCAACTATACCATGGCACTAACTGCCACGTCAGTTGTTTCTTAAACATTTCCAGGGATGGTGACTCCAGCACCTTCTTGGGTACCCCATTCCTCAAAGAACTTCCTCCTGATATCCAACCTGAACCTCCCCTGGTGCAGCTTGAGGCCATTTCATCTCATCCTGTTGCTAGTTGCCTGGAAGAAGAGACCAACCCCCACCTGGCTACAACCTCCTTTCAGATAGTTGGAGAAAGTGAGACTCCTCTTCAGCTCCAGCTCTCTCCAAAACTCCTCATTTAACTTACCCTCTAGACTCGTCCCCAGCTCTGTTGCCCTTCTCCGGACACACTCCAGCACCTCAATGTCTTTCCTGTAGTGAGGGGCCCAGAACTGGACAGAAGATTCAAGGTGTGGCCTCACCTGTAGCAACTGACCAACAATATGTAAAGTGGAAGAAGTCCTTCCAAGAGTGGACTTCTGAAGCTGATAAAGGAATTAGCAGAGCTGTTGTACAAACTGACTGTAAAGCTGTATAAGTAAGTGCTGTAAAATTTCTTGATACCTGAGATGCTGTTTCCCAAAATCCCTTTGGACCACTTCTATGTATATTTGACCCTTGTTACCTTTCCCCATTGGCTGTGAAATCTGGCCCCTGTGGCAGTGGTTAAGATCCCCTTAGCTCCTTGACTGGGTGTATGCTGATTTCCCCAGACCTTTAAGAACCCAATGACAATAAACTCTCTCTCTCTCTCCCTCTCCTCGCTTTCCTGCGTGTCTCCCTGTGTGGCCTCTGCGCTCCCGGTTTGGGGCTCTGGATGCCACGTGGCCGGGGGAACAAAGGGGGGACTTCTCTCTCCAGCCAGAAGGACTACTTCTAAGCTCTGGAGGTACCCACAGCCCCCGCACTCACCAGTGCAAAGTAAAGACCACCATCAAGTCATCACTCCAGCACTGAGAACTGCAGCTTATTAATCACAGCTTCCTTTTCTTTCCTGTCTGTATCTCCTCTGGTACTTCTGTCAGTAGCAAGGGTTCCCATAAATCACAGGCTGTGATACCATCTATCTAACCAAATTTGCCTCCTGATGGTGAGACATGCCCTGGACAACACCAAACAAATCCAGATGGAAAAGTCACAGGAAAGAAATGCAGTGGAACAAGAAGATCTGAAGCAAGACAAGGCAGGAAAAGGACAGCCTGACACTCGAAACACTGCAGGAGAACAGAGAGACAGCAATTACCAGGTCATTCCTGAGAACACTGAGTATTCTAAGAAACCTTGAGCTACAAACAATCTGCGAATTAGACCATAGCTTATAAAACATTTGAAAAGCTTTCCCAGCACTAGGAGTGGTAACACAAAGGCACTACAGAGCAGCTTTTTTCAAAATGAGATATGGAATAGTCTTTACACTAAACATGGAAAACAAAGGAGATGGTTGCTTACGGTGAGGGTATTGCTGTACTTCCAGGCATTAATGGTCCTCTAAGTCTCTACAAATCATGCATATTATCAGTGACGCACAATTAAACTTGTAATAAGGTTGGCAGGCCTAAATGTAACATTAAAAAAATATTTAAGAAGACGTGGAATATATTCCAGTAATCCTGTAAATAGTACACATATTGTACAGTACATGGGCTGATAGACCAATCATTAGTTATAAGTTATTGATTGCCATGGAATTGTAAAATAGTTTCGTAAACAGTTCAGAAAACAAGCTCTGGAGGCACTGTGGTTCCACCCTCCTCTCAAAGCTCATATTATCCACCACCAGCTCATGGGAGAACAGTGCACTCAACACATCCAAAGATGAGATACTCAACTTCACACTAAAGTTTTTCAAACATCTCATTTAAATGAACCTACTTATATTCTTGCCGTTACATGGTGACATGCATGTAATACACAGTACAGAACTGACACAAGGAAACTACCAGGAGAATGTCAACATAATCTGAGAAATTTTCATCCAACCCAATGCATTAAAAGTAATTTGTTCATGACTCCTTCTGAATCAAGCTTATCAGGCCACAATGAGGGGCAAAAGAATTTATAAGCATTTCTAAAATACATTTATTCATATTGCTTAGGACTGCTTATTAAATATCAGGATAGTTAAAATTTTAATGCCTCTTGTTCAACACAGTATCGTTGGTGAATGAATTATTCTTTTAGTTGATATTGTGACAGACAGTCATATAATAAAGTTCAAGTAACACAAGAAACTATAACTTTGGAGCAGATACTAGCAAGTTGTTTCATAAAAGATCTATTCAGAAAAGGCACTGAAATATGAACAGCAGCAGTTTATATGTTTCAAGATATACTGACATTGACATGACTTGAACCTGATCTTGAATATGCAGATCTCTCAAGAAGATTCTCCCACTATTTAATTAACTATAGACAAAATATATTCAAGTCAACCTTTACAGACTGAATAATAAGTGGCTTTGATAACACAAGAAAGAAAGGGCAAAAGAAAAGAGACAGGAAAATGAAAAAGAAATGAGTGGACAATTATAATGTAAAGAATGAGAGAGCATTAGTCTATGATTATGATAAGGGTTTGGTGTGTATGTTACATCCCTTACCACTAATGTTTGTCTGACTTTTTCTTTTATCCTTTAGGATCTCTGATTCTGGAGGAGGTCTACATTCTCCCATACATTTATACATCAGCAAGACAACCTGCTCCTACTCCAGTCTGGGAAATCTGAGCGCTGCAACAAAACCAAACAGAAAACACAAAACCTCCAAAATTCTGTTCTTGGAAGTTAAAGCTTGATTACAAATATTCATATCAGAATTCCAAGTAACAATGACAAATTCTATACTAGGGACTAGGCTCTAAAGAGAATGTTTACAGCTCACTGTAGGAGATGCTCTCAGACTGTGATTCATATGTATCTGGCTTATCTTTTCAAGCAAGCTTTTGCTGCTATTGGCACTGTGGAGGAGCTTCAGTACTGAGAAACTGGGCTTGATTTGGCTATACCTTATGCATGACCACTATCATTTTTGTTTGCCAAATTTTGACTGCAAAGCACTTGTTACTGCAGGTGGTGAGACAGGCTCCAGCGTTTTGTGTTTTCTAACAGCTCAAGCAGAAAACTTCAAGCACAGAGCTGTCAAGGAAATTTGAGGAATTTTAAGGAAATTATACATCATTGCTGATAGCTCTCTTCCAGGAAATCAAGTAGTATCTCAATGGACTGATTTCAGTGGTGTAGTGTAGAACAGTAGCAGGAAAAATTACAAAAAGGACTTGTCAGTAGTTTGCCTGTAGCTTATTTCTTCTCTGTAAGCTCCATATATGGTTTCTTCAATATGTCTCTACCATCTTATACTGAGAAGGCACAAGCTGTAGTATGAGAAAGTCAAACCATTTCCAACCATAACAAAGCTTAACTCATACACACTCTGTGTTTAGAGTCATTCCAGTACCTAAGACCAGCCCTCACACAGACAAGTTTTAGCCTTAGTCTGTAGACTCCACTGCTCAATGGAGCAACCACAGTGTGGAGTATGGGGCCAGGTGCCCCCTGTGCGGTACTTGCTGTGCTCTGCAGTTGAGGACCAAGAACACATGCTCCATTTGTAGCTCTGCACCTTGTATGCCAGTTCTCATACAACCTGAAGAGGCAAGTCATGTGATGTTGTTCTGCACAAACTTGAACCTTGTTACAGCCTGCCCAAAATGCAAGGGGAAGGCATGGATAATCATGGCTAATGATAATTTGGCTTACTCGAACTGGTCCCTCACCCACTGGAAAGGACAGAAAGTGCCACTTATGTGTTTTTTAAGAGGTCAACATCAGAAA
Organism: Pachyramphus minor; assembly: GCA_013397135.1. NCBI lineage: Eukaryota > Metazoa > Chordata > Aves > Passeriformes > Tyrannidae > Pachyramphus > Pachyramphus minor. The sequence goes on from VYXB01002774.1 coordinate 9,072, forward strand.
GGAATCCACAATTACATCTATATAACACAGACTGGCTTCCCGTAACAGAGGAGACTGAACCACAGCCTCAGTTTCAGAATGCCCTTTTCTGCTGCTAGTATCACTTCTGTCAGCCCAATATTCAGGCCTAGCTCAGTTGTTCTTCACACGCGACTTTATTTTGTCCAAACACTAGATTACTTTGGCAAAAAAGGACTGACATTTTCTGGCATATTTGTTATTGGCTACACTGCTCATGAAAATCTTTGTCACCAAGTAGGAAAGGCAATTCCTCTCATTCTGAAGACATCTTCCTCTTCTTTTTTATCATCTTCTGCTACTCCTAGTTGGGTCTTCTTGCTCACATCCAAAAGTTCTGCCTTAAGCATTTGTGCAAGGATACATCTACATTCCGTCTGTGGGTGCAGAATCACCCCAAAGGCATTTTAGCTCCAGTAGCTGCCAAAAGCATACTAAATTCATGGGCAGCTCACACATGTGGCATAAGTGACTGCAGCATGTCATAACACCTTCACCTCCACCGAACTCCAAATCAGCACTTCTTTGCAGTGAACAGTATTGCTCATTCTGACTTAACCATCTTCTATGTTTGATTAATTTAATCCTTTCCAGAATTTTCATTTTATCTTCATTGAAATTTCACACTTGTTTTCCTTTTTGTGGTCTCACTTTTGGTCTTGTTTACCAAGAAGACCAGACCCCTTATTTTAGGACTGTCTTGCCCATCATCCTTTTGGAAAAAAACATCCCCAGCAACATGTTCCATTAGTCAACGCTTACCACCTAGGTCTAAAATGACATTAGCTGTATGATTTCCACTCCAGAAAAACGAGGAGGTTGTTAGGTTCCACACTGCTCTGTTAGATGTGCCATTAATTTAAAGTGGGCTATAACCAATGCCCTTTCTTTTCCCTATGTCCTGCTGCAGCTTCAAGATGTTACCATTTCTATTCCTGAATGAAAACAACAAAGAACTAGGTCAAATCCTCTTCATCAACCCAAAGCTTTCCTGTCAAGCATATCACAAGTGAAGGAGTCAACTATCCCCATTCCTAAGTTTTTCCGATCACAATTTGTTTTCGATCACAAGTTGTTCCTGACGTTCTGAAGCCTAACTGCAACTCTACAGACCCTGAATGAATTTTGCAAGATCTCATCCAGAACCTCAGATTTTAGAAACCTACTGGGCATAGCGATGCTAAGGAATGAGGGCAGTCCTGTTGCCATATGCATCATTCATTCCCTCATGAAACAGGGAGTTTTACATATTTATTTGTTTGCAATAATGGCTGCTTCTGGCTCAGTGAACTTTACTCTTTTGTCACAGGGTGACAAACACATACTTGCTCTTAAGAAAAAGAAATATACTCCCATCTGTCTCAAAAGGAAGTAATGAATTAACAAGTCTATTTTTTCCTGCCACAGAGCAGCTCATGTTTCCTAAGCTATAAGACTGTGAAATGCTGTAACTGTCATTAAATCATTTCCAATGCTTACATCAGCCATTTTTTTCCTTGCTGCTGCCTCCCAGCCTGCCTCCTCCCTACTTCAAAGGACTTTACCATAACTTCATGACCTTCATGAAGATTATGGCTTCAACACAACAGTCTGCTACTGCTCTGATAACTCAGGCTAAAGGACTAGTCCTCTCCACTCCTGAAGGGGAAAAAAAAGTGACTCTTCTTCATGTTAACGAATGTCAGACGCTGAAGATCCTAAGTTCAAGTTCAAGAGAGTGATACAAGCTGAGATAACATCATCACTACAGCAAGAGGTTTGGATGTTTCACTGAACCTTACAGGCCAATAGTTCTATATAGTAATTCAGCCATCTCACAGAAAACTACTTTGACTTGCCATGAGTCAGAACATTGCTATTGAAGGGTTTTGTTGTTGAGCTTCTCCCTTAGTTTGGAATCTTTCCCAACAGCATCCCATCTCAAAAAAACCCACACATATATCCAGACTGAGGAATCTTTTCACACCCCTGATGCATCTATAGGATGCTTCATGTCCTTATACCGAGATAATAATAATTCCAGAAATATATTTTCCTTTCTGTGGCATACCTATTGTAGGATTCAGTAGCTTTTGCACTGACTGTAAACCTTGTCACAGCTCATTACAAAACTGCTTCAAATATCCACAAGAGTGGTGCAAATTTGTTCTTTGGCAATCTCTAGGAGCATCTCTGAAAATACCTCTGCTCCCGCAGTCAAGCAGCTACCTAGAAACTCTTGCCAAGCCCTAAATGTTTTCCAAGCATCACTGTCCATCTCTGCGCTCCCAGGCTACCCTCTTCTTCCTGGGTCTGAAAAAGCAGAGGGTGTGAAGGCATGCTCCACCTACTTATATTCTAGTTGTGGATTGTGGGAGCTCAGAAATATCCCATATAGCCCTGATCTGAACACTGTGCTGGAACACAAATTGCAGTCTAAATAAGCAGATAAGTAATTAATCTCAAAGACCTTCCAATTCCTGATAATTAAATTCCTTTTATACTTGCCTCATATATTTAGGGATTATATGACTAAACATTTCATTAAATACATAAACATTTAATATAATGCTTCGTTCAATGTGCAGATTAAAACACTAGCTTGAAGGAACATTTTTAAAATGTGGCCAGAATTTTGCACTTCTCTGGGTATTTGAAACTTTAAATTACTGGTGTTTATATTATCTATATACCAGTACTATGCTGCATATACAGTACACTACAAACCTCTATAACGTGTTTCAGTAGGGAAGCCTATAAAGCAGTAAATCAAACTGAAGAGTCTTTCATGAAATGGTCCGTGTGCAGAAAAGACACTTCACAACATGCTTGAAGGGCTTAACTTTTTTTCTTTACAAGGGATCCAAAACGTCCCAGTTCTATCAAGTGGCAGCTGCAGTAATAGTAACTTTTTACCTGCTTGCAACAGAAAATGCCGAACGTCTAAGAACACAAGTCAGATTTTTGGCAACTAAATTGTTACTGAATAAATGACATTTTGTGCCAATACAGAAAAAAAGTAACCACAGTTGCAAACAATTTTGGTTTTCTGTGCAACATCACCTATGTGTAAATAGTATTACATTGAGTCCATAAATAGCCTGTGAAATACAAGAGCTCCTGCTTATTGGAAGAGTTACATGTCGTACATAAATGAAGCCTGACACAGAATCGGTTTTAAAGGGGGGTGGAGGGGTTGTTCTATGAGCTTTGGCAATATAGCAGGAATTGCTTCAGGCTATAGGATTTCAGAATAAGAATGTCACAATAGGCTTTCTGTCATCTGGGGGAAGGGAGAGAGTGGAGTGTCTACTCTGAAATGTCTATTTAGCAGCAGTACTGATCTTACAAGACACAGAAGACATGCTGAAATAAGAGAAAAAAAAAAGCCCACAACAATTATTTTTTCAGTCCCTCTAGTTAGAGCCTTGTTCCACTTAAATCTTTGTTGCCAAACCCAATTTTTGAGGGTGCTGAAGTAGGCATATCCATACAGACTAAAATTTGCCAATTATACAACTGAACCATACTTGTACAATCTCAAACTCATAATCACAGACACACCAACCACAATTTGAAGAGAAAGCAAAAGTGACAAACTCCTTTTTTCATAATTAAAAAACTGTGAAACTTATTCCCAGATGTCAGTTGTCCTGATACATTCAGAAGGGCTTGAACATCAAAAACCCTGTAGGAGAAAATGGAAAGGACTGAGACTATTGAGTGCAGAGACCACCAATGGGAGAAACAGCAGCACCCATAGGATCTAAGGTTACTAGAAAGAGCATCAGCTGTGAGCAGGGATATAGAGTAATAAATTTAACCTGCAAGTTAGATAAATACCTATCAGACAATTTTGTCTTGAGGAAAACAGAGGAACTAAATGACTTTTGAAGTGTCCATCCAGCCCTACTTTGTTGTATAGAAAATACACAACATCCTCAGAGTAAGCAGAACATTTTTGTTGGGGATATTAAGCCATTGCAGAAAGTAAACCAAACATAATCAGAGAAACAGGTTATCTTCCACTATCTTTTTTACAAACTTCTTAATCTTTTCTCAATGACAGTCCTTGAGACCTGATATTGAATTAGATGCCTTGTTTAACGAATCTGCCCATTCCTCTAAAGATGTAACTAAAAATATAATATAGCTCATATCCTACTCAAGCCCAAAGATAATTTGTGAATGGGCAAAAGCCTAAAGTGTATGGCAGGAAGCAACTTGGGCATACATCAGTGATGTCTGGTGCTTTCCTGACTAGAAAGAGTCTCCTTTGACACTCTCGGGACCACCAAAGTCTGTGGCGTGGCACTGGAACATGTTCCTTCTCACTCCTGGACTGGAATTAATCTGGAACGAAGAGGGTATGTTAGTGTCTGATTTTACAAAAGTCATTTTTTGGGGTTATTCAACGAAGAAATGTGCATGGATAATCATGAACAGAACACAGACGCTTTGCTGCATCATGATCACATCAATGAACTACATTAGGGACCATTCCTTAGGAACCTGGCCTTCCACAAACACGTTTTTCAGCACTGATACCCTGACTTTCGGTGGCAGAGGCACCGAGCCTGCCCTCGCTCCCAGCGCTCTGCTCACACCGCAGCTGTTGACAAGCGCGTTCTCCAGCCGCCCGTGTTCCCAGGGAAGCCTTGCAAAATGCAGGGAAGGCTGGCTGCTCGGGCCTACCCAGGACAACATCCCCGCCGCGCCGCCCGCGAAGGCCCGGCAGGACACGGGCCAGGAGAAGCTTGCAGTGGCGTGGCCAGCCAAGCGAGCCCACACCTGGCACACACCTCGAAAGAGACCCGCGCAAGGCCGGAAAACGCAGGCACCTCGGGCGCGCGCCGCCAAAAGGATGCTGGGATCGGGCACCGCCCCCTCCCGGGCCCCCCGCGCCCCCGCGATCCCGGCACGGGCCTCCGCGTTACGGGAAGCCCCGACCCTTCTCTGGACACGCCCGCTCGGAGACGTAACGGACCCCGTAGGCCAATGGCGGCG
>VYXB01002774.1:14111-31370 GCA_013397135.1 Pachyramphus minor
CGCAGTTATCTCGTCCCGTCCCATCCCGTCCCGTCCCATTCCCTCCCCTCCGGCCCCCTCAGCGCCCTCGCCCTGAGGGGCGTCCGCTGCCGGGGGTCGCGCGCCGCGGGCGGGGGCACCGGGGCGTTCGTCTAGGGCTGACCGGGATTTGCGCTGGGGGCTCTTGCGGAGGCGAACGGTACTTGCGCCACTCGTTCCCCTGGCCGACCGCCAGCCGCGGCCCGCGGCCGTGGCCCGCCTCGTCCCGCCTCCCGTCGCAGCGCGGCGGAGCTGCCCGGCGGTGACTCTCCGAACGCGACATGACTTCGCCCGTGGCCGCTCCGTGCGTGGAGCCCCGCGCTGGGCCGCTGCCGTAAGGTCCCGTCCGCTGCCCCTCCCCTGGCGTGGGGAGGAGGTCAGGCCGAAGGGTGTCTGGGCTCTCCCCCAGTGCCGGCGCTCTGCGCTGACAGAGGGACCGCGACCCTCGCTGTGCTCGCGTCTCTTGGGGCACTCTCGGCTCCCTGATAAGCTCGGCCGCGCTATCGGCGGGCATTTCCTTGATGGAAAGGTTTGCGTTTTGTTGCCTTCACCACAAAAGGTCTGCTCTTGTTGCCTGTGGATGAGAAGGTACAACACTGCTGGCCTTGAAGGAGACGCACGCTTGTTCTTACTGCTAGTCCAGTAGTGATTCCCTGAGGAATTAGGGAGGAGCGGGTGGGTGCAGTGGTCAGTCTGGGTTCTCTGGTAATTTCCAGTGTGCTCCAGAGCTCCAGTCATCCCTGTAGTAGGGCTCGGATGCTTTCCCTAGAGAAAATAGGCGTCATTATTTTCTTGTCTCAGACGATGAAACTGAGGCACAAAGGAAAGCTGTCTGCCAAGTGTGTTGGCAGTGCAGAGGAGAATAAATCCCAGTCTCAGTTTTCATCTTTGTGTTAGGCTGACGAGGAGTTTGCCAGCTGGTGGCTTCTTGTTACTTCTGAGGCATTTCTGAAGGAGAAACCTGAAAGTAGAATTATGTGGGATTATAGTTTTGTCAATGGTGATCTGTCCTGTCACTGAGGAGGGGGGAATAAAGAGGGGGATCCACAACTTGAAGAGATTGGATACTTTTGGGAGTTAATGGTCTGTTTTCTTTCACCGTCTTTTTTATAAAAACATAAAATTTCTCTCCTTATATACTGTTACTTTCAGAGGAATAATTATGTAAAAGATATCTCTTTAGAGCAGCTAACTTCTGCACTCAAAAGATTTTTAATCTGTGTGTTGGTGTATCATAATAAGAATGTAAGAGTGGCTGACGAAATTCTGAGATTACTTCCTAGAACTTGAGCACTAGAAGTAATTATTTGGATCTTGTTTACATGTCTGGAAATGTGATAGCTTCAAGTAAAGCCAATACATAAATATTTTTGGCTGTGGGGAGAAGATGTGTGCACATCCATAAGTGAGTATATAAAATTGAGATAGACAGTTTCCTGTGCTGCTTGTCTGGAGGATTAGCACTAGCACAATTATATGAAAATAAATAAACATAGCCATTTTTTAATACTGATTTTTTTATTAGCAAGAACTGTCTAAATTAGAGAACCGGCATTGCTGGTGATCAGTTTGGAAGGCTTGACTTTAAGATGAGTGTGTGGAATTCCAAAACGTTATTTTGTATAAATTACTTTGATTTTTGGACTAAAGCTACTCATTAGCTTTGAAAAAATCTTGAAGTATTTCAGAGAGAATTATTTACAGTTTTAAGAAAATTCCAGGAAGCACTTAATTATTGCCAGCAAATATTTGGTTCCTCTAACTAGGTATTTCGGTAATTTTAATGTGTCCCTTTTTTTTTTTCCTCTTTTTCCTCTTTATTTTTTGTTCTGAGTGTTATACTAAAACCCCAGAGCTAGGGAGAAGCCTCCTTCTAGAGGCAAAGGAATGAGTAGTGTAGAGAAATTACGTACCTATAGGGTGGAAGGGATAGAGAGAATCACTTTCACAGAGAGATTTTAAATATGAGAACGAATTTCAGAATATTCTATACATATAAGGAATGTTATGTAATATTTTCAAGTGCTTCTCTTAGAGGTGTTTGGTGTTTTTCAAACCTAATAAATATTTCCAAGAAGGAAGTAAGCTTAGAGAAAGGAAGGAAGCTTGCAGATAAAATACTCTTAATTAGAAAGCAGTCACTGTTGGAGTAATCAAAATTTCTTGAGGGTAGCTACGGCTTTTAGATGGGCTTTAAGTATCTGTGTGGCTTGTTATAAAACCTCAAGCAGTAGCTGCTTTGTGGCCCTATCTGCCTGAGCTGTGGGCTCTTAGTGAGAATTGAAACTCTAAACTTGGCTCTTAATTTTTTTGAGGAATTTCTGGAAATCCATTTGCCAGCAACCTTTGGTCTTCCGTGATTTATGTGGTGATGAGCCTTAATAGACTGAACACCTTCCTGTGGTGGTTGTGGTGTTATCTGCACTTCCTGACTTGCAAGCTGGCTTTGCTGGCAAGTACATGTTTTGGCTACAGTCTCTTAAGCTGACATTGTCATTTGCAGGTCATTTGGAAAGTAATTGTCACCTCTCTGAAACAGAGAGATGATGATTCATTATATGACATCTGTATTCATGTTGGGGTAGTTCTCATGATTTATGAAATAAGATTAATTTTTAAGTCTTCTCTCTTGCTCAGAGTAAGTAATAATACCTGTTTTGGATGAATGCCCGACACTTCTTCAAAAACAGGTCACAGGTTAATTATAAAACTCAACAGTGTTGCTACTTTGGGCATATGAAGCTTGGCTTCAGGGTCGTTTTTAGCTTTTCATAGGACACCGCCTGAAGTATCAGCTTTATAAGGTATGAAGGCTTAGTGCCTTTCTTTCAAAATGGTTTCAGGATGTGAAGAATAATAGAAGTTCCATATGATTTAGGGTTTAAATGGGGTGATCTCATAGCATATAAGTTTTATAAGTCTCTACTGAAATAATCAGGGCGTTTTAACATTTGGTTTTCTTCCTCTTTGAGATAATTTATATTCTGAGTTAAGGACTGGTACCGACAGCAGTTCTATATTGACCACGTTGTTTTTACTCTAGTATTTTGATGGACTTTGATCCCTTGCCACATAGACAGAGTAAACCTGACAAACTTCAAGCATAGTTTTCTTTGTCTCCCTTTTGTCTTCACCTAGTGATGCACAACAACTGAGTAGTGTAGAGAAGTGTTGATTTAACTTTTTTTTTTTTTTTAATTGCACACTTCTGAAGTGACTAGCGGCTTCAATGTTATTTCAGCATCAAGTTCAACTTGCACCTTGGATTCCTAATACACTATACCAGCTTTAGGCTCTGCATAATGAGTGAAAGAAACTATCGAGTTTTCTTTGTCTAGACTAATGGCTTAGTCTCATCTTAAAGTCGTTAATGGTGAACAATTAGTGATTAACATTTTTGTTGAGTAGTGGCACTATCTTTTAAAGTTTGGGTTGGCTTATGTGCAGGGTTTCTTGCTTTAGCATTTTTATATGCTCAAATAAGAAAATGCTACTTTGCATAGATGTATCATCCTCATTCTAATGTTAAGTATGGGTCCTTGTTTTGTTAGTTACAAGCCCCACCTTTTTTTTTTTTTCCCCCGATTTTTTTACTGCTTTCATGTAGGCTAGATGAATGGAAATGTCTAGTGTAATTCTGGTTCTTTCCCCTAGAACTAAATTATTAAAATAGCATACATTAGAAGGGATGGTAATAGACCCTTTGTGGGTTGGGAGGTGTGTAGCTTCAGTGTTCTTCAAACCGTATTGATCAACAGAGAGGGGGAGAAGTAAAATGTGCCAGAATAGCCTAATGCAGATATATGCTGAATTGTAGCATGATTTTGACACTCTAGTCACAACTGCTTGGTTCCCATACTGTAGGTAGGTGGAATTTCCACTTAACTGTCCTTTGCAGATGATGGAGCATGAGTCTTGGTTCTCTTGTGTGTTAGGAGCTGAATGCAGTGGAATTAAGTACCATAACCTGTGGAGGGTTTCATTGCTCCCTTGAAACAGGTGCTAAATTTCCAAAGTGCAAGACAGTGTAGAGATTTGGGCTTAAGTTTCTCATTTGTGAATTAATCAGTTCAGGACAACTGAAGTGTAGTATTCCAAGCCTGGAAAACATTTGAATATGGAAATGGCATTTATTTTAAAAGATAGTAATTTTATTTAAATTTCCTATGAAAAACATCATACTTTAGGATAAAATCTATGATAATTCCATGTTATTGTTTACTTCTGATGACTGTTGCTTTTTATTTCTTTTCAGTTGCTTTGCAGTTGATTTTATTTAACTAACCTGAGCCATACTTAATAACTGCTGGTGTGAAAATCATTGAATGGTTTTGTGGAAATATCATTTAATCTGAGTAAATAATGGCCAAAAAGAAAACTAGTAACTTTGTAATGATGTTATACTTAGTTTAGCAGACAATGCTGTTATTCTAATGTGATATACCAAATGACACCAAATGGGACAGAACTGCTGTATTGAATAGGATTTAAAAAATTTTCATTTTTGCCTTTTTACAACTGTTTCATTCTTTCCCCCTCAGTGTTGAAGGTGCTTCTGCTGTTGTTTTGTGGCTGTTGGCAATTAGCAGTGAAGTGGAGCTGCTGCTTCTTTCCACCTACATTGTAGTTGCCCTCAGGATTCTGATGAATTTCAGATCTCCTACTCAAATTGTCCTGCTTAAATAGTTTTAAATGAGTCTTGCTTAAAGTGACAGAGCCTGAGGTCTATCCATAATAGAGCTCAACAAACTTTAGGTAGCAAGCAGTATTTCTGCTAAGTGTTAGCGTAAGTCAAGATATTATAGTAGATTCCTTTGTGCTGGTTTAGTGACTTAAACAAAAAGAGAATATTCTTCAGAGTTTGGTTTTATTTACTAGCAAATTTATATAAATTTATGAAATTAATTGTAATTTTAAAATGCAGAAAGACACATGTGAGTAGAAACATTACTTTAAAGATATTGGAGACATTACATCCAAAATAAGCAAAAATCAATTGGTGTCGTTATTTTCCTCTATCCTTGTAATAAATATCCAAAGATGTATTACATTTAAAGCTGTATAATGGTTCTGTATCCAGCCCAGTGAGAGTACTTGAGTGGAACATAGGAAAAATTAATAGCTTTTTGACTCTCAATTCTGTGCAACTATGGTCTGATGATAAATATCTTGTTATTTAGTCAAAAAACAAACCAGCAAACTTCTAGTGACAAATATAACTGCTTGTTAATATGATTAATAATGTCAAGTCTTTCAATCAGCAGTGTTTCTAGTATGAAGTTTCTGTGTAGGAAATATTGGTGGGCTTTGAGTAATGGACTTGCAAGAATAGATGCAAGTAAAGATACTACTGGGTGATTCTGATGTATTTTATTTTAGTTCTTACTGAAAGACATCTACGTTGGTAAACCCTACAAAGACTGCTATAAATGTTTGAGATTGTCTTCCGTTTAGTTGTTGTTCTTCTGAATAGAAATTTTCCTTACATTACACTGTTCATCCTCACTGGAAAAAAATAATGCTTAAATGTGTTGATGTATGAGGTTTTGGCTTGGTGTGGATGCATCCGTGCTTAAATGTGTTGTCTAGTTTTACTGGTATATGCGAAATGCCTTGTGTCTTTCTGTCACTATTAAAAAGTAAATTACATGCAATCAAAGCAAAGGAGTGTTTACTATCATAAATGGCAGTTTCCTTTTCTTCTGATAATAGTAAATGTAGCTTATAAATTTTCCTGTCTAGAGAATACTGTGGAATTCCTCTAAACATTTTAGTGAGTTGCCTTTTACACAAGGATAAAGCTCAGAATACTAATTTCCAAAGAAACTGTGTCAGGTTAGTGAAAAATAAAACTTCAGAAACAGGGTTGCTATAGGCAATCTCGTCTCAAATCTTAGTAAACCTAAAAAGTCTATATTAATTTCTAGCAGTATGAACAGTATGAAGACTGCTTCTAGAAATCAGCTGGTGTACTAAGTATTCTATTTAGCTAAGCCAATCTACCTGTTCTTGTAAAAGTGTGTAATTACAGCTAAAAATAAAATAGCTTATATGCTTAGTAAGAGTGGTCACTTGCTTTTAGTAGTTTAGGGCTGCTTTACAACTGCAAGTTGAGAAAACCAGAACAGACTTTGTGGCTTCAAAGCAACTGGCGTGGAAGCTACTGTCTGAATGCTTCAATTCCTCTGAACTGTTTTATAGATCTGTCAAAACTGAGAATGAGTAGTTCTGGTGAAATATAAAAATAAATAACATAAGATGTTATAAAAAGCTTCCCAACTTTAGAGGAACTATAAACTCCCTTGTAAGGTTTTAAAGAAATAATTAATGCTTTTTCTATAGTAGATAATAGTTCTTGTTATGGAACGTATTTTAAGTCACTCGTATGAATGAGATACATGATTTTGTGGTGGGTTGTTGTGAACCTTGTCCAAAGCCCTTGAAAGGTAGGTGAGTATGGTAACCATAACCAATTTCATAGAGATATATTTTAAAACCTGAACCACAGTATTACATTCTGTATTCTAACTGAACCTCCCATGGAAGTAACAGTGAAGTTTGTTTTCGTATACAACATGAAAAACTTAAGCTTATACATTTTTTATATTTGTACCTGATGAGGCTTTAAACTGCGCGAGTTGTCTTAAGTAGACATTTAGTTTTGTTTTAGCAGTGAGAAAAATGAAAACAATATGCCCATTCTTTCTCTAGAGTTAGAATATACAAACTCTTTCAGAAAACTAAATATGCATAGGTGAGAAATGATCTTAAAGCAAATGCAAATCTGAATTTGACATTGATCTAATCTAAAGAGTAATAGTTTAAATTTATATATATCTTTCTCTGTTACAGAAATTCCGTGCAGCATGTTTTCTGGGTGGAACTGGGTAGCCTATGGCTTCCATCTGCTGCTGAATATTTATTCTCTTGAAGGTAAGAGTTCTGTTTCTCAAATACAAGAGACTTGTAGAACTTCTTAAATCAGATATTTGAAGAACATACTTGGGTTTTCTATAGATACTTGTGGGATGGGGGCAGACAGCAAGGTGTGTTAGGACACCTACTCTTCTTCTAATGCTAGACCACCACAACAAAGGTCCACATTTACCCTAATTTTTCCGTATTAACTTTCTTAACAGGAAATACCTCTGTATTGCAAGATTAACCTCAAGAGTAATAACTTCTTTCAAAACATATAAACATTCAACCCTAGACTCTTCTCTCTCTAAATGCCCTTTTTTGTGAATAGAGCTTTTCTTTCTTGGTAAAACACTTTTGCAAAGCCTAAGGAACACTGCACTGATTTTGCCCCTTAGATCTGCTTGGTGGTCTACTAATGCATTTCAGTTTTATAACTGTAAAGTAACTACTTAACTTCCTGCTTAGACGTGTAGTATTTTTAACATTACACTAGCAGTGTATCAGCAGTATTGTTCATGGAATTGAATGCTCTGTCAAAAAAGGTGAAATCTTTTTTTCTCTTTAGCTTCAGGTGGACTTGTGCAATCATGTGGTCACATCATCCCGGAGTCTCCTGTATTGGCCCTTGGTTCCAATTTCACAGCATTATGCATTCTGAATGAGAGTTGTCTTGACTTTGGCAATATCTATGCTAGTCAAATTATCTGGAAAATTAAAAACAGAGTGGTACCTAAAGAACAGTATCGTGAAATAAACAGAACAGTATCCAGTGTCACATTTAATGACGCTTCTTCACTAGCTACTCCTCTGACATGCAACATTTTAGCAGATGGACAGATTGAACAGAACATTTATGGAATTACAGTTACAGTAGGCTGTAAGTACCATTTTTTTGTGTTATTCTGGTCTTCTGAGAAACAGGGCAAAGTGAAAACAATGTAAAGTATGTGTATCTTGATACACTTACTTTCATTCCCTCAGTTCTTGGATAATTGTAGGAAAATACTGTCAAATTACATGACAGCAAAACTGGTAAATATGCACTGAATAAAGTGTTCTAAAAGTTAGAAAGTAGTCAGCATTTTCAGTGTTTAAACAGGATGAAAACAGAAAAACCTTCAAGCAGAAGGATTTGAATTACAGAACTAAGATGTGGATTTAATGGAAATAGATCCTAGGAAATTAACTTTTCCTTAGTTCTTGCTTCTGTATCAGTGTTGATTTTGAAATTAATGTTTTCTTCACTAGTGGATTGAGAAATACTTGGTCCATCTGTGTCACTATAGCTAGTCTGAACTGCCTTAAGGATGGGAAATATTACTTGTATTACTTTACCTCTAAACATAAGGAAATAATTTTGACTCATTATAAACTTCCCTTATTCAAGAATGGTAGTACTTACGTAGTTCTGAGCAAATGTTCTTTGAGACAAGACTGAGAGGTCTTGAGAAAGTGGCATGAATAACTTAATATGCTGCTTCTTAATTACTTGGTATCCTGCTTATGTAATAAGTGTTCAGGTGTCCTAAATATCATATGATATGGCTGATGAATTATGTTATCTCCTGGTGTTGGCAAAAGGTACTGCAGTTGTTGAATGGTCTGCTGGCTTGAGTTCACAATTTAGACTAATGTGGTTCTAGCATGACTTACAAAATACTTTCACAGAAAAGTAATGTTTCCTGTTTCAACTTCTGAGGCGTAAATATTTCACTGGAAAAGATATGACAGATAAATTATGATAAACTCAAGGACAGTACAGATGATATTCTGCAGTTGTAATTCACATTATGCATCTTGACATGCATTTGTATTTAAAGCTATTATATTTTGATTTCAGTTAAAGAAAAAATAATGAGGCTAACAACAGGTTTGAGAAGAATACAATAAAAGTTTAAGAAGGAAAGCAGATGGTTTTGCTGCACTCTGAAGGAGTTTCGTACACAGTACAGTGCACTGCTAAAGATCCCGAATCTTCTTGCATGCATTTGCAGCTAAAGCATCCTGTATGAATTAAAATATATTTAGATGAGAATTGGTTGATATGAGATTTTTCTGCCTCAGAATGAGAAATCTTTGTCATTCCTTACTGGCAGGTGTTTGTTCCTTATTCAACCTACTGTTTTTCAAAGCAGCTGGTTAAGCTTCTTGACTTTGATTGCCAGATCATACCTCAGCACTTTTTTGCCATGTCCTTTAGAAATAGAATTGAGTAAATACTTCTGATGTTCACTGAAATTGCTCTAATGGGACACTTTGAGTGATTCTTTCTGGGTTGCAATGGGTGTATAGATTAATTATCTAACTTTCTGTACAGTGCCCCCAGAGAAGCCCAAGAACTTAAGTTGCATTGTGCATCAGTTGTCAAAGCTCACATATCCTATGACTTGTACCTGGAACCCTGGAAGGCATACGTTCCTGGATACTCAGTTCAGGTTAAGATACAGATGGTAAGTAGCCCTCTATAGAATATCTAAATAATTTTGAAGAATATTTGTAGGCTAAGCCAAACTTCCTTGAAATTCCTTCATACTTTGGAAATGTTCTTAACATTTTAGTCAGGTTTTCTGAAGCATTGTTATCTGTCTGGCTTGAGGGGGAAGGGAAGAGTTAAAGAAGTTTTCATTGAAAGTAATTCTAAGTCAGACGTGAAATTTTGTTGCTGCACTTGTTTTAAAGTAACAACAAGTGGCTTGAGTACAATACACCTAATAAAAGGTGGCTGTACCCAAATTATATATTTTTCATTTTTCTGAGTTGACTATTCTGTCCCATTCTAAACAAATAGAAGAGGTCCGTGTGCATTGTAGGAAGATCAGAATAGGTGACCTTTACAAGTCCCTTTCAACCCAAACCAATGATTCTAAGTAGAGAAACCAACATATATTGAGTGAATTTTGCAGAGGTCTTAGCTACTCTGCACTTTATAAGAATCATGAACAAACACTATTCTGAGTTAATGAAAGCTTCAACAAAGTATTTCTACTGTGAAAGCAAGTTAAGTATTTCTCAAACTCTTTCAAACTCTTCAAATGTAGTTTAAAATGGAATGAGCAGAATTGTTGCTCTGCTCTGGAAATAGTGACTGCCTCCAGCTTTCCATCTACCCAGTTCTGCTAAAGGGTTGTAATAACAGCTGTAGTAGAAAGTATGCATAGTTAGAAAACCTTAATGCTTTGCAAATCTCCTGATGCCCCAGAATTATCTACTGTTAATGTAGCAGAGGTGGTGAACAGAAATTGTGTTGCACTTCTAACACTGTACTCTTGATGGGTATACAGGTAGTACTGACTACATCCTTTATGCTTCCATTGCATCCATATGCTTCCGTTTAGTAGCCATGTTGCTTTTGATTAGTGATATCAGTTCTTGATCTTTATTTTTTTAAGCTAAATCAGGTTTTTTACAGCTTTAATTAAAGTACTGTGGCTTCTGCTTTTGAAGATATGTGGCTGGAAGCCAAGAGATTTTATTCTGGTTTCAATTCTAATACAATTATGCATTTGTGGCTGAACAAGCCATTCTCATCTGTTTACTTTTTCTTGCCACACCTTTGCTTACAAAGATAAGGCATAGGGGTAGTAGAGGGGAAACATACAAGATAAACTGATTGATCACTCTGATCTGCTTTAAAATATTCTCTAAAGGAAACCAAACTTACTGCTTTGTACCTTGTTTTTATTTCTCTTTTATTTAGGCCACGAGAGAATTTTCCTGACTGTATACCAAAAGATGTAAACAATTCTTGTACAATTCCTGATGTTCAGTTTTTTGTTAACCTGGAGATCTGGGTAGAAGCAGCAAATGCTCTTGGGAAGGCTGAATCTGATCCCCTTGTGCTTGATCCCATTGATATTGGTAACTATATACCTGTTAAAGCTTCAATAGTACCTTACTGCTGCTTCTGTGAATATTGCTGAATTATTATGTTAATGTTTCTTCATTATAAAAATTAACACTGCAAAAATGTTGTTGACTAGAATTTGAACTGTGCTGGATAAAAGTAGGGACACAGATTTTATCACAGTTCAGATAGCAAGTTTGTGTTAAGTAGTCTGCTTTAGAAAACAGCATGAAGTAGCAGGCATTTTGGCTTCTGAAAGACTTTAACAGTAGTGTTGCAATAGAGTGTACCAGCTCCTAAAGTCATTGTAAAATACAGCTATGGAGCTGACTCTGACTTCTTCTCTTCTAGTTAAACCACTGTCTCCCCACAATGTAACAGTCAACTCAGGAATACTACCTACTGTCCTGAAGCTTTCCTGGGAGAATCGTATTTCATCTGCTGTGATGAAGCTGAAATTCAATATTCGCTATAGGATTATTGGTGACACAAACTGGATGGAGGTATAACCACTGATGTCCCTTGCCACTCTTTTTGTGTAACTTAGCCATCCGTCAAACTGCAAAAGTTTCCTCACTGTTGCAGTTCAGAGCATTCACTTTTATTTCCTTACACCTTATATGCCTACCTATGGTAGTTTATCTGGCCTGTTCATGAAGGCTGTGAACTAGCAGTCTTTTGGCACACTCTGAGTGCAGTGACCTTCTTGTATCTTTGTGAACCTCTCTGCTGTTCTCCCCATCACAGCGCAGTATGTGTATTTTGAATTTTATTCTGCATATGTAACATACAGAACATTCATGAACTTTCTGCTTCCCATGCACTGCAAGAAGAGTGATCTAAATGTCGTTTAGAGCTTGGGTAAACTCTGTACCATTCTAGAATGCTTTTTTTGAACTTACTGTACCTGCAGTATGGCTGAAATAACCCCAAGCAGAGGTACAGCCTTGGGGTACAGTGGTTGGAAAGCTGCTTGGCAGAAAAGGACCAGGGAGTGCTGGTTGACAGCAGCAGAACCTGAGCCGGCAGTGTGCCCAGGTGGCCAAGAAGGGCAGTGGCAACCTGGCTTGGATCTGAAATTATGTGGCCAGCAGGAGCAGAACAGTGAGTGTCTCTATGTACTCAGCACTGATGAGGCTGCACCTTGAATTCCGTGTTTAGTTCTCAGCCCCTCACTACAAGAAAGGTGTTGAGGTGCTGGGTAGTGTCCAGAAAAGGGCAGTGAAGCTGGTGAAGGGTCTCAAGCACAAGTGTTACAAGGAACAGTTGGGGATACTCAGCCTGGAGAAAAGGAAGCTCAGGGGAGACCATATCACTCTCTACAGCTACCAAAAAAGCGGTTGCAGTGAGGTCAGTGTCAGTCTCTTCTCCTGATTAAGAAGCATTAGGACAAGAAGAAATGGCTTCGAGTTGTGCTGGTGGAGTTTAGATTGGATATGAGGAAGAATTTCTTCATGGAAGGGATTGTCAAGCATTGGCACAGGCCGCCCAGGAAAGTTGTAGAGTCGCCATCCATGGAACTGTTTGGAAAGTGTCTAGGTGTGGCACTTAGGGACATGGTTCAGTGGTGGACTTAGCAGTGATATGGTTGGCCTCAATGATCTCTTCCAACCTAAATGATTGTGTAATTTTGTAAATCTGGCTGCCCTGCTTACCTACCTTAAGTGTGTTGCCGTCAAGGAACAGGAAAAGAGTAAGGAATATGCCTTGCTTTATCTCCCCATCATCAAGATCTCTGGCAGGTTTGGTTTTTTTTTCTCTCAGTGCATGGACATATTTTTAATAGCTTCTCAGTTTTTCCTTACTTTAGGGCTTCTATCAGAGCAGCAGTATTCCAGAAATGGCCTTTTTTTCCAAGATCTTGTTTCAGTGCAGAGGCCTGAAAATATTCTGAATTCCTTGACTGCTTGGAAGGAAGGCTGCATCTGATTTTACTAAAGTACTGTATTTGGAGCAGATGGCATAACTCAGCTGCCCTTGTGACTAATGTGGCTTTAGATGCAGAGACTATTTATTAAGGTCACCTGTATTGATATTTTAAAGAGTACTGACCTGCACAATGTAGTCTACAACTCCAGGATCTGTGGATATGTCTTTATAGGACAATAGAGCAAGTTCTTTTAACTTGTCTTGCCTCTTAATGTGTGCGCAAGACCATTGAAATAATAACTTTTAAATCAGCTGAACTTGCTTAGCTGTGGTAAAATTTTACTATCTTGGTAATTCTTTGCTCTCAAGATTAACCTCTGAAGTATCCTGCAATTATGTTTTACCTACAGTCATTCCTCTTGCAGGATTCCTCACTATCAAAACACTGTTGCAAATGGAATAACATGTGACACAGTCAGTGTGTGTGCATGTACCTACTTGTGTCTATTATCTACATCACACCTGTTTCTGTACCTTGACAGTAAGATTAGTTGTCTGGCATTCAGTTGCTCACCTAAGATAAACAAAAGAGCCTATGAAAATAAACTAATTTATTAACAAAAGTGTAAACTACTCCAGAATTATTTTCAATTTCAGTTAAGAAACACTGTTCTGTGTCAGTGGAAACAATGATCTTGGACTCTAGCTTTATAGAAAGTTTCTAGCAATCAGTAATTTTGCAATCAATTATTAAACAGATGACCTAGCAAAAATCTGAAATGTGAGACAGTATATTACAGATCACTAAGTAGCAGAATTATATGAGAAGGAAGAAAAAAGAGATACAAGCTAACTTCAAAAAAACAGAATATGATTGTCCTTATGTAGGTGCTTAACTGTTCTAGTACATGCATGTTGTTATACCTGGTAAAGACACACAATTCTGACTGAATCTTTGTCAAAGATCTGAAGCTTTTGGAAATAAGAGGGGAGGAAAACTGTTGTTTGTTATGGGTGTGTATGCATGGGAAGCCCAATTGGATGACAGCTGTAGTAGCACGGAACTCAGCTTTACGGTATTTTGATCAGTGCCTTTAAAATCTTTCTTCCATGTATAGATTCCTTCTGAAGATACAGCTTCTCCAAGAACTTCATTCAGTGTTCAAGGGCTCCAACCCTTCACAGAGTATG
Organism: Pachyramphus minor; assembly: GCA_013397135.1. Lineage (NCBI taxonomy): Eukaryota > Metazoa > Chordata > Aves > Passeriformes > Tyrannidae > Pachyramphus > Pachyramphus minor. The sequence goes on from VYXB01002774.1 coordinate 27,955, forward strand.
TATTTTCCATTCGTTGTATGAAGGAAGATGGAGTGGGCTACTGGAGTGACTGGAGTGAAGAAAAGACTGGGATCACCACTGAAGATAGTAAGTAATATATGAAAGTAGGTCACTGACTTTTAAAGTATGTGAGTGTTCAGTATTTTGGCAATAGCTGGCTGAAGTTGCGTATCCTCACTTGAGTTTCTTGATTAGACTTGCAACAAAGCTCTCCTGAGTTACTTTCAGCACTGATTGACTTGATGCGGGCATTCCAGGGAGCATAAGAATAGCTCCCAATTAAGCCGGTCTAGCAGTGCTTTCTGAAAACAGCTGGAATGGGAGGTAGGGGAGAAGAACTTTCTTCACAGAAAACTGTATTTTCAGAGTCTTCTAGGGGAGATGTAGTCATTATGCTTTTTTTTTGTTCTGAAGGTAATCCTCTGTAATAGAAGTTATTCTGCCTATTAGAAAGTGTTTTATTGGTAGACCTACTGCCTTAGTTTGTGAACAACTTGATGTTTAGGGTGCCAGTAGATGAAGTTCTGGATGAGTAAGCATCAATAATTATCAAACAGAAGATTTTAGTCTCATAGGATGCATAGACTTCTTCACAAACTTAGTAAAGCAATGATACAAAGTAATGTGCATATAGTAAGTATAGCCTCTTACGCACTAAAGCATCTAAATAAAACGTACTGATGTCCTTTAACTTTTCCTAAGGTTTTCTGCATCTGTAACACTTTCTTGCTTATTAGTCGCTTACAGCTGTCTCTGCACCATCTTGTACCCAGTCTTTACATTATATACACAGTAATCAAGAGTCCTGCATCACTGATATGGTTGTCACTGTGAGAGGCATAAGAAAGAAAGAGAATGCCATTTATAAAAGTCATCTCAGTTTAAGCAAGATTGAGTTTGTGTGGAAAACGGTTGTATTTTGTTTAGAATTAATCACAAAATTCAGTGTTTCGTTAGTGTTCCTTCTTGATGATGTACCATTAGAGTTGTTTTATGGTTCTGACTTGTAATATCTTGTTCTTTTTAGTAGGGGGGAACACTGATTGCCCCTGTCATAATTTAATGAGGAAAACTCCTTACCAACTTCATACTTCAGCTGTTTGGGGCAGTATTTGAATCGTGTTTAGTCTTGCATAAAAGGATTTTGCAAGCAGGATACATACAATATCTAGGTTTAAAGTTCACAGCCCTGTTTAAAAAAAAACCTGCTTAAGAATATCAGTCAAGCCTCAGCTTTTGGTGCTTTGTGGAACAAATCCTCAGCATTGTAAAACTGTTGCCATGCACTAAATCTGTTCATGCTACAATCAGCTCACCAACTTGCCTGGTCTTTCAACTACTTGCAGTGCTTCAGTCAGCAATTATGACATTATCTGTTTACATTGAACTGTGTGTTCTGCAGGTGTGCTACGTCAGCCTGGTCAGATTCATATTCCTTCAGGACAGTGGCACTGAGACTGCACTCACTGTCTCCTAAGATGTGTGTCCACTGCATTCCGCAGCACATTTTTTAACTTCATTGATTGCTTTGAATTGCTCATGAACACTGTCTCAAACAGTGAAACAATGAACTCGTTGCTTGAAATGTACCATGGCATTAAAGTGACTGCAGCTTGCTGTGTTACGAATTCAGTAGACTTCTCAACTCATGGAAATCACTGCAGTATTTCTGTCTGCACTAGAGTGGCTCTTCCTCAAGTTTGTGCATAAGTACAGAGACTGTACCTTCCTCTGAGTTGTGCTAAAACCATTAATTGAGTATATTTAGCATTTTTTGTTACTGATGTTGTTTAACTGTTTTGTTTTGCAGCATTTAATGACTTAGCAATTGTGGCAAGCAACTGGAAACTCATATGAAGTATACAATTGCACAACCATAACTGAGCAGTAAAATCACATTAAAATCACACCCATGCTCTGTTGTTACTGTGTGAAAAATCCTTCTGTCAAATAGTAATTTCTTATATTTCTCCATTAAAAGAACAAAATTACAGATTGAAACACAACTTAGACCTACTCATTTGACCCTTTAATTTGCTTTCAATATAAACCCCCCCGACTTTCATCAAGAATTTAGCTTTCTGTGGTCTGTTTTCATTTTGTCATTCATCTTAGTAACCTACATAGTCTGAACTGGAATGAATTCAACATCTTTAGTAAGTGTTTGAAATCTTTTTGAACCTGTAATGGTGTCAGAACACCCTACATTAGTGTCTTGTTTCTTGCTAAAGGTAAAATTAATTAATTTCAGTGTGCAGTAAGCTGTTGAATACCTGCGCCATTAGCTGTGATACGTTGCAAATGAAAATACAGTGTGTTTTCTACTGGTAGAAAAGCATTTTAACTAATTGTCATAACTAGCCTTCCCAAAGACAGTAGGACAGTCACACTTTTCCTACATTGCTTGCTAATCAGAAAGCACTTTGTGCTATTATAGGAATAAGTTGACAGTAGGATAATTTCCTATTCTGAGTTCACGTATGGACAACTTAAGAGGTGCGGTCACCTCTTGCAAATGGCTAGATACTCTCGCAAATTTATAAGATAGTGGGATAACATTAATTGGAAAGGAGGTTATGAAGTCCGTAGTTTCGTGATTCTTTTTTCTGCCCAGTGTCAGGCTTAGACAAGGGAGTCCAGGTTGCTACTTTGGCAAAACTAACCCAAAACTTTATTAATATATTTTTATTTTTGAGTTACAAAGACTAAATGAGAAACAAGCAGACACTGGACACTTAAGTTGCTTATACAGTTGTTATTGCCCTCAATAACATCCCAGAAGGTTCCACATCTGCTTGCCCTCTGCATTCAAAGACTTGCCGTTTGTCTCAGTAGCAAACTACCAAGATACAGGCATGTTTACCCTACTGTTTTGAGGAAGGTATGCTTCTGTATTTTTCATATGGTTTATGTTATTATGGTGTTATGTTTCCAAGCATTAAGTATTGTAACTAATCAAGTGAGGTTTCAGTATAATCTTTAAATGGAAACGCACAAATGCAGAATTACAGTGTTAGAATAATACAGGCATTCTGACAATTTTAAAGTCTTTTGGCAATTATTTTACTACATAATCCTTATGAAGAAACAGCTGGTTTTTACCTCCAAATAGTTTCTTTAGCCAAGGGTCTTCATACCCAGCAGAATAGATCTGTTGCATAGCTATGTAAGTTACAATAATATGCATTGTGATTTCTGGGGATTCTAGAATTAGTAAATTGTCCTGATAGAATCATAGAATCAGATGGGTTGGAAAGGACCTCTGAGATCATCAAGTCCAACCCTTGATCCACTGCAGTTACTAGACTATGGCGCTGAGTGCCACATCCAGTCTCTTCTTGAATACCCCCCAGGAAGGGGAATCCACCTGGGCAGCCCATTCCAGTGCATGACCACTCTCTCTGTAAAGAATTTCT
>VYXB01002774.1:31935-114159 GCA_013397135.1 Pachyramphus minor
GATGCAGCCCCGTTCACCAGCACTCTCTGGGCCCGGCCCTCCAGCCAGTTCCTAACCCAGCACAGAGGGCCCCTGTCCAAGCTGTGGGCTGATCCTGATTTTCAGGAGTATGCTGTGGGAGATGGTGTCAAAGGCTTTGCTGAAGTGCAGATAAACCACATCTACAGCCTTCCCCTCATCCACCAGGCAGGTCACCTGACCATAGAAGGAGATCAGGTTGGTCAGACAGGACCTGCCCTTTCTAAACCCGTGCTGGCTGGGTCTGATCCCTTGTCCATCCTGTAGCTGCTGTGTGACTGCACTTAGGATGATCTGCTCCATAACCTTGCCAGGCACTGAGGTCAGGCTGGCAGGCCTGTGGTTTCCCGGGTCCTCCTTCCAGCCCTTTCTGTTGGTTGGCGTGACATTCACCAACTTCCAATCATCTGGGACTTCCCCAGTGAGCCAGGACTGTTGGTAAATGATGGAGAGCAGCTTGGCGAGTTCTTCTGCCAGTTTCCTCATCACCCTAGGGTGGATCCCATCTAGTCCCATAAACCTGGAAGCATCCAAGTGGCTCAGCAGGTCACAGACTGTTTCCTCCTGGATTACAGGGGGGCTGTTCAGCTTCTTCCCTATCTACAAGCTCCAGAAGCCAGCTGTCCTCAGGACAACCTGTCTTACTGTTGAAGACTGAGGCAAAGAAGGTGTTAAATACCTCAGCCTTGTCCTCATCTTCGATAACTGTGTTCCCACCCATGTCCAACAAAGAATGGAGGTTTTCCTTGTCCCTCCTTTTGCTATTAATGTATCTATAGAAAGACTTTTTGTTATCAAAGGGATTTTATTTTAAAAGCTTGTTTGGTTTCCTCCTGAATCATCAGTAGTAGCAGCATTGGGAATCACTTGCTGAATTCTGACTTTAAAGGGAATTAAATAATTGGGGATTTTATCTTGTTTTTCTAGGAACTTGATTATTATTATCAGTTAGAAACTCATTCTAGAGTTGTGAGGAATAAAACTACTTTAGCTTGGTGCAGTTTCCATTTCTCTTCTACTTCGATAGCCTGCAAAATTGGCTTTGTTTCTGGCCTGTGCTGATCCTACCCCATATGGATCCAATGAACAGACCTTTTGTTTGTGTACTTGATACTCAGTAGGAATCTATTCTTCCTTTCCATTGCTACAAATACTTTGTGATAGCAGTTTAGCTGCTGGTCAGCCTGATTTTTTTTTTTTTTTTAATGGGCTTTAGCCTTTCCTGCTTGCACCTTCCTAGTCTTCTTTCTGTAATATCCTGTGTATTCCATAATGCCTTCCAAGGTGTGCTCTCTCCTAAGCAGTCTGTTTACTCCGAAGTTTCACAGCATGTCTTTAAACAAAGCTAAGCCAGTATAGGTTCCGTTGTTAAAACAGCTCAGAAATCCTTCCTTATTTATCCTGACTGAATTTGCAATAATGAGCTCTAATTGAATGAATTTGTCATCTTAGATTGGCACAATAAGAAAAATATTTTAGTAAACAAAGAGGAATTTTTGTACATAATGGCAATGCTTGAGTTCTTGCAAAATTTACTTTCTCTGGGGGAGATATTGTAAAATATTATTTCAGTGTTGTAGTAGCTGCCAACTACTAATCCTAACTCCTAATCATGGTATGGCTTCATTTTCTGTGTTTTCTGCATTGGGCTGAGCAATGGGGATTTCAGGACTGCCTGCCTGCCTATTTAGACTACATTGCTGTTCGACTGTAGTGACTGGCTTTGCAAAAGTACTGCTAATATTGATAAACTACCCATGTCTTATTTTAGCTTTTGAACATGAGTGTTATAGTAGCAAATGAACATGATCCATATTAGGCAAGATATACAGTTGCTTCGTTTTCATGTGGATCAAATGCAGGTACTCAAGTGAGGTTAAGAGTTCCCTTTACCTCAATTCCTGGTTCTCCTTCCCTCATAACATAAATCATAAGAAACAAGTGCACACTGTATACTTAACACTGAGGGGTTTTTGCGGTAAAACAGACAAAACCTCATAATGATTAATATACAAAATATAAAAATCATATATATTTAAAGCATATGATAATCAAAATATTAATTTAAACAGATTTTTAAAAATATTTCTATTGTTAAGCATTGTTTCTTTCATCAGAACCATCTAAAGGACCACCCATATGGAGGATCATTGATGCACGTCACTCATCAGCTTCCTGGACTGTGCATCTGATGTGGAAGGTAAAGCTGCAGAAATCGAGCATTCTTTTAAAAACATGAGTTTCTAAGTGGAGAAATGTTTCCCAACAACCTTGAGTAGGGTGCTGGGATAGTACAGGTTTTATTGATATGAGAAGTTACTTTAGTGCTGTTATTATAATAATGAGTTACGAAAAGTTAAAAGTAGAGATGTAAAGGCCATCAGTTAACTGACACACAACTGTGATCCAGAGTATACAAAATACACTTTCAGATTCCTGGCTTGTCCTTAAGGAGTCTGTGATTTTGGAACTTCGACTTGAACAAAGCAAACCTTCACGTTATGCCTTCTGTTGTAACCTAAAGCTTTGCTAGCACTGTCTGGACAGTGAAACCCCAGCTGTGAAATCCACTAAGCCTAGAAATCCTGCGCAGGTCAGGCTTATTAAATACAGCACTGCATGTTTGCATGCAGTAGGCTGCTGTGTCTAATTGAATGACTGCTGAGGCAGGGAATGTAATTATGATCAGTCCCCATCCTCTGCTTTCTTTTGGTCTGTAAACTGTGTCCCAGCTGTCTTTTTATTATTAATTCTTCCCTGTTGCTAGGTGGATTGTGTGAAATTACATGGAAATTGATATGGCACCATTTTCTGACAGCACTTGTGACAACACTGATAGGCACATGGTGTGATTTGTGGAGTGGTCCTGGACAAGACCGAAAGTTGGACTTCAATGATCTATGAGGGTCCCTTCCAACTCAAGATATTCTGTGATTCTGACATTATTTAGCTTAGAATGGAAAAACTGCTGCTACTTTACAGTTTCAATTTTCTCTTAATTTTTCTGGAAACTGTTACTTTTGGACAGAAACATAGTGTTTTTCTGTGATGTTAGATGACACAAGTATTTTTCCTATGCATAATAAAACTGCTTGAGGTGTTTGCTTCAACACAGCTTAAGATGTGAGATTCCTTTTTATGTCACTGTGTTGTAAAGTCACATAAAACAGAGGTTTTATCAACATATGTTTTGCAATCTTTACAGAATAGGTTTTGTTAAGTTGCTAGGTGAGATTGTGATCCAAGAAAAATAGTATTTAAAAGAGAAATAGTTTTAGAATTTACTGGTTTACAGAAATGAATAAGGGTTATTTATGCTTGTCTTAAATATGCAGGTATTTGATCTACGTAACTTTTTTTGTTTTCAGAGTTTTAAATTATGCCTCAAAGACGGTAGGGGATATGTCACATTAGTTTAATCAAAAATGTGTTTCTGACAGGCAATGAAGCCTTCTGAAGCCAATGGAGTAATATTGCAGTATGAACTGAGTGTCAGAGATAAATCTTCTCTCTCCAGTCCGCTGAAGAAATTCAATGTTACCAGCACCAACCTTACATTACAGCTGCCAAATGGAACTTATGAAGTGACTGTGATTGCCCGTAACAGAGTTGGGGCATCTCCTCCATCAGTTTTACTTATCCCAGCAAGTAATTCAAAAGGTTAGTGTCCTGGTAATGTCTTTGTTAAATAAATCTGCATGGCTTTTGTTACAAAAAATCTTCAGTGTCGTAAAATTATACCTTTTACATGGACACATAATTAAAGCATTACTGAATGTATCTAGAGTCTCATGTGTTTATAACTGTTCTACCGTTTGTATACCAGGGAATGTGTGGATTTATGTACTCACAGGATCATTTGAAGCTGTGTGTATGTTTTGCTGGGATTTGATCCTTAGAACTGCTGTGCACTATATTCCCTGTTGTTTTTTTCTTAGCACAGCAGGCATTTTTGTGTCCTTCTTAAAAAAAAACAAAACTCAAAGTGTTGGGGAAGCAAGCATCCTTTAGTTCATGTATGTACAGTTTTGCCATTGCTCTTCTTTTAACTTCCTGATCTTCTTCCCACCTCTTTCTTTGCTTTTCCCAGTGTCACTCTCCAACCTTTTCAGTATCTTGCCTGGTTGCTTTGTCTTATGTTTCCACTGTTTCCTTACTGCTCATGTTCTTTCCATGTTCTTTTTATTGTGCAGTAATAATAACTACAGGCTAGTTTCTCCTCACTTCCAGCCCAAACATTACCCAGAGAGGAAGCAAAAAAAGTTTTACGGGTAGATGCTTTTAGAGTAAACACAAGGGAGAATCACTGGTTCTAAAACCATTAGATGAATTAGTTAAGGGTATTATTCAAATAAAATAGCATTGCAGACAGAAGTAAGCACTTGGTAAGGTGTAAGTATATCATGTATATATAAGGCATATAAGTATATAAGATATATATTGTATTCTTTATATATATATAGATAAGGCATAAATCTTAGTAAGGTACTTAAGTGTGACCGTTTGATACATTTAGAAATTCCCATTCTAAGTTTGATTTCTCTCTGAAATAGACCCTTTCTTTTAGAACAAGAACCATGGTGTCTGTTTACATGCAATGAGGCAACTTACGGTGTTGGAGAACAAAGAAGTGGAGTCCAGTTTCCAGTTTTCATATAGCCTAATACTGCTTACTTTGGATCTCTGATGCAAAGATTCAGGTGTAAACCTCCATATTTCAGAAAATGGTTTTTACATAGGTTCTGTCAGTTTGCCACCATTGCAATAACCCAAAAGTATAAACATTTGCCAGAATATCTCTTACAATGAATATCTAGTGGAAGAACTTGTCAGTATTGATCACTTCTCTGTTTTCTTTCATTACAGCTCCTGTGAAGAATCTTAGAACATTGCCTAAATATGACAAGTTGTGGGTAGGGTGGACTGCTCCTAACAGTTATGTTCTTAAGTATGTGATCGAATGGTGTCTGGTGTCCAGCCGCTCAGACTGCATCATAGAATGGCAGATTGCACAAGGAGATGTTCAAGGAATAGACTTAAAAGGTATTTAGCTCATAAGTGTACAAAAGTTTTACAGTGGGATACTGTAAAAACCTAGTGAGTATTTTCAAGGTGAGGAACATCCTCGTGCTGATTAGAGTTTTGTGGTAGAGCAGGAAACTGGGTTAGTGCTGAGAAGGTTTCTTTTATTCATCGTGAGTATATTTTTGTCAAACTGTATCTGATCTTGCATTTTAAATTTATCTCATGTAAGAGCAAGGGGTTTTATCTGCATTTGCATTTTAGTCTTTTCAGTCTTGGAAACCATTAAAATAGTGAACAGGCTTAGTTCCTTCAAAACCAGACTCTCTGATCCTTTTTCAGTTCAAATATTGAAACTTAATCAGCTTTACTGTTCTTTTCGGATTATGATAAGTAAATCAAATCAATAATTCTGGGACCTAGTGCTTCAGACAGAGAAAGACTTTTTGCTTAAAATAAATTACAAAAAGACTCCTGACATCTTTGAAGCTGTTTATTAAATTTGACATTTGAATGTGAATTCAGTTCCTTTAGTTAATATTTTGGAGCAGTATGTCAGTGAGCTCTAGAAAATAGCTACATTAGATAAAAGTCCATCTAATTAAACAGACAAAACTCCGAAGTCTGTATCTGAAGTAAATGACAAGGATGGTGAGCAATTTGACTGTGAATATACAACAGCTTTTAAATTCCTTTTATTAGGTATAAAGCCGTTTAAGTGTTACTTGATAACTGTGTACCCTCTATATGCTGATGGTCAGGGAAGTGGACAGTCTGTGAAGGCTTACCTGAAGCAAGATCGTAAGTACAAAACCATCATCTTGGAGCACATACACTGACCTTTTTGACAAAAAAAATGAGGCCTTTGCTTTAATGTGAACTATGTAGTGAAAAACAGTCTAATACTTCTGACATATCGAACCTAACCTCTTCTGTTCATATCCCTTCTGCTTAATTACAGTATTTAGGAGTTAAATAGATGTCTGTGACTGGCACTTTCTGTTTTTCCAACCTTTATTAGATAATTTGATATAGTGATAATTGTATGCTGATTTATTTTAAATTTCAAGTATAAAACCAAGTCTAATTAGCTTCAGTTGAAGATTTCACATGATGTAGTGATTATTCTTTTTCTTATCTGTTTTCCTGAAGGTTTCTCTTTTAAAACATCTTTGTAGTTTTTATGTTGTCTGAAAACAGTGCTTTCCAGAACAGTTAGTCCAACTATTCTGTTGAAGTTTTTTGCAGTAGCAATTCAGTGCTTGTTGATACACTTGCTTCTGTGGATGCAAGACTGCCAAACAGGAACTAATCTTCATCTCCCATTACAGGTCCTTCAAAAGGACCTACCGTTCAGACAAAAAAAGTAGGAAAAGCTGAAGCTGTTTTGACATGGAACCATCTCACAGTGGATGAACAAAATGGATTTATCAGAAATTACACCATACTTTACAAAACTATTGATGGAAATGAAACAGGTACCAAAAAACAGAAATGGTTTGTGGCATTGAAGTGTTTCATCTGTCTCCTTCTTAATGTTTGTGTCTGGGGAAAAAAAAGATAAAGAATCAAGTGTGGTTGAGAGTCTGTTCTGATAACATAAAGCTGATGTCTGGGTCATAGTTCTCTAGAACAGAAGAGTCCCTAGCAGAGAATTCAGAATATTCAGTCTGTGCATAGCAGGGTAACTGAGTTTCGTTTCTGAAAGCTGATTTGTGGATATTGTGCTCCCATATTTCTGTCTAAATACAGAATGAGATGGTGGCGTATCAAGATGATGGTAGACTGTTCCAAGATATAAAAGGAATTGGCAGCATTTAACTATGATAAAACCTGAAAAAAGGGGAGAGGGGGGAGTTTATTAATCTTTCTGGAGCTATAGATCAGTATAGTACTGATGTAAATAATTTTGTTTTAAGTACATCTTAGTTTTCAGTAATGTGTATGACCTGCAGGCATAAGACAGGAAGCTAGCACTATCGAAGTTTTCTTCCTAGATTTGCTTAAATTAGAAGGGCCAAGTACATATGCATACCCTATGTCTTATTATGTTTAACCATGGGGTTTTTTCTAGTCAGTAACGAGCTGTTTCTAGTTAACTGTGTGTTTGGCTTACTAGACACCTTTAAGCCTCAACTTTACCTCTAGCTTAGTTTATTGGTGCATTCTGGGGGAAAAAATCTCAGGAAAAATTAAACTAAATATAAGATAGCATCAAAAAAGACTAATTTAAAACATTTAAACAGAAACAAATGAATCTCAGCATTTCTTGTGCAGGTTTGTAGTCTTTTGGCGTGTTGTGTTTTCTATACAACCACACATTCTTCTAGTACTGTCTTGTACATCTGAAGTCTTGAATGTCTTGATACTGATGGTTTTTTGGAATTTTACAGAAAACTGTGTATAAATTTTTTCCTCTCTTCAGTTGTGACAGTGGATCCTTCCAAGACAGAATATACCCTTTCCTCTCTAACCAGTGACACACTGTATACTGTGCGGATGATGGCATCCACAGATAATGGAAGCAGGAGTGGTCCTGATTTCACATTTACTACACAAAAATTTGGTAAAGAGGAGTGGCGAGTCTCCTGAATTGCTCTTTTTATGTTGTCGAGCATGCTGCTTTCAATGTGTTTTGTGTACGCTTTAGGTTATAGTATTGTTTTGCTCTGACTTTTCATGAGTCATTAGGATTTACTCAGTGTAGGATTTATTCTTCTGGTGTCCAGTGGAACCTACTCTGTTCAGAGTCTTTGTTTTAATCTGAAGATAGGTCGGCCTTTATTACCCTGATTCAGGTGTCCTAAGAAGCTGCAGACAGGTGTGCTGGGATCTTGATCTGCCGATCTAGGTTCTAGTCAGCATATGCTATTCTTACAGCCCTTCCTCAGGTTCTCCATTCTCCTTCATATTACTGTTAAAGTTTGCTACAGTTCTCTACAGAGATTCATTTTGAATACTTAAATTATTATTGTATGTTGAGCTTTAGAGTGCTTCTTGTTTGTAATGGTCAGAGCAACATTATTAACTGAATTTGGTTGTGGAAGACACTTCTTTAGATTTAGCAGAGGTATTATTTTTGTATAGTGTTACTCTTCCCTAAGCATTCTTTAAGGTGTACGTAACAACATCTATAACGTTGGAAGGAATACATAATAGTAATGCAGACTTAAATGTTTGCAGGCAGAGGTTATTTTCGTGTACAGAATAAACTAATGGATGAGTAGTTACTTTGCTTACATTACTTATTTGAACCATGGCCATGTTATGGCAGCCAACGGGCCACTGAAACTCCTGGATGGCAGACAAATTGACATAGACGTTACTGTCATACCTGCCCAAAGTGCAAAATTATTTGCTCTGTCAGTATTACAACTTCTAGATCAACCCATGTTTTTTGTTGATGCAAGGCATTATATTCTTAGGACAGAGCTCTTCATGTTTTCACCAGTTAATAGGCTCTTTTCCCTCTAAATGTGAAGCTTGAGACTGGAGTGTTGGCAGTGTGTTCAGTTTCAGGTTTTCCCTGATCCACTGCTGACTTCCTTAAATGTCAAAATGGGCTATAACTGCTTCTCTTCATCTTCTTCAGGGAAAGGAGAAATAGAAGCCATAGTTGTACCTGTGTGTCTAGCATTCCTGCTGATTGTGCTCCTTGCAGTTCTGTTTTGCTTCAACAAACGTGACTTGTAAGTATAAATGAAGTCTTTCTCTTATACTTCCTATGCTTCTGAGCATAACACTGATTGGTGTTAAAAACTTTCGTGTTTTCCTTGAGAAATCAGGGCCTCTTCTGATACTGATTTCTTACTGTTAACTGCACACATATGAAATGTTCCAGTAAGTAAATTCCTGCTTTTCTTGCTAGAGTTGGTTAGGATTAGGTTTGTTAGGTTTTGGTCAGGATATACTGTCTGTGTTTTCTCAGTCATCATATGAGTGGAATAATGATCCCTGCTTTGTGAAGCATGGAAGGTCTATTTGTTAGCTGTATTTGGGCTATTTAATTACAGTGTTAACAAACATTAAGCTTCACAGGCAAAAAAAAGTTAGGCAGACATCTTGATATACCTTGTATAACCTCAGTCAAATTCTGTTTACTGTCTTTTGGGAAACAACCTGCCTGTTCCCTCAACCCAGAGCTCTTGTCTGTGGCTTTAACCAAGATGGTATTGCTGCAGTGTTTCTCTTGGCAAGGAATAGCACCTTTCTGATGTCCCTGGTCAACTTCCTTTCTTTCTAATTAAAGACAGCATTTTATGTCCTTTTATTTCTGACATCCCTGCTACTCCTGAAATCAGTCTTAACGACGTTAGTTGAAAAGCACGTCTTGCAATTTTCTTCATGGAGCCTGTTTATAACGAACAAGATAGATGCATCAGGTTCAAAGTTGGTTTGTTTGGGGGGGATATATCAACAGACTTTTGTTAAGTGACAGTACATTCTTAAACTGTAAAGTTACAAAGAAAGTTTTCTTCAGTATTTTCACTTTACTTTTAACTGTGAAGTTATCTTAGAACTTGCTTCATAGTTATCTTAATGAAGCAAGAGTGTATTTTTATACTGACATGCATCATAGACTCTACGTAAGTAATTGCTCAGTAGATTCTGGAGTGCTGTAAATTTGAAAATCCCTTGCTAACTGTTACCATTTGTTGTTTTGCCTTATGTTGAATGGCTGCATTTAATGTGTGGAGGAATTAAATACAGTGCTATATTTTGCTGAGTAGTACGACTTCATATAAAGAAGTAAAGTATCATGGGAAGCATGATACTTTATTTCCTATTTGGAAATAAATACTCCTGCAAAATTGCTGTGTGAAGGAGTGGTGTCTTGGATTATGCTGTACTTGCTATGGGCATGGGAATTTGGGGAGTGCATCTTGTAACTTTTCTGGTTTTAATCTTTTGCAGAATTAAAAAGCATATCTGGCCTATAGTACCTGATCCATCCAAGAGTAACATTGCCCAGTGGTCTCCTCAAGTTCCAGCTAAGGTAGTTCTCACCCTTCTGCATCCTGTATCTTTCTAGTTCACAAGGTTTCCGATAAACTAACCAATGGGAGTTTTCTGTTTTCTAGCACACATGGATTTCAAGGAAAAACCTGGATGTTAAGTTTCATTGACATGGTGATACGATATGGTTAAAGGAATTTATTGCATCAGTAGATTCAGCATTAGAAATACATTGTGAATTAGATTAAGTTTACTAGTTGGAAGGGCCAAGTCCTAATTTACTTAATCAAGATTAAGTAAACAATTCATGATTCCCATTACTAAAACCATGTAGGGAGTTTTTTGCACAGTTCACTCATGAATGAGAGCGAAAACTCCACAGAGTTTCTCGTGCATGAGAAGATAGCAGCAAAATTTATGCTCTGTGGGGTGAACGAGATAGCAAATTCTGTTCAACAAATCTTGGCTGACTTCTGTGAAGAAGTGCTGTGATGTTGAATACATTATTTGAAGTAATGTATGGTTCTCAATGTTCCTGTGCTGTATGGCAAATGGTTCTATACTTACAGCTCTTAAGGATAGTTAAATGAGAGCAAAGCTTGCCCACACATCCACTATGATTTTAAAGTAGCTGCATAATTAAGACACTGCATTGGAAACAAAGCTGCGTCCTTTATCATTTAACAGATACTTTGGAGATATTGCCAGATTTAGTAAGGATAAAACTTATATAAAGAGCCATTAGAGAATAAAAATTCAGATATTTAATGAGGCTGTTGATTTTTTAACATAACCTTCCACTTAGGCAATGTACATCTTTCTTTCAGCATAACTTTAGTTCCAAAGATCAGATGTACCCAGAAGGCAGCTTTACAGATGTAAGCGTCGTAGAAATAGAAGCTGATGACAAGAAGTCTTTTTCAGAACAAGATTTAAAACCCTTTGACTTGCTTAAAAAAGAAAAAAGTACTTCAGAAGGGCACAGCAGTGGTATTGGAGGATCCTCGTGCATGTCTTCTCCTAGGCAAAGCGTCTCTGACAGCGATGACGGTGAAACGGCACAAAACACTTCAAGCACTGTACAGTATTCAACTGTAGTTCTTAATGGCTACAGAGATCAAACTCCTGTACAAGTCTTTTCAAGGTCTGAGTCAACTCAGCCACTGCTTGATTCAGAAGAGAGATCAGAGGATCATGCTGGAGGAGGTGACAGTACACCACAGAGGCAGCAGTATTTCAGGCAAAATGGTGGTCAGGATGAAAACAACATAGACAGACCATGCTTTGACAGAACAAAGCAAATTACTCATGCTAATGAGGGGGATCTTGTTGGATTTGTACAACTGCAGATCTCAGGTCAGAGTTCACAGCCATTGGGCCTCGGGATGGAAAAAAATACCCAGGAAGCTGCTCTATCAAATGTTTTTCAGGCAAGTACTGAAGGACAAACTGTGAGACCTGAAACAGTGGAAGAAAATCCCCTTGATGAAATGCCAAAAAGTTACCTTCCACAGACTGTGAGAAAAGGGGGCTATATGCCTCAGTGAGAGAAGAGACTGGCTCTGTTTAGGCCTTCATTAGTGCCTGTTCACATTTTCCCCTGTGTTTCTGATAAATTAAGCTAGGTATTTTTATCTGAATGCAGATAGAAATATTGAAATTAAGTGAAGATTAATTTGACAAAGTACAATAAGGACTGTGTTTTTGTGGAAAATTTGCAGTCCAGACCTACTGGAGACTTATTTTTATGCACTACATAAAATCTTATGTCTAGATAGCTGAACAAACCTTTGTGCTATACTGGGGGTCTTGTGTCTTTTCATACCAGAATTTCACATGAATGAAAAGGGCAAGTTTTAATGAATCATGTTAGCCAATAGACCTCCTAGAAGAAGTACTTTGATTTGTGACAGTGTAAAAGCCTAAAAAGCCAACTCTAGTTGTGCAGAGCACCTTTGTGCAACAGTTAAACTGAAGCTTAGTATTCTGACATGGAATACTTGTATCATATACTTTTCAAAAACTTGTTTGACTTACTGAATTTTGGCTTGGCCCAGTGCCTTAATTTTCAGCTTACCAGACATTCAAATCATGTTCATCCCTGTTTAAAAATTATAAAAATTAAATATAACTTGCTGTGGTGTGCAAATAGGAAAACACCAAGACTGCTTGAATCTGAATGCTACTATATTGACTGATATTATATCTACATTTAGATGTGTATACACATTAACTATATAATAATTTGGCTTAAAAAAATGTGCCTTGCAACTTGACGCACGGCTATTCAGTCTCATGTTCAAAAATTTAAAAATCAGGTGACACCATCGATTAACAGTTACTTAAATAATTTTGTACCCCAATCACTGTCTGATTCTACAATACCTCTTCCATCATATGTCTTTGTTTAGTAAGTGCACCTTTGCTGTATACATCTTGAGAGGCAAGTAAAAAGCTTTTACCATTTTTCTAACTCCTCAGGAGAAAGGGATTATCACCTTCTTCCTGATTGACTACAACTATTAGTGTGTTATAGCCTCACTGCCAATACTGCAGGATCTTCTTGACACTGAAAGCAGCCAAAGCATTAAAATCATTGACACTCTTGAAACTAAAACCAAAAGCTGAATTTGAACTTTGGTAGAATGTATCTATTAGCAATCATGAGCCACAAATAACACTTAGGTGGTTGTTAAAAGTCTTTACTTTTTTCTTAGTGTCTCACTTTTTTCCTGCTCATATGGTTTCCAATTTTTTAAAAAGCTGCATTTCTTGGAAACTGTCTCTACCATTGTTTAAAGAAAAATTCAATTACATGACAATAAACCCCTTTTCCAGTGATAACCAGAAATTGTATGGCACTCCTAAACATTTTTTTAATTATTTTTAAACCTAACTTAGACTAGTCAGCTTTCTAATCCAACACTAATAAAACTTTATTTCAAAACACTAAATGCTGTGTTGTGAGAATAAAACAAGTGTTTTATTTCTCCTTCAGCAAAAGAACTATATATTTAAGACCACCTGAAACCTTTTGTGCTGTGACCTCTGGTACTGCTGTTCTGCAGAGCACTTGCTAAAGGCCCTGGAAAGGCATGTGTCAGTATCATTTCATCTTCCCTTGTCCTTGTCTGACAGCTTGCGTGGAGGGGTGGGTGTACATATAAATGTCTATGTGTCTTTTGCTTCAGTTACAAAGAAATTCAGTGCAAGAGTAAATTCATAAGATTATCTCTTTAAGACGGGAATATTTGAAACAGATAAAGAATGCAGAACCTTTAACATTTCAGTATTCCACAGTTCCTTTCTTCTGACAGTATTTTTCTCTATCTGGGCACTTTTTTTTTAACTAAAAGGCTATGTTGCAGCTTACTGTATTTACACCTTTCATCAGACTGGTCCCCTTCCTTTTCACCCCACTGCACCTCAGCACCTTCAGACTCCCTCACAGAGGGCAAAGGTATAGTGAAAACTCTGCTGTCATGAGGCAGCAGAGACCATCTGCCATTTTTTAAGAGGTTTAAGGAGCATTCCTTTGTCAGAACACATTCCTCTTGGAAAGAAATCGCAATTACTTTACTGGGGGATGGGTTGTCTTCTCTATGCAAACTTTACAGTAACTGTAGAAACCACAAGTAAAAGGGAGAGTCTCTGTTGAGCAGTGTGTGCTTATTAGAAGCACACTGGCTGCCCAGGAGCAACAGCCATTTAACCCATCTTCTCATTTCTGAAATATTGTAGGCCACAACCTGGCTATGTAGCCACTTGCTGCAAGTGGCTTGCCACAGACACTTGCTTCAAGTGTCTGGATGTTTTCAAAAACATGCTCATGATTGGTTTTAATTGTTTTTGTGATCCAGGGATGCTAGCTTTTGATAGCATTTGTTATTTGAGGGAGAACGTCAGTTATTTCTTAAGTTGCTACTTGCCTTTCTGTTGTGTAAAGGGGAAGGCATTTTATCCTCAGTTGCTGTTAATCGTGGACCATTGCTACTGTTAGAGCATCAAGAGATTTTAAAAGTCTGTGCTAACAACAGTTCTGGCCTGTCACTTCTTGTATTTTTCTTTGATGTGTACGGGCCAGGTAATAATAAACTAAGAATTGTGCAGGAGTGGATCCTAGAGAGAGTTCTGGCTGGCAGTTATATGCTCTGACTTGAGCTTGTGCATTTATCTAGGGTTAAAATACTAAAGGCTAAGCAGGAGATCCTGGTGGGTGAACAGCCTTGAGAAGCCACAATACGTATAAGTAAAAGGCTTACAGCTAGTTCATAAAACTATGTGCCAAATATATCATGCAATGTTCAGGGTTTAACTTGATTTTGTACTTCAGACTGTAAAAATCTAATTGTATCAAACAATTGGATACAGATTTTTAAGAGTATCTGTAGCATAATTATAGCAATCAACTGAAGTTTTCAGAAACTTGGGCCTAAAGTAGTAATAAAAAAGTTTTCTTCCCCTCTGACTAATGGCTGTGGTGCACTTTACAAAATAAAGGCGCTAATAAAGTAAAATCACACTTCAGTATAGACACTTTTATCCATCTTGATTTCCTGGACTGGAATTTTTCGGGTAGGGGTGAAAGAATAGTTGTAAGCCTCTTAATTTGGTGGCAGGAAAGGGAGGCTAGTAGAAATATAAAGTATTTACCTGTATTAGCATATTTGAAAAATCTCTTACATGCAGGCTAGCTAAGGCTCCCCTGTTTACAAGGGAGTAAGTAGTTCTGTTGTGGTGGTTCTGTTAGACCAGAAGGTGATTGGTGTTGTTTCTGGAGTGTGTTGGTCCACTTTCAGGGCAATTAGTCTAGACATATCCATTCCCACTGTAGTGAAAGTCTTGGTACTGTTTCATACACCCTGCTGTAGAAAACTACACTGCTTATTAGGCTTAATGTGGCAGCACAAAGCACAGCAGAGCAGAAATTTTTCTAAACTGTGTTCTGGAGAGCTTTGTGTCAGGTATGTGCTAGGTTGTGCTATAGGAGCCTAGCAAAGGCTGGAAGAAACTTTGGCCCTGGGAGGATGAGGGAGTTTGCATGCAAAGGCTGAATCCCATTCTTGGGCACTGGGGAAGCCCCATGACCTCAGGTGGGGTTTGGAGCTTCAGCTTTGACTGTAAATCATGAGCATTGCCAGATGATTAAAACTTACATTTAGTATGCCCAGTATGTGGGAATTACATGTTGATTTAAATTCAGTAACTGAGCTTCTTTAATTAATGCCAGGTCTTGAATATCCATGGCCCACATCAGTACGTGCTGCTGTGGTATAGACTTCTTAGTGGGATCTGAAACTCCAAAGACTGTCAGAATGTTAATAGTGTGCCCCACTCCAGGACATACTCATTTTACACTGTATTTTATGTGCATTAAATGGGACTAAATACATTAGTTTATTTCCCCTTTTTAGGCAGTGATTGTAATTGAGATGAACTGTTATTTGGATACATTCCTTTAACTGTGTTTAAAAGTTCTCTTGACTGATCAACTGTAAAACTTCATTAATCCTTGTAACCTCTTGTCTGTCTGTAAGGATAGATATATATATAGCCATTTTAAATTCCAGAAGTTGCTTTTAGTGTTATTCAGAAAAAGTTTATGTGAAAAATGTTGAGTCTTTTGTCATGAAACAGCTGTTAGGGAGTGAAAGCCAAGCTGAAAGTCTCCAGCTTTGCTGTTGGTCCAGAAAACTGCAGTAAAGTGGAGGTATAAGTGCAAAAGCCTGGAGCAGGTTGAAATTAAATATCTCGAATTGAACTTTCAATTCCTATTTTTCCTCCTTTAAAGTGAAAGCATCAGTTTAAAAAAAAAAAAAAAATATGAAATGCATGTATATTTGCTATCACTGTTGTTTCCTTTGTAGTACTTGTGCAATCTGAGCCATTCCTGAAAATGAGAGCAGTGCTGACTTCATGCACAAGGATGCATTTCTTAGGCCACCAGATTTGATGAAACAAACTTAAAAATAATGACAAAGAGCCACATTTCAACAATTATCCACTTTCCCCCCCTCTTAACTGTAATGCAGAGAGAGGGTGGGCAGCAAGTACCTCCCAGAATGCAGCCTTAGCTAGTACTTGTATTTATTTGCAAAGACAACCTTTAAGGGGATATATGCAATAACGTCATTGCTACTCTGCAGAAGCACACTTCTGTAACAATAGATGAAAAACACTTATGGCACAACCGTTGACTGATGGCTGGAAAGCTCCACATTCTCCTGCTCAGCCTAAAGTGTCAGCTGTTCTCCAGTGATCACGGCAGTGATAGATGAGCATTCTCTGCAGTGTTGAAACTGATTAACACCTATCACTTTTTGTCATCAAAGCACATTTGTTAATGGATCCAGTCAACTTGCCGTGTTTTTTTTAACACACCAGTTTTGTTTACAGTGTCACATAGAGCCTGATACTTCGATACAGCCAGGGATGTCTGGTAACCAATTGCTTTTATTTGGGGATAAGGAGTTACTGGTCACCCAATTTGCTGTGCCAATATATGCATCTAGGTAAGCAGAGGTGTGCGACACAGGAACAGATATACCAACAAGGAAAGTGCCTTGATGCTGGATTGGATGGCTAGTGAATGTAAACATTAAGTGGAATTTTACTATGTACTTTCAGTAAGTATGGCTGATTAAGCTAGTGGTAATTTGAATGCCAGCTTTAAAGGGCTTGCGTACTCCGGCCAGAGGTTAAACTTGTAAATTGCTGCATAAGCTGTCTGTATGGAAATGTGTTTTAATACTAGTTCACTGTCTTCATTCTTTTGCAAGCTGCATGTGTATTGTCATATAAAATCTGCTTTTTACAATTTATTTTATGGTCAGTTTTGAGTGTCTTCCTCTTTGTTAATGACTGAGCCTGAATATTGAATTTCTGTAGTACATAATAACAGAAAGAAAACAAAACAAAATTCCATACTTACCTTGTGTAAGTGTCAGTGTTTTGTGAGCCTAACTTAAATAGTAACTAAGGAAGGAGAAGAGTCTAGGTCACTACCGCATGGGCAAGAAACAGAGAGACATGACGAGGAGATACCATGATAAAAGGTACCTTTGCACATGTGGGCATGTTCAGCAGCAGGTGAATAGCCTGTAGTCCTGCCTTTCTAATTGCTCCTGGAAATAGAAGTGTTGCTGTCTACCCCCACAGACTCATTTCCAAGAAAGGCATCACAGAGCTGGCTATGTCTGACATTGCTCTCAGTTCTAAAAAAGCAGAGGTGGACCTTCAAAGGCTGGTCACCTTCCCAAAAGGCTTCAAGGTGGAGGTAGCTGGGGAAAGATAGCATCCCATTCCTGGCTAAAACTCTCATTTGAACAGACCTGTGTGATGCTGAGGGAGCATGGGGATGGGGGATGTTATATTATGTGTCACCAGAAATGACTGCTGCCCCAGAAGAGCCATCTGTGGCACGTCATGTGCCTCAATGCTTTGCTGGTATTAGGTGCAAATAAAACACTAGACTCATTTTCCAAAATGTTAGTTTAGACCACAGTAGTTCACTTACCACTGTTTCACATAAGGCCACTCAGGTTTCTACAGGGACATCCAATTTTTTTATGTGTCCTCCTTCCCTGCACTCAGCTGATTGAACATTAGTGTGGTTTGCTTCACACCTGCAGGACAAAGTGTGCACAGAAGAGAAGGCAGCAGCTATGTCTTTTGCAGGCTTCTTCCCTGCTGCCAGAGCAATACTGAAAACACATACTTGTGCAGTGTAC
Source organism: Pachyramphus minor (assembly GCA_013397135.1). NCBI lineage: Eukaryota > Metazoa > Chordata > Aves > Passeriformes > Tyrannidae > Pachyramphus > Pachyramphus minor. The sequence continues at coordinate 49,662 of VYXB01002774.1, forward strand.
ACATCAGAATGCCAGAAGCAGCCAGGTTCCTGGAAACAGTTCTCCATTCCCCATGGCAGAGGCCAGCAGAGTGCTGCAGAGGAGCAGGGGATGTGCCTGACCATGAGCTAACCTTGGCACAGCCTGGGTTCGTCGAGCCAGAATGGTCACTGGAGAGCAACACAGCACAACAGCCTCAGGATGGTGCACAGGAGTCCTGCCAGCCGTGCACACTTCCAGACAATATGGTGGGAGGGTGGCTGGGGGATTACTGCTTCGTTCTGGCCACTGAGAATCACAGTAACATTGAACCTCTCTCCAAAAGCATCTTCTGTGCATCTTCCAGACATTTGTGGTGTTTGTGGCAGAGTGATCCAGTGCCTTTCTGACTTTCCAGCAGTCTCCATCTATCATGAAATAACTAGCAGAGCCAAAATATTCGTCACACTCCCTACAAAATAGCTAGGAAATTCCTGGTGCAGCCAGGGAGGCTCTGAGCACTAATGACTCAACTGGGAGACAAAGACAGGATGACTTTCAGAGTGAGTTAATTTGATTCTAGGCTCGTCTGGAAAATGAAAACCTGCCATGCGCTGGGGTACCAGGCATCACCCTAGTTTTCCTCTTACGATAACACCTGAGTCACGCAGTGAGATTGGGCACAAAGCTGGGTCAGGGGCCAGCAGCAGGTTTCAGTGAGGGGGCAGCTCTGCAGGAGCCACCCACCCAGCTCCACCAGCACTCAACTGGTCCTCAGGTACCACCAGCACAGCCCATTACCGAGGGCACAGTGACACAGGGCAGGTTCTGAGTACCAGAATCCCAAGTAAAGCTGCTCAGACAATGCTCTTCAGGGCTCCAAGTGCCTGGAGCACTCATTACCACCAAGATGCAGCCGAGCAGCAGACACATGGCAGCATCGTTAACTGGGGCCAGTGAGAGAGCACTGGGTATTGGGACAGTGGGCTGGAGCCTGGACATCTCCTGGGAACCAGGCATGCTACAGATCCACTGCTCTCAGGAGCACAGCACAGCTCCAATTGTGGCCTCTCAGGGCATTTCTGGGGGGCAGACCAGCAGGGCCCCAGCACTCCACAGCCTGTTCAACCCTCCAGGACCGTGCCCGGAGATGGCAGCACATGTTGCTTGTAATAGTCAGACAGGCTGACTGCTTCAGTAACTGTGGGTTTTTAATATTTATTTTCTGACAGTTTAGCAAGTCCCTTTGGCTTTTCTTCCTCTCCATTTGTCAATAAAAGCTCTGACCCCTGTTACGTTCTTCCATCATCCGCATTCCTGAGCGGGATAATAAATCCCAGCCCTATGGGCAGGCTCAGCGCTTGCCTGCTGCCAGGCAGGTTACAATTCCACAGCCCTCTTGGCATACCCCCTTGGATGGGGCCATACAATAGCCGATCCACATGAAACAGACCCAGATTACTGTTTTCTTGTCTCCATGGGCTGATGAATGTCCTGGGGTTTGCTGACAGGCAGCCTGTTCTCATGCACTTCTACAGCCTGAATCACTGCTCTGCTCTGCCCAGATAAGTAATCACCGCTGACCCAAGCAATTGGCAAAAATCACAGCACTCCTGAAGACTATTTCTGGACCAGACCTGTGGCAGTAAAACTCTTCCTGCTTGAACAGACACGGCTTTTTCCCGTGTTTGGAGGAGATACATCATTGGCAAAAGGACATGTGTAGCTACGTGTGCACCAAAGAGCCACAGGGACCACCCCTCTGTGCACATTGCCTTTCTCCACTACCACTGCAGGACTCTGCTATGCACGAGGCAAGGGTGCTGTTTTGGTACTAAGACAAACTTTCCTCAAGGGGGTCATTGTAATGAACTTTAAAGCACATTCTGGTCACATTTCATTATGGATTACATGAAGCTTCCAGTGTTCAGCCAGACACCTGAAGAGGCTGCCTCTTCCCCACCTTGTTCTCCCAGACACAAGTATTTGCTGATAGCCCCAGGACAAAAACAGATGCCTGCAGAGCCTGCTCAGGACATGGCTCTTTCAGCATGTCCCCATTATGCTCCATTTGCTGCATGTGTTTTTACTCCTCTGTTTCCTGGATATCTTCCTGAAACTATTAATATTCCTGCATGTGTCAGAAAGCATTTCCATTTTATTTGTATAAATTAATTCCATTTAGATAGGTAATGCATCTGTAAATAAAAGCAAATTGAATCATTACATGAGTATCAGCCTTTAAAATTAGCCTACATGTAATGCAGGAAAAAGGTCAGACTATGAGAGTGCAGCATGTGAAGTAATTTAAATAAAAATGTCAACATAAAAATAACGAACACTGATTGAGTACAAATTCCTTTAAAGGCATTGAAACTGAGACTTGTCCACAAAAGCTGGGGGTAACAGAGATATCTCACACAACGCGTGGTTCCAGAGAGAAACTCCAGTTAGATGGCCATATCATTAAAGAAAATATGAGTCCTTACAAGACTAAACTTCAGTGGTGGGAGCAGAAGAACTACAAGCTGGAGACAATGCATCCAAGAATTTATCTGAAGACATGGCAACAAAAAAACTGTCACCACAAAGCAAGTAGAGGCACGTGAGAGATTTTCCCTGCACACCTATGCTCCTATCCATATTAGATACAGCCTTGCCAGCTCACTTTCACTGAGAAGTGAGCTACCTCACTCCTAAATTTAGGTCAGGAACCTGGTCCATGACAAACTAGCAGACTTGCTAATAAATCCAAGGCTTAGGTAATGTTGCAGCAACTTTTTTGGTAGTGTTGCATTTAGACATTCACACAAACCAATGGCACAAGGAAATTATATGTCCCTAGGGACATGGGGCTGGGGAAGTGGGTGGGTTTCACAAGGAGGGTGAAAAGGGATGGGTACAAAATATGCGGTCACCTCTATTTGAGATCAAGCATATCCTCTCCTTCTCACCACAGTGTATCAGGAGATGTAGTGCACAGTTTATATCCAGGATCATGCTTTACTTTACAAACATAGTACTTATAAACAGAAAACCAGCCCTGTGTGCTGGAAGAAAGGCAAAAATTAGCAAAGTCTAAACTGCACATTCATTTCATCCAAAATTATTCAACACTCCCCCACGTCCCTCCTCTTGCAGATCAGATGGTGGGAAACCTAGTTAGGCTCAAAAACTGTAGAAACTCTTCATCAGAAGTGCAAAAGTTATTAAGACCTCCTGAAAATAACAGCAAAAGCACAACGAGAGAGATAACAGTCCCTAAAGGCAAGCAAAAGCCTAGGTCTCTTCATGAGCCAAGCCATCAAACAAAAAAAAATCACTAGACATGAAAGCAAAAGCAAGGAGGATGTTAGGAGGAGGTGTAAGGTCATAGGAGAGAGAAGCAGGCAGCAAAGGCAGCAAGCATGAAGGCAAATGGATATGAGCTCTTCTGGGCAGTATGCTAGTTATGAAAAGCTTTACATTAAAAGCAAAGACACCATTCCCCACTGTTTAAACCTTCCTGTGTTCAGAGGATTTAAAAACACATTTAGTAAATAGAAATATCTGTAGCTTATAAACTAAATTCCAACCACTAGAAGAAAGCAAAAAATAACCAAACAGGAAAAGCAAAGAAAAACTGAATCCCCTCTCAGTTCAAACCCCATCAGCTAACTGTTTCAGACAAGAGAGTCCATGCCCAGACTTGGAAGACACTGACTATAAGAAGATTCACTTCAGAATTGTGCTGTGCTCATTTGGTAGAATTAAGAAATTTCTCGCATTCTCTTACTTTAGCACATAATTAGCCATAGTAACATTTTAGAAAGCCTTTCATGTTCTTTTGTTTTAGAATAAAGCGTTTGGTTTAGTTCAGTGATGTTCTTAAGTGGGCATTAACCCCGATTATAATCTTATGCCCATTGTTTCTGAAATCCCTGGATTGCGTCATATCTCCATGATTATGAAATATGTTACTTCTGCATCAAACTTCATTAGACATACGGTTGCTCATGTAATGATGAAAATTCTGCAGAAGTTAGCCTTGGCTAAGTTAGTACTGCTCTCTGAGGCCAGCAATGACAAACCTGTCAGGCTGCTTTTCTAAGGAAGAAGTACTCTGAAACTTCAGTTCTATCAGGTCATACACTGAAACCTAGTCAAAACTAGTTGGCTCAGCAGGCTTTCTGCTTATCAGTGTGGAGCTAAGCAGTGCGTGAAAATTAAGAGACAGAAAAAAATACTGGCAGCAGACATTCAAACTCAAAAGTATTGGCCTCATTACTCAACAGTTCTAGTCAATGTTAAAACAGCACTTCTAAAATATAAACCACAATGTTACAGCATAGTTTCTTTGACAGCTTGAAGTAGGAAGCACAAGCCTACTGCAGCCTGAGATGGACTATTCTGTTACTGAGCACACATCGGGCTGCAGAAACTCCCCAGCCAGTGACTGGCAGGGTGACCTCCACCTTCCTCCATGCTCCCAAAGCTCACTCAAACAACCTGAATAACTCATGACCCTGGGAATGGACATTATTAATCTATAATTTGGGCAACTCAGGGCAGCCTGTGCCCTGGAGCACAAATCTCTCAGACAAACTTGGATACATGACTGGTTTGAAACTGTGCCTCTTTCTGTCTGAGTGAAGCATTTTCTACACGTGTTGTCTTTTAAGAGCTGAAGGAACTAGGACTTTGGAATTGGCAGCATTGAAACCGAGAAAAGGGCTTCTGCTTACATTGAAATATAGCAGAGAGAGTTTGTTCAGTTCTGTTCTAGTGAAGAGCAGAAAAGGTCAACCTAGTCATAAATAAAGATGGAATGGGCATCTGGAGAGATAATGGAGCAATGAGTCAAAAAGTTTTGCAAGCCCGTAACATGTAGGACTCCATCTAAACCCTGCTTATTATGAATATTATAATTACGTGTTGAAATCTAATGAATATGTATGTAAAGATGTTGTAACTCCTGACTTTTCACTGACAACTTCAGAGCTAGTTTGTCTGGTGAGAACCGGCTCGCGTCCCCAGTGTTGCTCAAAATGCCTTTGCTGCTTAAAGACTAAAACTTGTCTCTGAGCAGTTTATCCATGCTGTTTTGGCATCAGCACGAGAATTGTAATTCTGTTTACTTTTCAAATATCCTGTTAGAATACTGTTAGGAGAATAAATCTACAGCACATATATGCACATTGCCTTCTGTTCATGTTTTGATATTCTTAAAAATCACTATTTAAAAAAAAATCTTATTTCACAGAAGAATATGTTAGTCAAACATCTGTTCCCATTTTTTAATTGCCACTCTTCATGTTCATGTTCATGTTCTGAGTTTAAAAGACCTAAATAAAAGAGTAGTTTTGAATTAAATAGCAAGGCAATGGTGAAATGACTATTTACTCTTAGGAAAAAGGGCAAACAAAATAATCATTGGAAAGCCCAGGAAAAGAGGTGGCAAATTAGTCCAAATTCACTAGAATAATTGCATTTTTGTGAAATGCTAAAAAAAAATTTCTGCAAAGTAGAAGAAAACTGGAAGATATAATGAATGAATATGACACTATTTTGCTCAGAGCCACCCTTCTAAGTTACCAGACTGGGAAGTACAACATGTACATGTGAAGGGTACAATTAGTATTTTGTAACAAATATGCCTAATAAACATTTTGACTAAGAACAGTTCATGCTACAAAAAGAGTGCTTAATTTTTGTTTGTTTGTCTTGTTGGCTCCATTTACAAATGTCATTCTTCATACACAGGACATATAAATTCTTTTAGTTATGCTTTACTTTTGAGCCAAGAGTAGCACATTTCCTGGTAAACAACCCTAATACAGGAACACCATAAAACCACTGCATATTTTACTTTTGTCTTGCCAGGAGGTATAAGAGGCTGCTATTAACAACTACCTGAACTTGCAATAACCCCATATACTTATTGGCTTAAGACTTACCTACACAGAGAATATGCCCTGCTTTCTGATATCAGTATGCCAAACATTTACACAGAGCAGCAGAACAAACCTTTCGCTATCTTTGCAGTAGATTTGATACATGAGCAAAGCAATTAGGACATTAGCTTAAATTAGAACTCATTTCATCTGTTTACAAGCAAGTTTTATATAGCCTTAAAAAATTATGGGATATAAGTTCTATGTGTTATTTCCACTATTTCATAATACTGCTAGTAAAACATAAACTGTTGAATAAATATTCACAGATCACCTCTTACAATTCTAAGGAGAGTGATTTTTTTATTAAAATCACTGTTTTGTGACTACTGAGATTTAGAATTCCATTTCTTGTTACATACACAACTTCCCAAACATTATGCTTTCACATTCAACATCTTCAATTTTTGTATTTTGACATCGCGATTAGCAAAGCTAAAATCTTACAACCTAATAATGTGTGGAAACCACTGCTATAACAAAGCCCTCTTACTCAAATTCATCAAAGGAGATTTCAAAATTAAAATCTGAGATTTCTCTGAAGTAGATATGGAATTGATTCATTATCTTTTCTTGTAATATTTCTAATCCCTAATAACATAAGGTGAAAGGATTTGGTACTATTCAACACCAAAAAATCATCAGCCAAAACCTCACTTTCATGACCCCATCACATTGAGTGCAACACAGTTCGTCGGAGGCTGCACAGACCATGGTCTCTGGCATTTGTTCCACCCAGCCTTTTAGTGTAATTTTCAGCCATTCAGTGTATGATAGATGGCCCAGTATTAATACCCTAAGATTTTTGTGTCTGCACGGATCTACTCATCTGCAAGAATTGCCTTGCCTACCACTACAGTCATTTAAAGTTATTATCTTACTATTGATCTTAGCAATTATCTGTACCATGGGAGCACCTACACTGTAGTTCTGGACTTCAGCCTCCATGTATCTGAAGCTCCTTGATCACCGAGACTACTTGAGTGTTGGTTTGCACTGAATGGTGAATGAAGGGAGCCAGTCACCTCATCACGTGGGAAACTCAGATGTGAAGTCAATGCATATGCTTAAAACCCCTCTTCCCTGCAGGACATGTTCCCATGGGATTCTTCCAAGAAGACCCCTAAATAGGCTAAGTTACCTCTCCAGAAATCCACAGTTACAATCTTACTTGCTTAGATCCTTCTTCATAGGCTTCCTACCTTTCAGCAGATGAACATCCCCACCCAACTAGGTGTCATCTGCAAACTGACTGAGCATGCACTCAATCCTCTTGTTGAGATCATTAATAAAACCATTAAATAAGACTGGCCCCAATACTGATCCCTGGAAAACACAATTAGTGACCAGTTACCAGCTGGATGTAACTCCATTAACCACTACCCTCTGAGCCTGTCCAGCCAGCCAGGTTTTATCCAGGGGCTGCCAGTTTCTCCAGGAGAATGTCATGGGAAACACTGCCAAAAGCTTTACTAAAGTTAGGCAGACAACATTCACAGCCTTTTCATCATCCACCAAACCTTTCACCCTATCACAGAAGGTGATAAGGTTGGTCAAGCAGGACCTGCCTTTCCTAAACCCATGCTGGCTGTGTTATTTATTATAAATCAGTGCTTCAGGAATAGGAAGAGACAACCATGTTATCTGTAATGAAATACATTTTGTGGCAAGATGAACACTAAATAGCACCAGCTAGGCCAGATGCCTTGCCAGTCCATCTACAGCAGGTGTTGTTTGAGCAACAATCACATAATTTATCCCTGCAGGAGCAGGCACTGACCAAGTGAGTGCTAACTGGAGGAAGGAAGCTTCCATCTCTTCACTGTTTTAATATGAAGAATTTTCTAACTAATATTCTTTTTTCCCCTCTATATGAGAAATTGTAAAGGGCACGAAGAACACAGAAATATGACAGGGTACACAGTACGGAAAATTTGTCTATAAAAAGGCACTCAATTATATTAAAAAGCTTGACAAATTCCTGGTCAAAGAATTCAACGTTCTGGCCACTTAAAGGAAAACTCAGATAAAAAAAGACTGAACTTTTAATTTAATTAAAAATCTGTTAAGTTCAAAACATGACCTATTAATAATTTATGGGACATAAGCCTTCAGGTCAGAAAGGCATTTCCCGTATCATACACAGAAGAATGACAATTGTGAAGATGTATCAATATATTCTTAAAATTATGCCACAATCTGATCTCTATTAACCTTGCAAAGACCCATACACTGAAGAGTAATTTTTTCATATTTTAAGGAGGGGTAGAAATGGGCATTTTCCAGATCAGTGACGGTGAGGTGAAATGAAATTTAATTAAAAATGCTCTCTAGGAATAATAACACCAGGTGTTGTATCAAAAAATGTACAAAAATGTTAAAGTATTGTAATGTCCAACCAATTGCCACTTGGTATTATAGAAGTGGAATAATTGTTCAAATAGTCAAACTACTCAAGTACTTTTGTAAATCCCTCTCAAACTAGGAACACATTTCTAAATGAACATGAAAATCTAAAACATCTAAATGATGTATTTAGCATAAATCAATAGAAAACTTTTCCGTGTTCTCTTAGTTTTATTTTTTTAATGAGTCACAGCATTAGTTTGAAAGACAAATTGTAAAAGGTCAGAAAGAGTACAATTCCCAATGCAAAACAAACCAAGTAAAAGAAGCTGGCATTTCAAAGCATGTGCAAAATGCAGCCTTAATTTCTGAAATGTATTGAGCCCAGTTACTTGCATTTTGCTTTTTCAGAGAAAATAAAGGGCAAGGAAAACAGAAAAATGAGGATAGAAAATCAGAATATCAATAGAGAAGGAAATAAAATGAGACAGAAAATCAGTTATACTTAGCCTCCAAAAGCTAAGAGATGTTATAGACTGGATTATTTTTAATTTTTACCTGTCTCAATCTCAACACAGAGCACACAGCTTTCATATGGCTGCTAAAAAATCCCTAGACAGCCACGAAATATCTCTGCATCTGTTTATTTTTATATCTTATGATTTTAAAACTAATTCTGAGACTTAAACGAAAAAAATTCTGTAATTGAGTCAGTGAGTTCTGAACCCTAGGAACCCTAGCAACGTAGCTCTGAGAAGTGTGGAAGTCAGAGAAACAGCAGAAGAAGCACTGACCTACCAAAAGCTGTCCCATGCTAATTTCAGAGCATGAACTACCTACGTGAGCAAGGGTTTATAAGAACAAACATACATGCATTTTCACTTATAGCACTATAGTTGAGAAAGTGACCCAACAAATATGAGAGGTGGAAATCTGTGATGCTGAACAAGGAACATTTGAAGGAGTCGTTTTCTCATCCTTCCTTGAAAATGACAAATAACACTGTAAGAAAAAGCAACTTCCAAACTACAGACAAAAATCTTGAATGCAAACTTTACCCTGTCTTCCCCAACACAGTGCAAGTAATAGCCAATACATCCAGAGAAAAGCTCAGTCTTCTTATTCATGCTGGACAATATATTTTCCATTCTTCCACTCCTCTTCCTTGTTTTTCTATCCCCATAACTCCCATTTCTTTTTTAGATCCCAAAAGAAGTCTGTAGTTATGTGCAAACAAGACTGATGACATCAAGCCTTTAAATACTGTTTGAAAGTCTTAAAATGACCATATGTCACATGTGTCATAATGAAGACCAATTTACATAGACTCTCCATCCTTTTCAACCTGCTATTTAACAGAGTAAATATTTCAGTAAGAATTTTACAGTAATGGCCTCTTTCCTGCCAAAAAGAAAAAAAAATTAGTGTGATTGAGTGTTTCCTGCTTAATTGTTGCTTTGTAAAATGGAAACCCCAAGTAGTTTTATGATTTATCAAAATCATAAAACAAATTACAGAAGTTATAGCCTTCATGTGGAAATACCTAATTCTAAATCAGCTACCAGAGGATATCTGGCAATATTTTTAAAGTTAGTGGTTTTTTAATACCTTATTCCAACAGAAGATGCCATATTTAGGTTTTTGATTTTTTTTTTTTTAGTTCAAAATATCAAAATCTCAACTGAGAAACACAGATTTAAACTGTGAGAAATTAGAGGCAAAGGAATAAGAAGATAAGAAGTTATCCTTCAGTAAATAGTTTTTTAAACCAGGAAGCAAACAGGAGAGACAAAAGCAGCACAAAATGCAGAGGATGACTAAAAACACAAGAGAAAGGAAAGGAGCTACACAAACAGCATAAACTTATCTTTTCCGGAATGCAGATAACATACAAATATACTCTCATTAAAGACAAAGAAACTATAAGCCAAACCATTGATTCAAGAGTCAAGATACAAAAAGACAACTACTGAAATCTACAAGGTATTTGTGATACAAAAGGAATACTGTACATAAAGCCATAGATAAAACAGTCAAGGAAAGTAAGAACAGGACAGTAGTTTTACTTCATCTAACTGAAGGAAGGATTCGTCAGATTCTGGCTCTGTTCAAGTCATGTTTCCCCAGCAGAGCTGAGCCTTCAGAACTGCCAGCCTGGGAGGAAATCGATGAGCTGCTTGAGTTGTTTTAGCAGGCTGATTATGGGAGAACTAAGAAAAAATAACAAAAGTTACTTCTTTTACCTCAGTACTGGCATGTCTGATAAAAACCCACAAACAAACAATCCCCCAAAACACCCAAAAACAAAACAAAAAAACCCCACCCACACCAAAAGTGAACCCTGACACATATAAACATGGTGCAAAAAATAATTTCACAGCTGTTTGAAGGAAAACGGTCTTTCCATCCAAATTAAGTGTGATCAGACGGGTTAAAACATAGGAATGCCATGAGCAGCAGTGCCAAGAGGTTTTTCACAGGGCCATTTTACAACAGAAAATCTTCTCATGCTACTGAGCTGTGGCCAGCTCGAACATGTCTGGTGTTATGTAGGGTTGTCCTGCAAGATTTTGTTGAAAAGGAGGTAAGACACTTGACGGGCTTTTGCATTCATCCATAATATGCTCTGGCAAGCTCTCAGAAATAAGAAATTCCCTTGTTTTAACAGAATTTTTAAGGTATGGATTGAACAGTGTTTTCTCATTGAAATCTTCCAGCTTTAAAACTTCATCATTTTCTTCATTTTTGATTGAATTTTGTTGGGATCCACACAAATCATTTGCCAGCATTTTTATGGGTTGGATTTCCTTCACTGGTATCAAAGTTGACTTCATTTGGCTTCTGGTAAACTGATCAGTGACTACATAAGACAAGGATGGCAAAAAAAATTTAGCAGCTTCATTTTCTTGTTTATACAGTATCTTTTTATCTCCATTGATCATGTCTTCTGCATTAATATCAATACATTCAGAAACATGGTTTTCACAATTCATTAGTAGTGATCCTTCCTGACTTTCTTCAGGAAAACAATTTTCCAAAACACTTATGTCTTCAAAGTCTACAGTTTTAGCCTCAGATGCCAATCTCTTCAAAAGTGAATCATTCTGTCAGTATCAAGAGATAAATTAGAGAGTTATTTACAGAAAGATAATGTATTAGTTTATGTTTAAAAAGATAAATTATTGCCATTTGAGCTCTGACTCGTAATTTTAGAAGTCCACTAATAAAGAGTTCATGTGCATTTCACCAGGGATGCAGTTATATGTAAATGAGTACTAAAAATGACAATGCTATTCTGTTCATTTGTCAAACAGTTTCATAGTAGGTCTTCTGTGCTTAATGAAATAAGGAGTTTCCATGAAGGCTCAGAATCAGGTTTGGACTGTGTCCATCTTTTCTACTCTAACCAGTCACTTCTGGGGAAAAAACTTTAAATCTCATTCTCCACAGATTACACTTTCTATATAAAACTGATCAACTCCACTTCATTCAAATACACATTAAAAATTTCAATAAGGCATAAATACTCAACAAATAAAAAGATGGAAATATTAGTACAGTAATATACCAAATCTTACTATACGTGGCAATACACTTTTATAGCCAAGGGAGGAAGTATCCAAATGTGGGAATCTGATTCAGTAGACACAATAACCTGTGTAAATTTAATTGCCTTTATTAAGTCAACCATGTCCGCCAACCACTTAGGAATTTATTTCTCATTATCATATAAGAGTTAAAAGAATAAACTTTATGAAGATGCATCTTCTCTATTATGAAGAGCATTTTATAGCACTTACAAAGAAGAATAAAAGTCAATATACTTTTTTTTAAAAGTCAGAGGACTTTTTTTCTCTTCATTTGATCTCCTCTTTAATACATAAAATTGCAATTATTACCAGAGATGCAGCAAGAGGCCATTCCACTGCAATGCTCTCTGCAGGATTTGGTATATCAGGCCAGCAAACTTTCTTAAACCTATGATTGAGACAGTAATTTTAGTCAAATTGTGAAAGAAACAGACTGTTAAAAGTAAAATTAACACACCTTGAGAAAGTCCAAATACTGCTAAAATACCAAACTTTCACAAGGGAGGTCTTTTCTACATTAACACAGTCTTTTTCAATAAAATTGTTTTCCCATACACTGATTTTTATTACAAAAGATCTCAACAAGATCTCTTGGGCTACAGAGACATTGTGGAAAAATAACACACAAAAGTAATTTTTAATTACATTATATATTTTCTATGTATATACTTAAGTATATCCTTTTTTATTTCTTATATATACTGTATTATAATATATGAAATAATAGCATGTCAAAATAAGGCTGTATACAAAATCTGTTGTGATCATGTTTCAGGATGTTTCTTCAGTGAAAAGTCGCTTCAGGTAAACTTTGCCCAAGAAAAGTATCCCAAGCACTACATCACACTAGAGCTAAGCTGGGTTCCAATGTTAGCTGCAGATAAAGGATGCTCACTCACTGAATCCCTCACTGATACTGGATATATATGTAAGGGAATGAGAAACAGTCCATAGCTTGACTTTTCACATTGCAATTTGATTATACAAGAATATAAACACTCAACTGCACCTCAAATACTGTCCAGAACCAAAATATAGTTTCTTATTATTGCAAAAATACAGAATCCACAACACAGAAGAAGATGTAAAAGAGCTGGAAATTGTACTTATTTATTCAGCCATACTTATTACCTGATGCTTCACAAAACAATATTGGTTCTAATAGCTTAGAACACCCCAAAATAGTTAAGATTTTTAACCTTCTCATTAAGCTTCAGCCAAACAACCCAGTCACTTTCATATGAAAGAAAAAAACATATTTTATAACCTTAAAAAACCTCACATTCATTGTTGGGATGTTTTTCCATCCCCGTGCTCTGAGAAAGCACTATCAAATCTGGCAGGGGACACCTGTGACAGCAGATTACGAATCACATATGGATATGGATCCATACTTACGGAGAAAGCATCCAAATGCTTTCACACAAAGCATGACTTTTTTATAGTTCAAGGGAAGCACCACAAAGTAACAAAAGCAATATTATTACAGCTAAGATAGCTAATATAGTTAAGCAATTATATGAAATATGTTCTAGTGCTGTATACTAGCAGATACATTAAAAATGCCTAGGAAGCTTTATTCTTGGCATTATTAATTTTTCAGTAACTGACTTTAGGTGTTCTCCTTTCAACTGACTGACAATGGAACTGCAAATGGCATATAGCATTTTCCATAAAATAATATAGTGATATGTAAACCTGTTTCTCCTATTTATTTTGCTATAATTTACTGAACTTTCTAAAATTAGTAGTTATTTTTGGACTACAGAACATAAACTGCAGTTAAAGTATAACCTGTATGCTTATTTATTTGTTACTCTCATTGCTTCTTTTCTTAATTTAACATTGGTTTTGAGCCCAACAAAAGCATTTATAAGATATATATAAAAACGTGCCTTTTACAAGGTAAAATTAATAGGCTGAATTTGGGTTCAGACAGTAGAAAATGTACTTACACGTGTTTTTTGAAAATGCACATTACCCAGAGGCCTAACAGACAGAACATGCTTATTCCAACAAGCAGAGAAATGAAAAAAACATCTTCTTTATCTTTAGAGGAAAAAACACACAAACAGAAAAAACAAAACAACAATCAGCCCACAGATATCTGTCATTTCTTCATGCATTCTTTGAAGACAGCTAATTTTCAACATCCAAGTCACCTGATTAGCACATTTCTAAAAGCCAAAATTACTCAGAATACTGCATGATGTGATGTGCATTGTATGATGTGTCAAAAGATGACTACTTTGAATCCAACAAGGTTACTCAGCCAGAAAACCAGGTCATGATAAGAGTTCTCAGGATTTCTCAGGAACACATGTATTGCATTTTAAAATTTCCTTTATTTAATAGAAACACACAGTAATTTAGATGGGAGGGGACACCTGTAGGTCACCTCACCCAACTTTAAAATTAGAATCAAACTACTTAGGGTCATATCAAGACAACCTTTGAAAGCAACCTAAGATGAAGACTCTACCACTGCTTTGGGCACCTGTTATTTTACAGTCACCTGACACTGACATATAGTGCCACTTCTATCAGTTACAAGAAAATAAATAGCAAGTTAAGTGCAGGAGACAGATTTTAAACCACAAAAAATAGTTACTCTGACTGAAACACTGCACAGATTTCTGAGCTAGCTTCCAAGTACCAGAGGTAGGACTGACAGCAAGAGAGCTGATCTCAGCACAGTCTAACATACCTTGTATTTGACTAGCAAACCAGTAGATTAATTTACAGGCAAAAAATTAATTAGCATTGAGTCCCATGACAAGTTAAGGGAAAGCTCATGCACTTTTTTATATTTCAGTTCGGCCGCCACTATGACAATTTAGGAATGTACTGAAAATATTCTTCCAGAAGCTGAAATGTGGAAATGTCTGAACTTCTGATCTGCCGCCATCATACCAACCACCTTGGTAATATCTAGTATTATCTAGATATCTATCTATCTTGGTAATAATAGAACAAATAGCAAGAAATGGGAAAAGGTATTTCCCTACACATACCGGCCATAACCTGTGCACTCATTTATCAGTTAAGCTTCTATGCCAGAAAAGGTACAACACAATGCCTGGTTATTCTAAACCTAATATTACAGATGGAGAAGTCTACTTTTTCCTAAACTCTTAGGCATTCTATCCCATAACTGACAGCATACAAACAGCTGCTTCCGCAAACATCCACAGCGCTCCACAGCTTTACTGACAACTAAGTAAAGATTTCAGGGTTTGACTTCTAATCTTTAGCTTTTAGTCAGTGAAACTGTGTTAAATTCAGCTACTGCTGGCAATTCTTCCTTGTTTTGTTCAACAGTACTTACCAAAAAAAAAGTTAACAAATGCCTAAACAACAATGTACCATGTTCTGTATTTCTTACTCCCAAACCCATTTTTAAAATAGTAATAACTAACCTGGAATAATACTTACCCAGTTTCAAAGTTTTGAAAGTCTTTGGCTCTCCAGTGGTTCCACCAGCTTCATTGCTTGCCATGATATAGACAGTATACTGTGTATTAGCCTGTAAGGATTTCAGTCTGTATTGTAGAACATCAGAGTTCACTGTTTCATCTTTTTAGGGCAGATTTGTCAATAAACATACAAAAACCGTGTTATATCAGGGAACTGTACAATTATTTAGCAATATTTACAGTAATCAATCATAACGTATTTTAAAGACAATCTGAAATACAAAGTGATCTTATTAATCCTTTTACAGAGAAAACTTAAATTACTAAAGAATGTTTATCAATACCACTTAAAATTTAAACCAAAGCCACAAACAATTATGTATTTGTTTTTCTGAAATAAATACAAATATTTTTTCTAATATTTAAGACAGGTGAATCATGATCTCCTGTAGTTTATTTTATCACTAAAAACAGTGCTTTGAGAACTTTGTTTCCTTGAAATAGTTGGCTCAGAAATTAGGAAATTAAAATAGTTCCGTAGCTTGTGAAATTTACCTATATTTCTAGTACATGCAGTTAGACACTGATCATCCAAAAAGATGCAATCTATCAGCACTGGGACATCACCCCAATTAAAGCAAAGGAAAGCCAAAATCAACGGGAATTTTTTTCCAAGTTTCAAAATACTTTTATGAATAGAACTCAATGTTTCCAATACCTTTTCTGATACTGAAATTCGCTTCACCTTTGAATTTTTTTTAAGCAGGGCATATATTCTACCATCCTATGTCTACTAACAGTATCAAAAGCATCTTCCTACTATGAAATCACAGTCATTAAAACATTTTCTGGTGCATAAAATCTAAGTTACCTCATGTCATCATTCAGTTCAGACAAGAAATACTCAGGAAACAGTTATGCTGCAATATGCCCAGAGTTAAAATAAACTGAGTTTCTCTTAAACCAAGGAGGGAAAAGTGAAGTTCTAGAGTTAAAGGCCATCAGTGAAGTCACATTGGCACAAACCCCATGTTCTATTCTTATCAAGAAGACGTGACATTACAGAAGCCTCAAAAAACATCAGTGCAGTATGTTTCAGTACGGTATGTTTCTGTCATTTAAATTTAACTCCCCTGACTTCATATTTAGAACTAATTTTCTAAAGACACTAATCTGAACCCCCAAAATGGACACAGCCTGCTTAAATTAAAAGTAATATGGACAAATATGGCTCTGTAACATGAGGCTGCATGTCACAAGGATGACCCTGCACAAAGCAGTCATCATTAAATTACTCAGAAACCAACGTGGCAGGAAAAATTGCATGTAGAGGACTGAATCTGAAAGAAATAATTAGCTTTCTCTTTCAAATTTAAAAATAGCAAGAATACTCATGCCCTGGCTCTGAACTGGATATCCAGAAGAAACAGAAGACATCACAAGATTTGAGAGTTTGAGAACTTCTCAAAAGAGATTGTGTTAGGTGCTTGCTAACAGTGATGTCTCATAAAATAGCAGGAAAAAAACATTTCTGAAGCACTGAATGTTCCAACAACATTCTTCATAAACTATACAGGAAGAGAAATGTAGGTTATCAAAACCCTTTTCATAAAAGATTCTGCTAAGATTTAAACTGTTCTGAAGTTCTGAAGAAGTTCTGAACAGATAGCATTACACTGTCAGATTGTATGGATACCATTCCTGAGGTAGAGATTAGGAATATGCTCGAAGTTATGCTATCAGCCTCCAGACCAGAAAACCAACACCAAGCACAGAAAATCAAGCACATCTGAAGAAACTGATCTAAAAACTATGTCCAGAGGAACTATTTCTTGGCAGCTTATTTTAGCTTCTCAACTGTTATTTCCTAATCTGCTTTTAATATAAAATTGACTGTACACACATTTTTAACAGAAAATTTCCACCATACTGTTACAGAAGCTGAAGGGTTCCAGAAGCTGAAGGCACGTCCTTCCAAAGACATGAATAGAATTTATAAACCCACTGAACCCTCATTATCCACGAAGTTGCACAAGACCTACGACTCTCCAATATATTTTAGCTCCTCTACTCCTGTCATTAATTTTTCAATTGGCTTCAAAGGTGTGTCATGATGGAAGACAGAGTGAAGATAGAGAGACACTAATACATACGTAAAACAGTAAACCAGCAAGTATCTGACAAATAATACTTAATTTGGCATAATCTGGTAAATTTCTTTTTTTTATTATTTTTACTGTTAATGGCAAACAATCTGCAAAATGTTCCTCCTATGTGAGTTTTCATCTTGGTCTGGAAAGGGAAGAGGAATGACAGTGCTGCCATACACTGACTAAATCTATTACATAGAGATCCCTCAGATTTACATCTGAGAAGCAGAACAATGTAGTCAACAGTCAAGACTGTATTACCATGGGTACTACAACACTATTAGTAAACTGAGAGTAAGAAGTGCTGTACAAAATAAAGGACACATGTATTGTATTAAAGTACTAAAGCAGGGACTATTCACTAGAATACCACATCATTTCCATTGAAACTAAACATTTTTTTAATCTTTATGTAAGCCACATTTTAGTACCAGTATTTTCAGACATATTTACATATGATATACAATAACAAAGCTTGCCAGTAACTACAACAATAACTATCTGCAGACAGCATATTGTCATAATTCTGTTGAAAACATCACTGTTTAGAGTATACTCACTCAATTCTTTTCCATCCTCAGGTTTATAAAATATTGTATAGTTAGTAATAAATCCATTTCTTTTATCCTTTGAAATCTCATTCCATTTTATTGTAACTTCATTTTTTCCCAGAATGCCTGTGTCAGCCACAGGTCCTTCTGATGGTTCTACACAGAAGTATCAGAAAATAGAAAAAGTACTAAAAGTCAGTATACCATGATATATCCATCTGCGTTACTTCACACATACCAGTAAAATTAGGGGCAACAAATGCACAAGAAAATATGTAATCTTAGTGCTCTGATGCAGTCCTTAACTCTTCTCACTCTCTTTAACATGGGATTTAAATAAAACTTCTCCTCGTCTATTCTGGTGCTAGCACAGTTCTAAGTGCTACTGCCTTTCCTCACAAAATCAGAGACAGATCAAGAGGTAAAGCAACCTACTGATGGGGGAACCCAGGTGCAAGGTCACTGTATGTGCAGGACATCTTTTGCTGAGCTGAGATTTAACTGGTGTCTCCAGCACACCCGATCTTGCACATTACATTAGGCAAAGCCTTTCTACTTACACAATACCACCTCACACGCATTGCTTACAACTTTTAAGGAAGAGTTCTCTGCATTTTAGCTTTAAAACAAATAACTTCCTTCCCATTCCCTGACAACCTTGAGTGCTGTCACAGCTACCTATAAACAGGAAAGCATTCGAAGAACAGCTCTAATTGTGCTAGTAAGTACTACTCTAACATAAAATACTCTTCCTACTACCTCTTCCCGGTAATTAATGCTGTTTAGTAGAGCATTGTCCCGTATACGCACGCACACAAGTCAACATTTTCACATGAAATCTTACAATTACCAGTAAACCACATTCTTACAACTGTGTATATAAATCACTAAATTCACATTAAACTTCTACAAATAAAGAAACATCCCTCCTCTTCCGCCCCCCAACAATATTTCATCTACAGTTTCTATCTAATTACAAACATCATGGCTTCTTACTGTTTTTTATGTGCAGGACTGCAAATATGTTGTTGCCTCATAAAATTTAACAAAAAACAAACTTTTCAAATCATTAACATTATTCTGTGAGTAGAATTTCATCATATATTAGGACTAAAAAAATGCAGTCAAGCGTTAAAATCAAGCATACATACTTTTTTCTTGAACATAAGTTTGTATGGTATATGGAGCTGCTACTTGATTTCCATAAAGAGGATACACTGAGATGTTATAGCATACAAATGGTTTAAAGTTTTCTGTAAAGGAAAAAAAGGAATATTTACATGCAATTCTCTGTGTGAGATTAATACAATGAAAATAGACTAAATCCCAACAAAGTTCTAAATATACTGTTACAGATTATTTCCTTCAACTCTTCAGCAAGCACAACATGTATTTATCAACTTGAATGCTCATTACTGCCCTTAATACACTTTTTTGCTAGTAGTATTCATAAGAGCAAACATGGTTTCTGACTCATTTTTCACTAGAAATACTTTGAATGGATCATTAGATTTTAGCCTTATATGACTTCTCTATATGAACCCACTTATTCATCTCGAAAGAGCTTATGGTTTTGGAGGAAGTTTCTATTTTCAAATAACCAGTATAAAATTGCACTTATGGTAACATTTTTAATTTCACATGTCTTTATGTTTACTGCTCTGCAGAAGACAGCTTCGTCTCATGTATCAAATAGTTTAAAAGGTACAGTGGAACCTCAGCTCTTAATAGTTAGAACCTGAGGGAACAGCATGAAGTTGTGTCAGGGATATTAGGAGAAGGTTTTTCACCCAGAGGGTGGCTGAGCACTGTAACAGGCTCTCTAGAGTGCCCAAATCCAAATGTATAAGTATATGCATTATATTAGCTAAAGGTAATGGACATGGGATATTCACATTGACATCAACATTCACAGCTTTGCCTTTGTACACATTTCTTGAGGTCTGTACACTTTTTGGTTCTTCTTTCAAACTATATAGGTATAGCCAAAACATTAGCAGTTACAGAGATTATCTGTTTTAAAAACTCAGCCTCTAGAAAAAAACCTGAGAAAATCCTCCTCTATTTGTCAGTGCTTCATAAGGTAACTGAAAACTCTTAAAAATGCCTTAGGTCATAATACAAATGTGGTTATATAACATCTAACAGGTCAGATTGATCAATCCCTCCTTTGTTTATTTCAAAGTAGAATTCTCACTCAAATCCTCTTTCAGGTTTCTTGCTCTCTTCTAAAACACATGAAGGAACATGATCTTTTCCCATATTTAAATTAACCTTTTTCATTGTAGATTTCTCTGTTAAAATAGCATACATCTGTCATAGGCCTCCCTACTGGCGTAAGATCAAGCCATAGAAATGCTTAAACACAAAATCTGTCTAATCTTATATGGGAGCAAACACCACCTTGCATATTGCATGAAAATTTGAAAGAGGTAAAATTGCTATTAAATTACTTGCAGAGATTTCAATAAAGCATGTAATAACACTGCTATGTTTAAAATGGTCTGAGGAAAGCTGGATGAGTTCATCCTTGTTTGTTCTTTCTGGTCTACCAATAAGCACATATCCGTACGTATTACAGCTGTAGTCAAAAAATAAACATACTTTTGTTAGTTTTCCAGTTTGTAGAATTCGACACATATTGCCACGATCTACCAAAAGGATCCATCTCCAAGTCCTCATACCACTCAACTACATATTCTGTTGCTTCTGGTTTAGAGACTACCCATTCCACAACCACTTCTTCATTTGATGGAAGCGTCCTCACTGTTTCAATAATCTGAGCAGCTAAAAATTTAACAGATAATATCAGCAATTCTATTTTCATAAAAACTTCAAAAATACATTCAGAATCCAGAGACCAGTCTCCCTTTTAGAATCTGAATTTTACAGTTTGTAAAATTTTGCAAACCAATTTACTATCAATTTTGCAGTTCATGCAGACAAGCAAGTTCTCATTGAGATAACAAAGGCAACAGAAGAATCGTAAAGTAAGTCATCAAGGTCATGAGTGACAGTGAAGCAAAGGTGCACCATCAGCCTGCAGAACAGACATAATGAAAGTCTGAGTGAAAACCCAAGCTGGCAAAGCAGAGGTAAAAAAGACCTGATGAAGCAGAGGAAAAAATAGATGCATCTAGGGGTGGGAAGAGAAAAGTATGTCACAGCATGGAAAAATCACAAAAACATTTATGGTGGGATACAGAAGTAGGTAGAGAGGCAGTCAGAAGCCTCCAGGGCAAGATGACAGCACACCTACATATCCAGTTTTTTAATTAGAAATGGAATTTGATTGAGCAGTTCCAGTGGGACACTTGCACTTATTTCATGAACAACTGATACAGAAATGATTCAAGTGTTTCAAATGTAGCCCCTCTTCCAGATTATGGCAGTCAGCAGGATGTTGCATTCAAGGCTGACAGAGGTATCAGAATTAAATGTAAGAGCCAAAGAGATCAGCTGTTGTGCTAGAGCAGACCAACTTCCTGACCCTGGTAGTGGCTGGGATGGGGTACTTTGGGAATGCACATGAAATAAGAATAAACACAAGGCTTTTCTCTCTGCTTCCACTGACACATCTTAGAAACTTCTATTTAACACATCTTTGAATGATAACCTGTGGTAACTAATTTTATGATCTAGGAAAGAGATGTGAGAGAATTGGGTAGCACTCTATAAATCTATTTGGGAGGTACAAGGTTAGAAAAATACACAAACCAAACCAAAAAACACTCAGAAAGTAATACAATAGAAATCATATAGAAATAGACATCAGAGAGTATTCATACCTTAATGACTGAATCTCAAAATACAATCCCTAACAATAATCATCCATAACAGATGCATGACAGCAAAACATAACAAGATATATAGATATAGATATATAGATATAGATATAAATGTAGGTATAGATATAGATGTATGACAGAAGTCCTTAACACAATTTTGTTTCCACTATAACAGAACTTAAACAGATGTCACGAAGACAATTTTTTTGTTAATGAGAAAAATACAATATGGCATTGAAAACTCTTACTTTTTTCATCTGTGGATGGAATCCTCATAATAGCTTCAGGAGAATTTCCAGCAGAATTATAGGCTGTAACAGATACTATATGTGCCTCTTCATTTAAAAGTAAAGTGATTTTCTTGTCAGTAGAATTGTTTATCATTTTTAGTGCAGTCTTGTTTTCTGGAAAATACTGTATTTTGTAGCCTAGAATTCTCCCAGGAGGTGGAAAGCTATTTAAAGGCTATTAAAAAAATAAGCAGTAGTAAGTGTTTCACAGTGTTATTTGCACAACAAAAAATACATGCTGTATTGAAGAGTCCAGATCAAATTACAAAATGGTTATACCCTATTTAGAAAAGCAAGGTACTTTCTTCAGTCCCATCTTCAGGACAGAGAGCCATAACAATTTCCTTGAGGAAAAGGTTCAAAAGTCCTGAGATTTGAAACACAAAGAGCCTTTGGACACTTTACTAGAAGATTAAAGTGAATTTAACATAGCGTTGGTAAGCCATATTATTTAAAAGCCACTGTAAAGACTTTCAATCAGATTTTCCAGTGATGTGAACACAATTAAATGCTTCCTTTCCATGGACATTACAAAACTCTATTCATCTACCATTCAATAAACAAAAGCCTTTTTAATTCTGCTCTAGTTCAGTGAGGGTTTTTTCTGATGACAGCAAACACCCCTGGCATTTATATGTCCTTCAACACTAAAATACCTAAACACAACGTTTACCAATATGATTATCAATTCATATAAATAGTACAAAAAACAGTATATACCTTCCACATAAGATGTACAGATCGACTTCCAGGTGAGTGTGAAGACTCAATTACCCTCCACAAATCCACTCTTTCTGAAGGAGCTATATAAGGACAAAAATAACTTGAATATGTTTGCTATATTAAAAAGATAGTCTAATATGGTAAAAACAAGCAAATGGTTTCAAACGTACAGAGAGAAACTTACTAAAAATAAGTTTCTCTTGTGTAATGCTGTGCCTTTTTTCCCCTAGCAAGTACAGCTCTCTCTTTCCTTAAGTTTCCTTCTGATTTCTTTTATTTGTTAATTATTAGAGTCTCCTAGAGGACATTTTGTAGTCTTGTTTTATAACTGGAAATTTTATGTCTCTACTTATGATTAATTTTATTGAACATACTTGCTATACTATATTTCTGCTACTATCCTATTTTGCAATGTTCCATCTCCATCTGCACTTTTAATTTTCCCTCTTCACTGTCTACTCACCCGTTTTCTTCTTTAGCCCTATATTGTTTGAATCACTTTTCAAATCTCCTCCACTACTTGCTCTTGTCTTTTAGTTTTCCTCTTCTATCTTTAAACAAAATGCACATGTTCTGTTTAAGCCAGAGAATTCTAAATGTAACAGAGAATAGACTGAAAACACAGTTTTTCTTTACTAAATCCTAATGCCTCAAAGTATAACTAAAGAAAACTTTTACATGTAGTCAGCCCACCTTTCTCTTCTGTGCTTCCATTTTTCTCTCCACTCCATTCACTCCAAAATATTGATTCATTACTGATACACCGAACTGCAACAGAATATTCTGTGGAGTCCCACAGACCTGTGAGATTACATGACCCTGTTTTCTCTGCAGAATTCAGTCGGACAGTGACACATTTCTGAAAGTAGGTACATGAACAAAATTATTTGATAGGAAACTGTGTGCATATACTTAACTTATTTTAAAAAATCAAAACAAAAATAACACGAAAGACGCAGTTTTAATGTTTCCCACCTCACCCCTCTGAAACTCAAGACTGTATTTCATTTTTCTGTGTAGCCTCTTCATTCTTCCGGTAGAACTCCAGGGTTTGAAAAACTTGAGCCAAAACTGGGTGTCCTGTGGCTTGAATTGTGTGCAGCTCGCACATGATTCTAGAGCAGCTGTGCTGGCACAGGACATGCTGGATGAATGCAGTTCCCACTGATGGGAAGCAGATGGTTATTGCAAAGCTATTATCACAATAATGTCCCACAACAGCATTCTGTGGGAAGCATTTTATGAGCCAGCTGGGTACTTCTTTCCTTTCTTGTTTTTCTTTTCTGAGTTACAAGGTTTTCTAGCTCTTAGCCATACAATAGTTGGCTGTGGGCCATTCCAAAGATTATCAGCAAAGGATTAAAATGAAAAGACAAATGAAACACAAAAACGTTTGGTGCCAAGTGCTAAAAAAAAGAAGATAGAGTCTTTAGGTGGGGAAGGAAGACAAGAGCATGAGAAATAACTGATACAGTATATTTTTGGAAAAGTAATGACAAGGTGAGTAATTTCTTTGTCTTAAAAGGAGCTCCACTCACTTCTCACTGATGGAAGTCAGAAGCTAGACTGTTCTTCCAAAACAAATAAAATAGATATGAAAACCAGGAACAGGAGTTGATGCATCAACTCAATTGGACTGACAACATGAAGCAGGAAAAACCAACAGGAACTGTAGAAAGATAATTGTTTGTGAACAGGAGGACTGATATAATCTCCAATATAATATCCAATATATAATCACTAATATAAATCCAATATTAATGTCTTATCTTCCAAATTGAAAAAATTACTCAATAATTAACAACTCTTCCCCTCTAAAATTTCAGATTACTGAAAGAGAAAGACACCAAAATAAATGTTCAAGCTACCTAAATTCTAAAAAGGTCAGGAAAGGCAAGTTTTTGAATAAGGAAGATTCCCTCTTGAGACCTGAAGTAGTAAAGTCACACAGATTCTCAGCAGGACTAAAAAATTGTGAAGAAATTCTTGTCTTCCACCAGTTGAACTTTTCAGTAAAAAGTGAATCAAATTATAATGACACAAAATGCAGACACTACTATGAATACCATAATGGGAAGCGTACTGTTTAATGAAACTGAAATTTTTAGTCCATTCTGACCCCAAGAAACTCATTGTCAAAAAAAGAAAACTGCTTCTATCATAATGAATTCAGGGACCTACAAACCACTCTAGGTGACAGACTCTTCATTGAACCTACAGCAAAAAGGGCTTCAAAACTATTATCAACCTCCTGCAGAATGACATAAAATTGGAGACACCACAGACTAGCTTTTAGTTACTTGCCAAAAACCTGTTCAAATCAGAAACTTAGTAGAAACGCCATATATGCAGACAGAAAAACAGGTCACCTGTTTTTCACTTAGTAAAAACAGTTTACACCAGACTGTTTAGACTATTTTTTGGTAGGACAGCTTAAAAGGCTCAAATATTCTTTTTGTTGGTTCATTTGGGATTTTTTTTTTGCACATACGTGCTGACAGAAAAACACCTACTTTGTCATTACTGATCATGGATAGCTACTGTTTTTTCTCTAGATTGTCTGTGGGAAAATGCAGGTAAGATCTGAGGAAGCAAATAGATGTAGACTGTATTCAACAGTGGAAAAGCAGACAGGTGATTTCTCATGCAGGTGCTGAAAAACAGACACAATGCACAATAAAGCTGTAACTTTGCAAAAATGTGAATGTCTTCCACATTGGGGAAGGACCCCATAGCAAGCAAGCATCACAAGGACACCAGTGCCTTGACTCCACAGGGATAAACCTCTTGAACAGGTCTTTTTAATAACCATTAGTTCCATTCCTAATATCCCAGGTGGATTTGAGCTATTCTGCCCATCCAATCATCCCAAATATTATATCCTGAAGCCAAAAATCAGTATGTCATATCTACAGTACAGATGTTTGCCATGAGAATGTGAGAAGAATGCTCATTAGAAACATCTTCAATATTAGGAACTTCTTGAAAGCTCTAAAGACTACCTTGATGAATTCTCTCACAAAATTACACATATAGTGTATAAAACAGTAAGATCAAGGCAGAGAGCTAAGTTCAAGGAACTCAGAAAAGTAAGCCAAGGAACCTCTCCCATTCTTGAATTTGACAGAGGAAACAGTGAAACTACAAACAGAATCCCTTCCATATTGAGGAGCATAGGAATAGATCACCCAACATCTACATTTCCATTTAACTGTCAGAAAGACGAACTCAGAAAAATAACCTCCCTTATTTTTCATCTTGCAAAATTCATATTTTAAAATTTAAAATTTAAAACTTTAAAATTAATGTAACATTAGTCCCTCTTAATCAGATTCAACTATTGTGTTTGGGAGTAAGAGCTGTTTTCCACATCAGAATGCAGGGCGAAAATAAAATATTTTGACTGACTGCCTGTGTAATCCCTTGGCCTAGGATCATCCCTTAGCCTTTCAAAGAAATATACTGAAAAGTATGGTATGTACCAAAACAGAAAAGGAGCAAAAGAAAGAGAACAATTAATCCTAGATAACAAAACAATGTTCTTAAAACTATTAATACCTTATTACATTTCATTAAAATAACAAGTTTTTAAACATTTCAAAGTAATTGTTGCCTTTTTCCTATTTAAACTTTTATAACATTAGTCACTATTAGTCAAAAAGAGACTGGCATTCAGAAGAAAAATGATGTAACTTACTGTAGAGTTTGAAAAGAAGTTTCTGTATTGAACCTGGCAAGTTAAATGTTGTGAAGGGATAATCTTCTCAGGCATTTTCCAGGTTACTGTAAGTAACTGCTTTATACCAGTGATTGTTTTAACTGAAAGTATTTCAGGAGGGTCAAATTTCTCTAGAATGAAGGAAAAAAAAACATTTATAAATTTCTCTGGCTATGTGTGTTCCATGAAGTTTAATCAGTATCCCAATAGCACATATCCCATCAGAGTATTCATGTCATGGTCTATTTCATAGACATAACTTTACATTTGGGAGGTTGTCTGTAAGAAAAATTGTACATATAACTGATTTAATTAAATGGGACTTTGAACTACCTGGTCTAGTAGAAGGTGTCCCTGGCCAGCCAAGCTGTTCTATGATTTTGCTCACAAATCTGCTATCAAACACACGTGCAAATTTCTTTCATCTGTATCAGTACCAAAAAATACTACTCAGAGATAACAGCAGGGAAAATAAATAAAGCAGAGCTGGGATGCCAAAGACAAGGCTGAACTGCAGAGGAAGGAAGAATTCAGCTGAAAAGGATTTGAGGGGGAGAGAAGTGTGAAAGACAAAGTGGAGAAAGAATGGATTAGCAATGAGAAAAGAGATAGCTGGCACAGAGAATGTGAAGAGTAATGAGGAGCCACAGCAGGTTGGAACACAGTAATAAAGGAGCATATGACCGGAAAGCTGATGAGTGCTGCACCAAAAGGGTTATTGAACAGAGGTGAACAGAGAAAAACAGAGCACAGGGCAGAGGGAGAAGAGGTAGACAAAATATTATTTTTGCTCCTGTGCACAATTATTATTATTGCACATAGAACAGGTGTTTTTTAGCATGCCTAACCAGACAGTAGAACAGCAGAGTAAATGATGGGTGGCTCTGGAGAAATTATAATATCATTATTCATTTACAGCTAGGTGTTGCATTACATTTGGTACCACTCAGAAGCAGAAAAGTACAGTCCAAATACCACTTAGTTTAGTATATTGCCTTTACTTGTCAATAATTAAAACAATAATTTATAATGGATACCTCAGACATTAGCTTAAAAAAATATCGCTGCAGTTAGATGTTTCATAGTATGAATACAGCACCCTGTCATTTTTCATCAACTCTCTGTAAGATCAAGAAACTTATGAAAATTACTGCTGTATCAACACCACTTTGAAGAATTTTATACAGAAAGACCATCAATTAAATCTTTATTTAACTCTTCTTAATTACCTATTTTTCTCACAGCTATAGGAACACACTTCGATAAGGCTTCACCCAAAACATTTTCAGCTTTCACCTGAAAACAAAAAGAACCACTATATGGAGTATCCGGATAAAGAAACGAACATGACTCTGTTTTACTCTGGCAGGAGCTGTCTGTAGTATTTGGATTAGTCGCCCTAAAAAACATAAGGGAAAAATTATAGGAGTTAGACATTTTTCTAAGAATAATTCAAACTGATTGTTGGGTTATTATTTATAGATTTTTGAGGTTGCAGGACTTTTTTACCAGTGGACATCTTTAGGCGATTTTTTTGTGCAAATGAATACTCTTTCCTAATTGCACTGCTTGTGCAAATGCATATAAATAGCCTGCACAGACTCAGTTAGTTTTAACTACAATTAGTACAACTATTTTCCAGGAGCAGAGAAAAAAGTAAAAAGGCCTTAATAGAAAATCCACATGCTATGATTATTTTTTTTAAAATCTCAAAGATAAGTGAAATCATATAACTCCATACAGGACTTCCTTTAAAAATACAGTTAGGTTGATTGAGCTAGTAACACATGCCACATGGAACTATGTAATAACAAGCTTTTGTTCACTTTTTAAATACAGAAAAAAGCCAAAATCCACTACTGCCAAACTATCCCCAAGCAACAGAAATTTGACAGAAAGAACATACTAATATTTTGTTGTCTTTACAGCATATACTTTCATAATAAGTAGTGTAGAATGCAAAACTAACAAAATATGTTTCATTTTACTGACCCACAAGAGAAACTCTTAACTAATGAAAACTCAGATAAGGGACTTGTGCTAAATATTTCATATGATGCAGTAAGCAAGCAGATAATTTTGGGGCTGGTATTTCATCAACATTTTAAGCTAGTGCAAGCCTGTGCTGCTGCAAAAAGCAGCAGTACAACTTTCTCTATCATGCAGAGCTGTTGGTTCCCACCCATCACTCTCTATCTCTTGTACCAATGTTTTTGTAGTCATATGCTAAACTCAGCTGGGGAGTAGAAGCCTAAAAGCCTAAAATGTCAAACCTAAAATGGAGACAAAACTAAAGAGGTTTTCTTACCCTACAATTTCAATCTAATTAGTAATGCCACTTCAAGGGAACAAGTGCATATCAATTCTGATATAAGCACTTCTCTACTGAATATTGGGTTGAGAAGGCTCAATTCCTTTATACAGCACACTAAAAAGGTCGCTGTAACTTTTTTCAACGATTACCAACCCTGAATTCATTAATTTAATTTACAGTAATGCCATGACTCTGAACTCCATGATGTTTCCAGGTTTTCTTTAAACAGAAGTCAGACAAGAGGGGAAGGGGGCTGGTTATCACACTCCAGCAACCCAGTTCCCAATACCTCCTATACTTACAGTTTTCGGTAAAGAGTATAGTTTCTTGTAAAACTTGTTTTTCTTCCTGAATTCCAGGTACAGGTAAGGTTGTCATCAAAGTAATAAATGCAGGAAATATTTTCTGGAGTGTCTGGAGGAACTACAATGACAAAGGTTTTTAAAAAAAACCAATCCAGTACAAATAAGTAATTTTAAAGTACAGCTGATTTTGTTGTTCAAAAAGCAGATTATGGCAAATTCCATCCAGTGTATTGCATAGAACTTTATTTTATTATTTCTTACTGCCCTCAAAACTCCTCCCAAAATCAAAATCAAAACCAATCTGTCTTTCCCTGGGGAGGCATAAAGATTTTCTCGAGCTATTTCTTGGAAATACTTTACTAGGTGGCATAAAGGCAGTAACCAATTAACTATCTTGTTACATACACTGATCTGAACATCTAAGTACACACACACCCCACCTCCCACCTGCAGCACACCTGTAGCTCAATGCCAGCCCAGACAGTAAGAGAAAAACAAAGAAATACTACAAAAGTTCCAAAAAAAGAGGCATTCTTTGAAAGATAAAACTCCTCTTGATTCCCTCAGAGAGCATCAAATCATATATAGAGTGCAGATGACAAATTCCTAGGAAACAGATCTAGGTGACCTTGAAGAGATCGCTAATTTTGGACTCTCTTTATCTCTTTATGCAAGATAGCATAAAGGAAACAATTTTCTGCAATCTCTGTAGTCCGAAGTCATCCATAAAATGTAACACCCTCAAAGATTTCTCTGTTACAGCCAGATTACTTCACTGGTTTGGAGAAACTGGAGTGGAAAGGAAGCGAACTGTGCTCATTGAAATAAGTTAGATGAAAAAGCCTTCTTTCCAAAATAGTACTTTTCTGTCCCATCTAATAGAACATCTGAAAGAACTTTCTGTTATTGACAAGTTTATGGCACAATCAACTTTGCAGACAAGCAATACCTGGATTTTATTCTACTGATGTCTTTCTGCATCTATTGCTTCTTTATTAGATTGGGATCTCCAGGCATACATTAGTATAATCTGGACTTAATCTGTTCAATAAACTAGAGAATTCATATACATACTTTAAGCTTCTCCGTAAGAGATTTATAATTAAAATTACTTTGGAAGAGAGGACTAGAGAGGAAGTCCTCTCTGGAGAAAGCTAAATTTGGCTAAGTTAGACAAAAGATATAACCAAAGGGATATACCCAGTACCTTTGGAACTCAACAGAAAATTTCAACTGGCTAAAAGTCAGAATTAGAGAGGTTTTAGACCAGTGTCAGTAACGAATGCCCACAAATTCATACTTGATTTCAGGGGGAAAAAAAAAGAGATACTTGAATACAGGTGTTCTACAATGCCACAAGATAAAAAACCAAAAGTAGCTCTTTTAAAAGCAAAATTACTAGAGTAAATTATTTAAAAAATGTTAAAATTCATTTTTCTGTATTTCTACTTACAGCCAGATTTAATTTCTGTGTGAACCAGAAGCTGTTCCTTGTCCAAGTACTTCATGAAACATTTCAGATAAGCTATGCTGTAAGTGAAATTAGGGATGGTTATACCAGATACAGTCTCATTCACAATGTTACAATTTTCTGGAGCAATCAATTCATCATTCAATTTCCAGATGATGTGGCTTGCATTTCTGTGAGGCATGTGGCGTTTTCCAAGAATACAAAATCGTTCCAGGGGGGATCCTCTTTTAATTTCAGTAGATGAAGGAAAAATGTCAGCATCTGTGATAGAGTTTTCATCTAAAAACAAAATCGAAGACATCACATAGCCTAATTAATCTTAAAATACCAGTCGAAAAAATTGTAAGTTATTTTGTTGTCTAGAAATATTTTTTTTTTGTCAAAGAGACTTCAAATAAAATGTTCAAATCAGACACTGTTATTTGAAAATCAGTTCATATTAATTACTATATTAGAACAGGTGTTACATTGGAGTGACATTTCTAAAACTTCACTGAAATAATTGGGACATTTCAATTCAGATGCTTCTAGCTCTAAGTGAAGAAAAATTTGATTTCATAAAATATTCCTATATGTAAAATATATGCACACCATTTACCTGTTACCATTATTAATTACAATATCAGAAAATACATCAAACTAATAAGGTTCAAATTTACAAATAAGCTGCAATATATGTCAATATCTCATTAGTACCTTTACACCTTTTCGAATTTATATTGCCAGATAGAGTGCAGGAATTGTATTCAAAATACATGTAAAAGAAAAACACTTCAGCGGGCTGAACGAATTAATTCAACAATGAAGTTATCAAACAGTGCAAGAATCATCCAATAAAGTCCTGCAATGAGCTACCTGTTTTGTGCTGTTTTGTTTTGCTGTTACTTATGTCTTGAAGCCAAATTTCATAAATTTGTAATTATTAAATCATTAATAAGTTTCATATATAAATCTGTACACAAAAGGACATCAACATTGCCATAAATTAATTTTTCTACATATACTGTACACTACTTAGTCAATCTACTTTTAAAATACACTTTTCTGTTTTCAGAACTCTTCAAAATTTCATTTGGAGGATATCACCTTTTGGAAAATTTTCTTATGGCAAGACAGGTGCTAATAATCAAGAAACATACCTGCTACAGAGCTGCAGAGCAGGACAAGCATCCAAATCAAAAAGCTGAACATTTCCTTCTCAGCAACTACAGGCAAGAAATGCTGTCAAAAAAACCCACAAAAATAATATACTTCAAGTAAAGATGTCCCTGTAATACTTTGTTAGTATTTGTGTAAAAGTTAATAATGCTATTCAGCATTTCTAACTTGTATTGTCTGAGTGTTACTTTCCTGCACAATGGAAGAAATTCGATGCAGTTTTCCTAAGATAAGTGCACATATTTCCTACAACAAAGAGAGACAGAGTCATTCTTTCAAGTACTGGTGAGATCCGCTCCGAACCTTCTCTTCTCCAGGCTACATAGTCAAAACCCTCTCAGGCTTCTCCCAAATGAGAGATGCTCCAGTCCCTTAATCATTATGGTGGTCATTCATTGAAGGCTCTCCAGTATGTTCACATCTCTCTTGTACTGCACAGCCCAGAACTGGACAAAATACTCAAAGTGTGGCCTCAGGGATACTGAATAGAGGGGCAGGATCTCATGACCTACTGATTACACTCCTCCTAACACAGGTCAGGATTCTTTGTCACAACTAGCATTCTTTGTCTCAACCACATATTTCTAGTTCATGTTCTACCTGGTGTCCACCAGGAGCCCCAGGGCCTTTTCTGCAAAGCTGCGCTCCAGCTGGCCAGCCCCACATACTTTGTGGTGTCTGGGCTTCTACATCCCCAGATGAAGAATTTGGCAATTCTCCTTGTTGAACTTCATGAAGCTCCTGTCAGCCCATTTCTCCAACTTGCCAAGGTCCCTATGGTCAGCACTCAACCCTTGGGTTTATTAGTCATGCATTCCAGTTTTGTGTGATCAGCAAACTCGCTGAGGGTACACTCTAATCCACATTCTAATCTGCAGAATCAAAGAATATGCCCAAGTTGGAAAGAACCCACAAGGATCATTGAGTCCAACTCCTGGCCCTGCACAGGACCATCTCCAAGAGTCACACCATGTCCCTGAGAGTATCACCCAAATGCTTCTTGAACTGTGTCAAGCTTGGTGCTGTGACCACTGCCCTGGGGAGCCTGTTACAGTGCCCAACCACCCTCTGAGTAAAGAACCTTTCTTTACTATCCAACCTAAATCTCCCCTGACACAACTCCAGATCATTCCCTTTCGTCCTGTCACTGGTCACCACAGAGAAGAAATCAGTGCCTGCCCCTCCTCTTCCCCTCAGGAGGAAGTTGTAACTGCAAAACAAGGTCTCCTCTAAATCTCGTATTCTCCAGGCTGAACAGACCAAGTGATCCCAGCTGCTCCTCATACGGTTTCCCCTCAAGGCCCTTCACTCTTTGTTGCCCTCCTCTGGATGCTCTCTAATAGCTTTGATGCTCTCTAACCTTTCCTATACTGCAGTGCCCAAAACTGCACACAATATTCAAGGTAAGGCTGCACCAATGCAGAGCTGAGTGGGACAATCCAGCACATTAATGAAAATGCTGAACAGGAGTGGATCCAGTATTCCCCTGGGGAACACCACTGGTCACTGGCCTCCAATTGGAATTCATGCCACCGATCTCCACCCTCAGGGCCCATTTGTTAAGACAGCTTTAAATCCACCTCACTGTCTGCCCATGCAACCCACGCTTCATCAGCTTGTCTGTAAGAACAACTGAATGTAAAGCAGCCCAACTTCTCAGCAACCCAGACCACTCCTTTGGCTAGTAAGCAGACCTGCAAGTCGAGGTTTCAGATCCCCTTCACCAGATGAGGGCCTAGAGCCCAATATTCCTACTTACTTACTATGTGCATAAGCAAAAGGTGGGCATTACTATTGCTGCAGCTAGTTAGGGTGCCTGTTTCATGTTAGATTTTCATGTTAATCTGGAATTTCAGCTCTCCATGCAAACCTGTATCTCAGGAGGGTTCCAGGTGGGAGACAAGCACTATTTTCCTAAAACAGGTAAACCAGCAGCTTTCACGCAGAACAAGCTATCTCCTTCTCCCACAGGTTCAGACAATGATAGGAAGCAATGGAACACCAGGTCACTGTTCAGGACAGCGTGGGATATAGGTAGAGGGGGTTATATCCTATGTTATGGTTTCTTACAAAAAAACTGGCTTGCTAAAAATTGTCTTACAGTAATCTGAAAGAGAAAATCATAGTGAAAATAATGCTTTGTGCTCAGTTTCTCTCAGAACTCATCTTGAATACTATTTTCAGTTTTTCTTGGAAAGCATTTTATAAACTTTGATGCTATGACAGCATGAATCACAAGAAAAAAAATTAAAAGGACACAAAGAAAAGAAAAATGAGGGAGGAGTCTGCCCAGTGACACACTCCAAAAAAACAGCAGTAGCAAGATGTGCTCCAACAGGAAACAAAGCCAGGACATAAAGAGAATCTATTACTAGTTCAATTGCCTAGGGCAATTCTTATGGCCTTAAAAGTTTCTCTAAAGGTGAAGGCAATATCCAGTTCAGTTTTAACCGGCTGTTGTGAAACATCCTGAATTGCTGAGTCTTGAACTACACGGTTGGTACACAAGAGAGTTTGAAAGTGTTCGGACCATCAATTCAGAATGGAAGCTTTATCTGCTTTACGCTGACGACACTGCCTTCATTGCTCACACAGAAGTAGCTCTGCAGCATTTAACATCCTGCTTTGCAGAGGCTGCTGAGCTTTTTGGGCTGGAAGTCAGTTTGAGGAAGACAAAAGTTTTCTATAAACCTGCACCTCAGGAAGTCTTCCATCATCCCCATATAACCATTGGAGAATCAGAGCTCAAATCAGCCCACCAATTTAATTACCTGGGAAGCATCATCTCCTCAAATGGTAAGATTGACAAAGAAATAGACAACAGGTTGGCAAAGGCAAACAGAGCTTTCGGCAGAGTCCATAAAAGAGCTTGGCGAAACAAATACCTGAAGAAAAGTACAAAGATCAGCTTTTACAGAGCCATTGTACTGTCTGCTCTTTTATATGGGTCTGAGTCATGGGTCATTTACCGCCACCACCTGCGACTCCTAGAACGGTTCCATCAACGCTGCCTCCGTACAATCCTCAACATCCACTGGATGGACTGTGTGACCAATACGTCTGTTCTTGAACAGGCAGCAGTCACAAGTATCGAGGCCATGCTGCTGAGAACACAGCTGCGTTGGGCAGGGCACATCTCCAGGATGAAGGACCACCTCCTCCCTAAGATTGTGCTCTATGGTGAACTCGCCACTGGCTGCCGCAAGAGAGGAGCCCCGAAAAGGAGATACAAGGACTTCCTGAAACAACATCTCAGCCTTGGCCATATTGATCATCACCATTGGTCTACTCTGGCCTCCAATCCACAATCTGTAACGCTGCCGCTTCCTTTGAGAACAAATGCAGGGTCACTCTTGAGGAGAAAAGACAACGCAGAAAGAACCGTGTCTTGTCGGTACCACCTGGGGAGTCTCTCTGCTGTGCCTTTTGCAACCGGACTTGTCTGTCGTGCATTGGCCTTTTCAGCCATCAGCGAGCCTGTAGCAAGCGTGGGTAGAGCCCTTCCCAAATCTTTGTTCGCGAGGCCAAGCCATGATGTTCTTATTCATAAAGCAGTAAAGACAGATTACACTACTGATGTCAATAAAAAAATAGAACCTTTAGCAATTGTTCCAAGTATTCCGCATCAGTGTACCTACAGAAGCTTTTATCATGGCTTTTTTCCTTGATGTTCCTGGCCAGACTGAATTCTATCAGGGATTTAGTTTTCCTCACCTGGTCCCTGGCCACTCGCTGTATTCCACCCAGGCTACTCGTCCCTGCTTCTACCCTCTGTAGACTTCCTTTTTATGCTTGTATTTGTCTAGGATCTCCTTGTTAATCCAAGCAGGCCTTACAGTACAGTGTTTCTACCTGACTTCCTCTTTTCTGGGATGAATCGCTCCTGAGCTTGAAGAAAATGATCCTTGAATTCCGTCCAGCTCTCTTGGGCCCCTCTTCCCTCCACAGCTTTACCTCATGGTACTCTACCAATCAGATTCCCGAAGAAGCCAAATTCTGCTCCCTTTAAGTCCAGGGTAATAAGCCTATTGTCCTTGCTGCCTTATGGATTTTGAACTTGAGCATTTCACAGGCATGGCTGACAAGACTGTCCTTGAGCTTCTCCTTTCTACCAGCCTGTCTTTGTTGGTGAGAACAAGGTACAGCATAGCATCTCTCCTCATTGGCTTCTCTGTCACTTGGGCGCCCTACTGTGTTGTCCCTCGAACAGATGTTGGGGTGGTTGAAGTTCCCCGTGAGGACCAGGACATGTGAACACAAGGCTGTTCCTGTCTGTAGAGGGTCTCATCCACTTGGTCTCCCTGCTCAAGTGCTCAGTAGCAGACTCCCACTATAATGTCCCCTGACCCTGTCCACTCTTAAATCCTGACCCATAAGCTCTTGCTTGGCTCATCCATCTCCAGAAGGAGCTTCATGCTCTCCAGCTGATCACTGACATACAGGGCAACACTGCCTCCTCATCTCCCCTGCCTGTCCCTCCTAAAGAGCCTACATCCTTCCATTCCAACGCTCCAGTCACAGGAACCATTCTGCTACATGTCCACAATGTCCAAAGATCACAGCTCTGTAGGCATCTGGTACACACCTAACTCCTCTTGTTTATTCCTCATAATAAAATTTCTGCTGATATTCTGCACATTCTGGTTTGCTGTTTTTGAGGGTACATGAAACAGAAGAGGCTGCATTTCAGCCAAAATAGTTCAGCTGTTTTCAAGAATAAAGACAACATTTCTCCATCATATTCCTTTAATTAGCTCCAGAAATCCTGGAGCACGAAAACATTTTTGAATTATCCTTGTGCCAAAAATAGTCCATACCACCACATATCCTATCACAGTGGAGCACAGCACTAAAAGAACAGGCATAGCAAATTTGGCTGTGATGCCAATTTAGAAGCCTTTAAAAAATTCAGATCCACACGCTCACCAGAAAGACTAAGCAAAGATCCCCTCCACACTCAGTGGGTGCTCCTCACACTGTAACAACAGCTACCTTTCCCCTCTTCTTCCAGTGCTCCTCTAGTGCCCTACTTATCACACAGTGAGTCACTTCCACATGCCAAAGTACCAGAAAACAAAGAACAAAAAGAATCTGTGCTACTTTAGCAAATATAAGCAACTTGCTTACACGGTTACAGTCATCTTAGCCAATGAAACAGAGGAGAGGACTGCGGAGAAAGACCTCCATAACATTTCTTCCCAGCTGGGAGCTGTTAATTTGGTTCAGACCTCCTGCTTCCACTATCTCCAGTACCAATTAGCAGTTGTTTACTTGACATGCTAGCTGCTAGTTACTATCTGCCAGAAACCAGGGTATTGACTCAGCAGGTTACTAGGCTGCTCAAGTCTCACCTGCTTGTCATGATACTGATACGTGACTAAACTGCTCTTTGGCTGTTTACTTAAGAGGTTGCACATGTCAAAGTTATGAAACAAATATCTGAGTTAAAGTCACATTATAAATTAAGAAGTGTTTCAATTAAAGATGCCTATGTAAGGTAAATTGAGATAACTAAACAAATGGCAGAACTGTCTTCTTCAAAGACTTCAAGAATTGATTCACCAACCCCAAATTTCTTGCAGGCAGATGCAATCTCAATAAAGGTTGCATTAAATAAATAAAACTTGTGTAACATAGTTGATGAAACAATATTTTCTCTATACTCCTCATTTTCCATTTTCATTTTGAAATTTCAGAGTTTGAAAGTGCTGTGGTTTAAAAATTTAAAGAAGCTAGAGAGAAAAATTATCCAAAGCAACTTTTCCCCATACTGTATTTAAGACCATTTTTTAATCACCCTTCTCCCCCATTTTAGGATGGGAAATCTTTTTCCATTCAGATCCAGTTTTAAGATTGTTTTTAACTACATGCACAATTCTGCATGCAGTGTAGATGTTACACCAAGAATGTACACAAAGAACATGCCACATAGATAAATGGAAAGGCAGTATGTCATACAAGCGTAGAGTGTTAAGGGGTTGGAATGGACCTTAAAGATCATCCAATCCCAGATTCCTCTGTGATAGGCAGTGACTCCTCCCACTAGACAACATTGCTCAAAGCCTTATCCAACCCGTTTTTGAACATTGCCATGATTGGAGCGTCCACAATCTCCCTGGGCAACCTGTTCCACTGTCTCAGCACCTCCACAGCAAAAAATTTCTTCATAATACCTCTTTCAGTTTGTACCCATTACTTCTTGTCCTATCACTGTAGTTCCTGACAAAGAGTCCCTCTCTGGATTTTCTGTAGGGCCCCTTCAGATACTGGAAGGTGCTCTGAGGTCTCCATATAACCTTTTCTCCAGGCTGAACAGACCAAGTTTTCTCAGCATGTCTTCATAGGGGGGGTGCTCCCATCCTCTTATCAACTTCAAGGACTCCCTCTGGACTTGCTTCAACAGTTCCATGTCCTTCTTATGTTGGGGACCCCAGAGCTGCATGCAGTACTCCAGGTGGGGCCTCACAAGAGCAAAGTAGAGGGGCAGAATCACCTCCCTTGACCTGCTGGCCACACTGATTTTGATGCAGTGCAGGATTTCATTGGCTTTCTGGGCTGTGAGCTCACATTGCCAGCTCTTGTTGAGTTTTACATCAACCATCATCCCCAAGTCCTTCTCCACAGGGCTGCTCTCAGTCACTTCTCCCCCAACCTGTAGGTGTGTCTAGGATTGCTCTGACCCAGCTGTAGGACCTTGTGGGCTTAAGCAGCTGGACTGCAAAGCCTTTTGCAGAGGACATTGAGTTTGAAGGCCTGAGACCAGGCCCTGAGAACAGAGAGAGCAAGCAGCAGAGGAGTACACTGTTCCCATGAGAACAGATAAATGCACTGGCAGGGGAGTGNTAGTGTCCTTTACGTAATAACTATCCAATCAGCGGGTGGCACAGTTACTGGACATTTTGTATTAATGTTGATGCCTGCTCAAAAATAAAGCTTCTTATTCTCTCATGGCACCACTTGTTGTTGTTCCTGTTGGCCACCTCGACATTCTTACCGTAAGGACCTTGCACTTTGCTTTGTAGAACCTCATGAGGGTTGCAGTGGCCCACTTCTCAAGCCTGTCAAGGTCCCTCTGAATGGCATCCCTTCCCTCCAGCATGTTTACTGCACTACACGGCTTGGTGCAGAGGCTGCACTCAATCCCACTGTCTGTGTCACTGACAAAGATGTTGAACAGGTCCCAGTACTGACCGACGAGGGACTTGTCACTGGTCTCCATGTGGACAATGAACCACTGACCTGCCATTTCAGCCAGTTCTTTATCCACTGAGTGGTCCACCAATCAAATCCATGTCTCTCCAGTTTAGAGACCAGGATGCCATGCGGGACAGTATCAAATGCTTTGCAGAAGTCCAGGTAGACAATGCTCTGCCCCATCCACAAATACTGTAGGCCCCATTGTAGAAGGTTACCAAATTTGTCAGGCATTATGTCCCCTTTGTAAAACCACCTTGGCTGTTACCAATCACCTCTTGGTTTTCCATAGCTACCATAGCATAGTTTCTAGGAGAATCTGCTCAATAATCTTGTCTGGCACACTACTGGTCTGTAGTCCCCCAGGTCCACTTTCCCCATCTTAAAATTGAGCATTGTATTTGCCTTTTTCCAGTCAACAGCGACTGAGGCCATGATTTTTCAATAATGATGGATAGTAGCTTCGCAACATCATCTGCCAGTTCCCTCAGGACCTGTGGATGTTTCTCATTGGGTCCCATGGACCTGTGCACATTCGGGTTCCTCAGATGGTCTCAGACC
This sequence comes from Pachyramphus minor, assembly GCA_013397135.1. Taxonomy (NCBI): domain Eukaryota; kingdom Metazoa; phylum Chordata; class Aves; order Passeriformes; family Tyrannidae; genus Pachyramphus; species Pachyramphus minor. Next base: position 89,128 of record VYXB01002774.1, read on the forward strand.
CAATCCTCTTCTATAGTGGGTTTAGAGTCATCATTCTCCCAGTCCCTACATTTGCCTTTTTCAACTTGGGCAACATGGCTGGAACACTTGCTGCTGAATACTGAGGTATAGAAATGATTGAGAACCTCATCATTCTCTTTGTCCAGGGTATCCAGGTCTGCTGTTTCCCTCCAAAGAGGACCCACATTATCCCTAGTCTTTCTGTCCTTGAAACATATCTATGGAATTAAGGTGCTCAATGCCCAGTACAGGGGGACGATCACTGCCCTGATTCTGCTGACCACACTATCGTTAATCCAACCCAGAATGCCATTGGCCTTCTTTGGACACCTGGGCACACTGCTGGATCATGTTTAACTGGTGTCAGCTAGCACACCCAAGCCCTTTTCCTCCAGGCAGCTTTCCAGCCACTCTTCCCACAGCCTGTAGTGCTGCCTGGGATAGTTTTGACCCAAGGGCAGGACCTAGCACTTGGCCTTGTTGAACTTCATACCTCTGACCTCAGCTCATCAATCGAGCCTGTCCAGATCCTTCTGAAGAGTCTTTCAACACTCCAGCAGATCAACACTTACAAGCAACTCAGTGTCACTCTCAAACAAACTGAGGGCAAACTTGATCCCCTTGTCAGGATCATCAATAAAGATTAATTAATCAGGACTGGCCCAAATCCTGAGCCTTGCACCATTCACCACCACTCTTTGTTCCAGTCATCTTTGAGAATTCTTAATGTCTTTGCTGGAATGTGTCAGGGAATGCTTTCCTACCAAGTCTGACACTCTTCTACCAACTATGAAAGAGAAACAAAGCTGAATAGACACTCCTTTTCTTTAGTCTTCATTATCAATTGCATCTCTGCCATGCCAGCTGCCTTAAGGAGAGACAGACCTTGCCCTACATATGACCAGCAAATGCTGTATGCCAGAAGCCCCAGACTCCATTCTGCCCCACCGGGCCACCTGACTGTGATGTTCTGCACAGATGCAACTGAAAAAGTAATAACCAACAGTTTTCAGAACTGCAAGATTCAAATCCACCAGCATTTACACAAGTCCTAGAGGGAAGGAGGACATTTCAGGCAAATGATCCAAACACAAACAAGGTGCATCAAGATTTGGTCAGGATTACACCAAGGTGAGTACCAGTGAGCATCAGAGGAGGAAAATGGAGGTTTTTCTGCACAGATCAGAGAAGATCTAAAAACATACTAGAGGAAGCAGTAAATGTGAGGGGTTTCACAACTCTCTAATCCCTAGAAATCATGCACTGACAAGACCATCCATGGGGAAAATGACACTGTAGTAAAAGATCCTGAGCATGCTATTTCACAATCTACAGTCTTTAACTGAGCTAAAAACAGTCAGCTGAACCTCAGACCAAGACGAATATAATTTATAATATTAATATTTAAATACAACTTAACTGAAAGAAATGTTAGATGCATTTTATTTTGGAAAATGAACCTATTAAATTTGAAATTATGATGGCCTACCTGAAAATATAATGGTATCATAATCTACTAACATCACTTAAATGAATTCAAACAATAAATGAAATAAATTCAGACAACATATATTTGTTGAGAAAACTTCTACGCTTACAGACAGGTCTGAAGGAGCCGCATGAAGCAGAGGCCCTTGAAATGCCATGCCAACTTTTGACCACAGAAATATGTTCTAAAAACAACAAAAAAAATCAAGTTCAACAACTTGTTAATAAAAGCTGCAAGTCAACTGGAAACTGAAAAAGCAGGAAAGCTATTTTCCTCTTGCAGTCTCTAAATAGAAAAAATAAGCACAAAAGAATAAGATACTTTTGTTCTAAAATTCTGAAGGACATAGTGACCAGGAAAGGTCAGTTCTGCTAATAACTGCTGATAATAGTTATTTTGCTTAGTACACGCTAGAGTTACAGATGCAAAACATGTTTTGACAAACCCTTTGTTTTCTTATAAAACAATATTTAACACATATTGAATATGAATACATTTTAATGTAAAATGTTATCATATTGGAATTTAAATATAATGTTTAACTACATGCAGCTTGATACTAAAACAGAAAAATAATTAATCCATATCCAGTAAATAGAATATATTTCATTATTCTCTGAACAAGCATAACAAATAAGCCTCTAAATATATCTTAAGGTATAAAACTCTCAGCTAGACAAAAAAAAGTGGCAAAACAGGTATTTCTTTACTAATTAATATATTGTACCTTATAAGAGAAACCTAAATTTTAGGGAGAAAGTTTAAAGTTACAAACACACAAAACTAGATTTACTTTCTTTATTTTTACATATGGGTCATTCATTTTAACTACATGATTGTATCTGACTTGATAATGCTCACTGACAGGAAGGCCAGGCCATGACTATCATTAGAAATAAATGTTGGTGATATGGAAGAATGTAGCTTTCACAGCAGCACTGTCATTCCCTGTTATTTTTTTACTGAGGAAAAAAAAACCAGACAAATTATGGTTTAAACAGGCTTCATGTACAGGTCTGGTCTTCAGGCTCTTCTTAGGCTCAGTGTCTGAGTTACTACGAAGTCTATTTAGGCTACAGGAGTCTACTTTGAGAGATGATTTTGCATCAGACATTTTCAATTAGTAAGATGCTATTAGACGGGATGGTTGCCCTCATGCCCCTTCAGGTTGGTGGAGAACAAGTTGGCTCTGCTGTGGCAAGCAACTAGGCGAGCAAAATGGACGGGCAGGGTAGGAGGATCCAAAAAAAAAAAATCAGAAGCAAGATTTTCTGTACTGCTCCAGAGCATTATTTCACCTTCACGAGTCTTGCCTCTTAAACTAAGACTGGAACTGGATGTTCTGGAATAAATCACACATCTACTTAAATAACGTTAACAAAATGTGTTTTGCGGGAAAGAAAATAAAAACTTTCCTGGAGCCTTTAGGGAATCAGTTACAGCCCCAAAATGAAGGACATAATTATAATCCCTGTCCTACTGCAGTGCTGCAAGTGTTAGAAGAATGCAAAGAACAGTGCAGGTAATCCTGTGCTCCCACATACACAAGAAGGAAAGGGAACAAAAGGAGTACAAAACTTCACTTTTATACTTATCACTCAGAAAAAGATGACCATGACCCTCAGGCTTACTCGTACAAGTAATACATCATTAGTTTCCACTTCCTTTGGTTATTTTTTTATATTCTCCTTTGAAGGTTCTCAAGTATTTCATTCCCTTCCTCAAGTGGGGGCACACTATCTGAATGGTCAAACTTACAGAGATGAGCTACAATCTCTACTGCATTAATGCAGTGAATGTGTAACAGGAACAGCTAACCTTCCCATATTCCTTACTACCTTTCACCACTGTATGTTAAACACCTCATGTACATTCTTACAGGGACACAGGATCACTACAAGGCACACACATGCTATTCCTATTTACTGTACACTGAAGCAGAATGTTAGCCCTTTTCTTTTCCCTAACAGAAGACAGACACAGTTATCTAAAATAGTCGTTACATTACTACTTTCCAAGACTTTTTTTGTCCTGTTGAGCACCCTCTGTATTCCCTGATCCTAAATACGTTTATCTTGGTGTTGACCTGCATAAGGCAATTATCACATTACCCTGCTACTTCAGATCAACTCATAAAAGTTATATATCCTGTTTTTTTCTTATTTAGTATTTATGCTATAAACTTTACTAACAATACTTTTGTATTCCAGTCAAAACTGCCAACCAAAGCACAGCACAAAGGTGTGAAATTAGGCTCCAGAGGACCTATTGAACACAACTACATTTTGACATCTCCCCTAGTATGCCATATTTTAAATGAAAATGTTCCCTATAAGCATCAAATAATGCAAAAATTCACCAGGTTTACACAATTATCATAGAAAAGTCAAGATCTTTAATGTTCAATTCTGCAACTTCTATGATAAAAATCTAAAACTTATTTCTCCCTGTTTTTATGCCTGTTTTGTTACTGATAAGCCTCTATCTGACAGAAAAGTCTGAACTGACCATTCTGTTCTTCTGCTCAACATGTGAATCTTCATTCAAATATGAAAACATTCTCTTACCTAATCGGTGTTTTAATTCACAGGTAGAGTCTAAAAGTTGGATTTCAACTATTTTAGACAATTATAGAATCATTTTGGTTCAAAATACCTTTAAGATCATCAAGCTCAACAGTTAACACAGCACTGCCAAGCCTGCCCCAAACCATGCCCCCAAAGGTGCCACATTTCATCTTTTAAATACCTCTAGGGACAGGGCTCCACCACTCCCCAAGGGCAACCTGCTTCAATGCTTGACAACTCCTTCTGTGAAGAAAGTTTTCCTAACATCTGATCTAAACCTCCCCTGGTGCAATTTGAGGCAATTTCTTCTTGTCCTGTTGCTTGTTAACTGGGAGAAGAGACCAATACCCACCCAACTACAATCTGGTTTTAGGTACTTGTAGAGAGGAATAAGGTCCCCCGTAAGCCTCCTTTTCTCCAGGCTAAACACCTCCAGCTCCCTTAGACGCTCCTCATCAGATTTGTGCTTTAGACCCTCCACCTCCAAAAGAAAAATCACACAGTCCATTACAGGAGAGAAGCTAAGTGACGCTTTTCCACTTTGAGCGTGAGTATAAACACACCACAAAAATATTTTTCATCAGTAGGCAGAAATTGCAAGCATTGAAGAAATACAGCCAGTGCATTAAAATCTGATACATCACTTCGAGAAAATTTGAGTTAATAGAAACGATTTAAGCAGAAAGCAGTTAGGAAAGAGATTTTACTGCCTCTGTGATTGCACATGTTGCAAACATTTTGAGAACTGACTCAACCATTACACACACAAAGAAAATCACTACCAAGGATCTGTATAACATTCTTTCCAAAATGAGGTGAATGTAATTAAACGGGCAATTTCAATTCTTACTGTCGCACGGACTTGAAACAAAGAAACTGAAAGGAGCTTCTTGGCCCGGATAGACGCAAAAGCACGCCCTGCCCCAAGTCTGGGGTGAACAGCTGGAGAGACAGGAATTGCAAGCACACATCGCCACCGGGAGAGATCCACGCGAGTAACAGTCCGGGGAAGAGTTCCACACTCTTCAACACCTCGCGTTAATAAAAACGAGCAGAGGGACCTCTGCTGAAAACATCCTTTCCACTTACCTCGGCTGCAGAATGGGCGTTTGGTTTAGCAGGGGCATCTGCCTCCCCGCGACAGCGGAGTGGCGTCCAAAATAGGAAGTTGCCCTGCTCAGCCCAAGTAACGCTTTTTCCTGTAATTCTGAAGGCCAGAAACCTCCGCCCTCGCCGCCGAGACTCGCGGGGAGCGAAGCCGGACTTCGCACGGTGCTGGGCTCCGCCGTCCGCGGGGTCTGCGGTGGGGGGATGCTCTGCGTTCCCTGGCGGCCAGGGTCCCCCGACAGGCACCGGCCGCTCTGAGCCACCGCCGCGGAGACCACCGTGGATCGAGGGGCACCCAGCTCCCCGCCCCGCCGGACCCCGCACCGCAGCCTCTGCCCGTCCCCCGGACACCCCACACCACCCCTTCTCCGCGGGGCAGGGGCAGCGCGGAGACCCGGCCTCCCCGTCGCACAAGTTTAGGAACCGCCCGCACAAACCTCGCAGCCCTCTCGAAGGGCAGTGAGCAGCCGGCTGTGTGATGAAGTGCGCAGCATGTTGATGCCGATGAATCAATGCAGCTGTGCGTTCAAATGGCACAAACACGCACAGCGAGAAAAGCATATCGAGTAACAGCCACCAACTAAGAGCACTCAGGAGTGCTCACCTAATGCATCATTTAGGGCATCAGCACTGTGAGAGGAACAACTCAAGTGATGGTCCGTTTTAAAGCTAACACATGTATTAATGACTTGCAAGAAGACTGCAGCCATCAGCACCACAAAAAGGCATGGCAGGATTGAAAATCAGAAGGAATCTTGCAATTAAAATAGATACTGTGAAATTAGTAAATGGAAAGCCAAAGTAATGTGCCTCCTATTAAGCAGATAGTGCTTGCTAAGCAGACACTCTCCAAGAATAGCTATTGTGTTTTAATAACTCAGTCAATACAGCAAGAGGTCTTGGCCCCAATTCAGGAAGAGATGCATTACAGACAAGAAATGTGTTTGTCCTACACTGGTGTCACTAAGCAAGAAAAGCTATAGATTGACTCATTCTAACTTCAATCACTTGTTTGGATCAGGTTTAGCCTTCTTTCCCCACAGCAGCTATTTGAACACACAAAAATCTACATCTGTTCCAACTTTCAGAGCACCCACTAAGCCTTCACTCTCTGTACCTCATCATCAGATTCAGCCCTTTGATTCCCTTTTTATGTTTGAATGATGTTGCCATCTCCATAACCTCAGCTAAGACTACACTGTAAACTGTTTTAATATTTCTAAATTCCCTTTGATATTCAGAAGTATTGTAATACATTAGCATGTATAGTGATATTTTGAAAACTTCCATTTATTTTACTAGTAGGTAACAGATAAAACAGAAACGTGATTCAACAGAAACCTAAACGCTCCTTGACACATCAGATTTTTTTTTGCTACTGAGCATGAAAGAAAGGCTGGGACTAGACCTTAATTATTCTTAATTGAACAGAAATCAACTTCTAGACTTGGTCTGATTAGTTGCTAGTGCTCACAGATTAGTATATTGTTTTTATTGGCTGTTCAGTCTTTCAAAGTGATGGAGAGTTGCACCAGTCCTACCAGATTAGTTAAATGTGTGCTTAACTTTTAAAAATCTTGAGTCATCCTTCTGACTGAGGACTACTTACATGCTTAAAGTGTCCATGGCCTGAAATGTTTGGGTGTGGACTGGGCGGTAGCACTTATGAGACTCCAGGATGCAGGGGCACTTAGTGATACCATCAGTAACTGTTTCAGCTACCACCATTTGCAACACTTTAACAGTAGAGAGAAAAACATCTTGCCAAAAAAAAAGTGATGTGATTTATCAAAAGTGATTCGAAATAGAAGACAACAAACCTTTACAGTACGATAGAAATCATGCCAAAAGTGTGGTTCCATATCCACACTTAAGAGATCCTTTTAGCCACTTTGCACATCAATGCTTTAAGAGAACAAACTCTTCTTCCTGGGGGTGGGAGCAAAGTTGAGCTGATGGTTCTGAAACACATGGCAGGAAGCATCTTCAACAGTAAGGCTCACAGTTTTCATTGCCCACGCCTCTCTACCAATGTTCTTTTGGCTGGTGATTAATTGGTGGTTAATTTCCCTGCAGGGACAGGACGCTGCAGAACTACTGCTAAAATTCTGCCCCTCATTGTAAATTAATTTACCTGTGATAGCTCAGTTTTGAAAAGTATTTAACTTCTGTATGATTTGTCTTCTGTGTGACTACACCCTATGATGTTACTGATCATCGTATAATTACAGTGAGTCTGCATTAATTAATACACTGGCAAAGAACAGAGAATTGTGTAGTTACGTGGAAAAATGAAGTGCATTTTCACTGGCCAATCTGGAAACAGACCTTAGAGAATTTAATTGTGCAGTCGTAATGGAAGCAGGTTTGATGAAAAACATGTACAGAATTATACCTTGAGAAGCTACAAAGCTGGTTTTAACCAAGTAACTTGTAAGGTTGATTTCTTCCTGGGCCTGAACCACCACCTGACCACTTCATTTCTCCCAATGTAAAGAGGAAGGGATGGGTACTGATTTCCATTGACTTAAACCACTGTACAACACACATGAAAATCATGAGTCTCCTTCTATTCCTCAGTGATGTTATTTGTATGAAGAAAAATCCTGTGAATCCATTTTTGAGTATACATAACTGGTTTTCAGTGAATAGTCACCCAAAATACACTGGACTCAACCTTCATGCACGGCTCTTCTTAAGGAGTGAAAAATTAATACGTAGCTCTTAGATTTCACTTGAGTATAACATAAAAATTCAATAGCAGCAGTACCCTCAAAACCACTCTCTTAAAATACTAATTTATGACTATAGGCTTCATTTAAATGCAATACATTGTCCAAGCTAATGACTCCCATATCAACGAATAAGCAACAACATCGGTTATGACAACCCACCCTTAAGGGGAAGGAAACACCTAAGATTTGTCAATGTTTATTCATCAAAAGAAACAAAAAAAAGTCAGAGGGTCTGCAAACAATCAGTATTTTATTAGTAAATTACACACTTCATATGGAAACTGGTATGTTAGTCCCTGACCCAATACATAAGCACACAGCAGTTGGATTTGGATGAAATGGTGGGACAGAAGGGAAGAGAGGAATTAGAGAGGGAGAGATGAATTAAAGAACGAAAGAGAGAAAGCAAAAGAGAAAAAGAGACAGAGAATGCACCACCACAATCCACCCTGTGACTCAAATCAGCTTCTCTGGGCCTCTACAACAGGCAACAATGGTATGACTCTAATGCAACATAGTTTTAGAGGCAGATCTACAAACTATTCAAACCTAAGAGGAGGAGTAAGAAATGTGCCAATTACTATGCTGTGCAGTGTGCATCTACCAATATTCAATATACACAGAGAAGTTTTAATGCCTAAGTGTAATTATTTGTGAATCTTAATATCTGCTCTAGTGAAGATTTATTCCTCAAGAAAATAACCAGGTATTTTGCTAAATAGGCCTCAAAGCTTTTGTTAATTTCAGAATAGAGAACCAGACAACACTTCCTTTCCATCACATCTTCCTTCACAGCACTGCAACACTGCAACAACAGCTGTATTGCAATTGTGCTGGCAAAGAAGGGACTCTATTCCCAGAGTGATGCCTTTGGTGGTTTATTACAGAAATTTTTTACATATTTTCATTCCATGGTAATTCAAGCTTCCCAAGCCTTTTACTGCAATTGCAAAACCAGAGAAACATAATTAAACCCATTTGTACAAACAGGCTACAGGAAGTACTGAAAATTCTGAGTGGTTTTAATAGCAGGACTACAAGATGCAATTTCTTGTAATTTTCCACCTCAAAACCACAGTGAGCAGACTCTCTATGACCAGCACAACCAGCATTATTTACTTCTGACAGACAGTCACTACATACAGAAAGTTGCAGCAGTTTGTAGTAACTTGCAATGAAGCAAGTTTCTTACAAACACACATTTAACAAAGACCCCCCAAAAAAGGAAAAGGCTATGTAGATGAGAACAGCTTATCATACATATACTCCTCTCTTCCTACACACACTACATTCTGCTTTAAAATGATTCATATAATTTCTGGAGTCAGTATCTTTCAAAGGTGATATGCCCAACAGCACCCTGTATCTCCAAATTAAAGGGTAGGAAACACAACATCACATAGATCATACAATCATAAAATTATTATGGCTGGAAAGGACCTTCAAGATCATCAAGTCTAACCATTGACCAAATACCTACCCCTGTTCATTAAACCACATAACCCAGTGCCACGTTGACTCATTTTTTGCACAATCCCAGGGATGGTGACTCCATCGCCCCACTGGACAGCCCACTACAATCCTTAACCACGCTTTCTGTGAAGAAATTCTTCCTGATGTCCAACCTGAACCTCTCCAGCACAGCTTAAGGACATTTCTTCTTTTCCTGTTGCTGGTTACCTGGGAGAAAAGGCGGACCCCCACCTTGCTACAATCTCCTTTCAGGTCTCTCCTGAGCCTCCTTTTCTTCAGGCTAAACACCCCCAGCTCCCTCAGCTGCTCCTCACAGGACTTGTGCTCCAGAGCCTTCATCACTTCCATTACCCTTCTCTGGACTCATTCCAGCACCCCAATGTCTTTCTTGGAGGGGCCCAAAACTGGACACAGGATATGAGGTGTGCCCTCACCAGTACCGAGTACAGATCACTGCCCTCACTGCCCTGATCCTGCTGGCCACACTATTGCTGATCCAAGCCAAGATGCCACTGGCCTTCTTGCCCACCTGGGCACACTGCTGGATCATGTTCAGCCAATGTTGACCAGCACTCCCAGGTCCTTTTCCACCAGGCAGCTTTCCAGCCACTCTGCCCCCAGACTGTAGCGCTGTCTGTGGTTGTTGTGACATAAGCGCAGGACCTGGGACTTGGCCTTGTTGAACCTCATACCACTGATCTNAACCAATGAAGAGTGCACCTGTCCAAGTCACAGGCTGTCAGCTTTTCCACGAGTAGTTTGTGAAAAACAGTGTCAAAGGCTTTACTGAGTCCAAGTAGACAACATTCACAGCCTCCCCCTCATCCACTAGGACCTGCCTTTCTTAAATTCATGCTGGCTGGGCCTGATCCGCTAGTTGTCCTGTGTGTGCTGCATGATTGCACTCAAGATGATCTGTTCCATAACCTTCCCCAAGACTGAGGTCAGGCTGATGCACCTGTAGTTTCTTGGATCCTCCTTCCAGCCCTTTTTGTGGATGGATGTCACACTGGCCAACCTCCAGTCACCACGCACCTCCCAGGTTAGCCAAGACTGCTGGTAAACGATGGAGGAGTGTGGCTCAGTGAGAACTTCTGTGACCTTCCTCAGTGTACTCAGGTAAATCCCATCCAGTCCCATATGTGAGTGTTAAGGTGGCACCACAAATCACTACCTACTTCCTCCTGGACTATGAGGAGCTTATTCTATTCCTCATCCCTGTCTTCCAGCTCAGGGGGCTGGTTCTCCTGAGGATAACTAGTCTTTTTGTAAAATACTGAGACGAAGGTGTTAGGTACCTCAGTCTTTTCATCATTGGTGGTATTGTTTCCCCCTCTGCACCCCTAAAGGGTGGAGATTCTCCTTGGCTTTTTGTTATTAATGTATTTGTAAACCCTTTTTTCTTACCTTTTACAACAATAGCCAGATTGAGCTGTAGCTGTGATTTCACCTTCCTAATTTTCTCTCTGCATGACATAACATCCTTATACTATTCCCAAATTGCCTGTCTCTTCTCCCAAAGGTGGTTAAGTTCCCCATGAAAGCTCCCTGTTCAGTCAGGTTGGTCTTCTTCCCTGTCAGCTGTCTTTTCAAACATGGCACAGCCTGCTCCTGCACCTTTAAGACTTTCCTCTTAAAGAATATCCAGCCTTCCTGGGCTCCTTTGCCCTTCAGGACTGTTTCCCAAGGGACACCCTGAACCGCAGACCCAAACAAGCTGAAGTCTGCCCTCCAGAAGTCAAAGCAGCAGTTTTGGTGTTTACTCTATTCCTTACTCCACAAAGAATCAAAACCTTTACAATTTCATGGTTGCTGTGCCCAAGACCACCTCCAACCACCATATCTCCCACCCATTCTCCATTTCACTAACAGGAGGTCCAACAGGGCACTTGGCTGGCTCAGCTGTGTCAGGAAGACCTCTTTCACACACTCCTTGGCTGTTCCCTCTCCAATGTATGACATTTCCAACTGACATTCAGTTGGAAGTCCTCACTTGAAGTTCCTCATGAGAACCACCACCACCGATTGTGAGACATCTGCCAGGCACTTGGAGAATGCTTTGTCTGCCTTCTCATCCTAGTTGGGTGGTCTATAACAGATTCAATCCAGATATGTCCCTTGTTGGCCTTCCTTGGCCTGGTTGCCATAATAAGCCCACTGTTTGCCTCAGAACGGAGTTGCCTACAAGTAATTTCTTTCTTCCATTCTTTCCTTTCCTTTTCTTTCCTGAGGCAGTTATAATGCATGGGGGTTCACTGAGTTGCCCACCAACCAGGCAACCCCCTGAATAGGCCTTTGCCTCATCACTTGTCTGGCCCTCAAGTTAAATAGCATCATACTTATTGTATAAGGGCTCCTCGGAAGGCTGGAGATGATACATACAAAACTTCCAAAACCCAAAATAGCCTTTTCAAAGACAAATTGTGTTCATGAACAGATTTGCAATCTAGAATCTATGTTAAGCAAAGCTCCTCGCTGAGCTGGCCCTCAAAATACAGTGGGGATGTTAATTCTACTACTGAGCAAACTCATGGAGGTGCTAACTGAGCCATTTTTCTTCACTTAACCAGCAGCCCTGGTTAACCAGGGAGGTCTCAGTTGACTGAAAGCTGGCAAATATGATGCCCATCTAGAAGGATTGGGAGACAGATACAAGGAATTTACAGGCCTGTCAGCCTGATCTCAGTGCCAGGGCAGGTCATGGAGCAGTTCATCTTATGTGCCATCATGCAGCGTGTGCAGGACAACCAGGGGAACTGGAACGCAGCCAGAATGGGTTTAGGAAATGCAGGTCCTGTTTGAGCAGGATGAAACATTTAGTGGATGAGCAACAGGCTACGGATGTTGTCTGCCTGGACTTTAGTAAAGTCTTTGACGTTGCTTCCCACAGCATCCAATTCTCCTGGGGAAGGCTGTTCATGGCATTGGACCAGGCTGCTCAGGGAAGTGGTGGAATTGCCATTCCTGGGGGTATTTGAAAGGCCTCTAGATATGGCACTTATGGACATGCCTCAGTGGTCGACTTGACAGTACCAGGGTAATGGCTGGACTCTTCCACCCTTAACAATTCTATGATTCTCGCCTTTCTTACCTCAGAACAATGTGGCTCCTGCCCCACCAAATGTCATCCCAGGCTGGATGTACTCTGCAATAGCAAGATTTAGGTATTGGGGCCTGCAGGGCTAGAGAGCAGTGGGTTGCCCAGTCTCACACAGCCAGCTCCTGGCAGCCCAGCAGACCCAGCACAGGGCACAGCTGAGCCCTCAGCAGAGCTGGTGATGCCTCAGAGAAAATGCATTTAAGAAACAGTAAAAAAGGTAAAGACTATGAAAAGGATGAAGCAGCAGGAGAGGCAATACCAGCACAGGAAGTGAAGTGGAGCTTCACTCCAGCCTGCAGAGAACCCACTCCAGAGCACAGTCTCTGCAGCCAAGCAAAGACTCTTCTCTCAGCAAAGGGAAGCTGGGAGAAGAGTGAGATCCCTACACACTGACCAGAACTCTGCCCTCCCAAATCCTTTCCCCAGCCCTTCCCACACCCCTTGCTGCCACTTGTAGCAAGTGCAGCCTGTGGCAATAAGGCATGGAGAAGTCCCTGGAGTAAGCTGGGAAATGGAGGGCATTTTCCGTCTGTTTCATTGTCTTTTTGGTTCCTGTCGTGGTTTCAGCTGGGATAGGGTAATTTTCTTCCTAGTAGCTGGTAAAGAGTTCTGGTTTTGATTTAGGAGAACAATGTTGGTAACATACTGATTGATAACTTAGTTGTTGCTAAGCAGTACCTTCTGAGGAGTCAGGACACCAAGTCTTCAGTTGGTGAGACTGAGCATTTTTGTTGCTGTGGTCTGAAGCTATGTTCTTTCTCATGACTTACCAGGTGTCTTACAAAGGGTACATTAGCATTTAGCTAGGACTAACATGCTAACAGTTATCTATACCTTCCAACAAATCATTGCTTTCTAGTCTTAAGTTTTATATAATTGTACTTGCAGTCTTGTACAAGATTTCCCAGAGTGGTTCAGTAAGGGTGGGTTGCATATTCAATCTAGACAATAAATGTGAATAAAACAAGTGTGTTCAGTTCTAGAAGTGATTTCTGAGCTGCCAAAGTACTACACAAAAGCTTACAGTGCAAGCTCAGACATTCACTCATTCTGGAGCAGAATCATACCTTTTATTCAGTACACCTGAGTAGACTGCATATGACCTTAAAATACAGAATCTCCTACAGAAACACAGGTCTTCAATATAATTGAGTTTATTATATGACTGGTATGTTTAGACTGAGAAGCCCATGAAATACCGCTGTAGAGACAGCTTCACAGTTTCAACTGATATATGATAATGGTCTTAAAGGGAGAAACTCAGCATTTGTAGGCAGGGGGAGTGGAGGGGCTGAGTTGATGAAGACAAAGAATTATTGTTAAGTCACCTGCCCGTTTTCACCTCTCTGCTACCAGTGCACAAGAAGGTCAAAATTAAGTCAACTTCTTTCAGTTCAAACCTCATTCACCCTTCCAGAAAAAAAAAAAAGGTCTTGTAAACAACCATCTCATCCCCTATGACTGTCCATATGTCACTTTGAATAGTGCAGGAAGAACAAAACACAACATTCTTTAAAGTTCAGAGATATTCAAGTAAAGATTAGATACTGAAAACTATTTTAGCTGACTCTGCTAAAGAAAGAGGGGAAAGACAACACAGCACTGAAATCCTGCTTGACAGTATTTACACTGCAGTAAGTGTTGTGTTAGCATGTCATTCTAATGTCAACTGATTACAGCCACTGTCCATAGTTTTCTCAGTATCAGCAGGGAACATGCACATTTACAGTGAGTTCTGAAGAAAATATTACTCCTGGATATCAGGCTTTGAAAGATAAGCCAGATTTCTACAACTATGTAGAAGCATGAAGAAGACATTTTCAGTAGTTTGGCTCCCAAATAATTTGTCCAGTCAACTTTGAACAAAGAGCTGACTCCCTAGTCTTGGAACACAAAGTAGCTTCTCAAGTGTCCTTTCTCACCAGAAAGGTGAGAATTTTTTCTGCTTAATAAAAAGAATAAAAAGAAATAAAAGCCACACTCATTACAGTTAGAAATATCAAAGACTGTATTGTAGCTACTTTGAAGGAAATAAACAGCATAAAATGAAAAACACACTTAGTATTTATATTTCAAGCACTACTAAATTATTGTCCAGAATGAAGTCACATTTGATTTCAAAATTTTCCTTAAGCCACAAAAAAAAAAANNNCCAAACCAAAAAAAAAAAAAAAAAAAAAAAAACCACCAATAAACTTGAAGAGAACGTACTTAAATGTAAGACTCCCACGTCCTTGGTCCACACTACATAGGTATATGATTTCTTCTACTGTTGCTTATTGGGTACTGCAGCTAAGAGGTGGAAACAAGCATACCATAGAACCTTCAAATAACAGAGGGTTTATAAAAAATGTCATTGCCAAAGACTGAAACCAAACACACACAGTAATAGTCACAAAAAAGTAAAATCTTCAATGACAGAACTAAACAGTATTTTCACGTTTGACAATTTCTGAAGTACAGGACAATGTACAGACATCCACATCTGACCAAGAGCCATCCATTCATTCTATTACTGAAGACAAAGTTGTGACAGATGTCACAATATCCCCCTCTTGTGTCATCAGGGAATTCCCTGGAATTGCTAAACAGCATGCTCAAATTACTCAACTGGCTAACACAATAAAAACCTCACTTATTACAACCTGACACTGGAGGACAGTTTTTCTGTACTTCAGAAGTTTTATTTTATCTTAAATCAAAGAAGAATACAGACTCTGCATAAAGCCAGCTGATACACTGACAATATTCAGCAAGCTTGCTTTCTGCTTCCAGCCCTCTCAGTGAGGAGAAACAGGACCATTCTCTCCAGCATTTTTAAAGCTAATTTGTAGGAGAATGCAAATTACAACAAGTATTACTAACAATGAAAAAGGTATTTTCAAGATAGATTGTTATGTTTCTGCTTTCCTACCTGCCAAAACCCGGTGAAGGACTTTAATCAAACTGGTGTTAGCTTGAGGGCATTCTATTTGATCTTTCTGTTGTTCTTGACTCTTGTTTACATCCTTCAACTCCTATGGCCATAATTACTGAGTTGAGAGATGCAGCCCTTAGTCATCAAATTTAAGTATGCTGTCAGAATTCTGACTGCTTTACTCAGCTACCACCTGCAGATTCGTTAGAACTAGTACAGAGCCCACAAATAGCTCCAGATCAAAGGCTGTAAACCACTAATCTACATTTTCCTTTAGCGACAAGAATTGGACATAATTTATTCTCAAATAATCATCAAAAACAAAACATTGTCAATGTTCCTTTTTATGTCCCGTAAGTATCAAATTTAACTTGAAAAAAATTCCCACTACTGTTATCTGCTCTGCCTTAAAAATCATTTGCTGGATGCACTACTATGTCAATTCATCTTGAAGCCTAATGGTTTATGATCAAACCCTCAATTCAGAAGACTATTCCCCAGCTGCCTTCACTCTTATCACTTTAAATAGGAGTGATCACACAAGGTCCTCTGTCCAACCTCTTGCTCAAAGCATCAGTGAGGAGACTAGAACATGTAGCTCAATGCTTTATCCCGTCTGGTCTGGAAAACTACGAAGGATGGTGTTCTGCACCAAAAGTTCTGGCCCATTATGACATTAGCAGTAAAGGCTCTCGAGGCTCTTCTCTAAGGTATTATTTTAAATTCCATTAGGAGCTAAATTCCATTAGGAGCTCGTCATTTGTCCACACTGCCTTGCACAAGACCTGTTCTTCATGCCTGCCCAGGTCACTCTAGATGGGAGCCCTGTTCTTGAATCTTTCTGCTGGTCATCCCCCAGCACCATATTTCTTACCTGCCAACTTGAGAAGCAAGGGCCCCCTCGCTCCCTTTCTGATCCTGATGCACACTGGGGTGTTTTTCCCCTAGCTGCTTAAAAGTAGCTGTTCAGTCATTCTGTGACATGCTCTACCTCCCAATCTTCTTGTCAACTTCTGAATTTTTGTCTGATGTCATGGAATGGTTGAGATTGAATGCGAACTCTGGAAGTCATCCTGCCCAACTGCTATAAGCCTGAAACTTAAACTTTAATTTCCTTTTCACTTTTATTAAAGAACAGCATTCAGTTCTTCATTCAATTTCTTGATTTCCTCTGTACAAATACACTAGTAACTTACCTGTAAGAACTTAGTTGCCTCAGAGCATTTTGAACCATGATCATTACTACCAACATACCATACCTGAGTGACTTTGTAAATCTGTATTTAGATTACTAAAACTGGTGTTCTGATCAGGATCTACAGTCAAAACAGTGTCACAAGTCACCTCTATAGACTGTCCTTTCTTTTCACCCTGTGGTGGGTTGACCTTGGCTGGATATCTGGCGTGTACCAAGCACTGTACTGCTCCTCCTTGTCAGCAGGAAGGGGGAGAGAAAATAAAATGGAGAACTACTCAAGAATTGAGATAAGGCAGTTTACTAAGGCAAAAGTGAAAGCCTGCATGCACTCAAACAAAAGAAAAAACCCCAGAGATTTTACTATCTACTTCCCATCAGCAACCCACGTCCACACACTTTCCAGGGAAGCAGGGCATCAGCACATGCAGTGGTTGCTCTGGAAGGCAAATATTCTAAGTAGCAAATACCCTCCTTCCTCCTACTTTTCTGTGTGAACACTGCTCAGCAGCTGCCAAAACAGAGCTGTGTCGCCAACACCTTTCTAATCACCAATCACAGCACTGTGAAGGGATGCACAAAGCTAAGGGGAAAATGAACTCCATCTCATCCAGATGCAACAAGACACCCTGACTGCACTCCTCTCAGACCATGATGAGAAACTCAAATTGTGAGGAAAAGTTCAGACACTGCATTAAGTGCATTACTACTGCAATGTGCCAAAAAAAAGGAAAAAGCAGCATTTTAAGTATTGTTCAGTGAAAGAAGGTTTGAACAACACTAGCTTGTAAAGAACCTTCACTTTAATCTTTAACTAAGTTGCAATACAGACAGCAAATTTTATACAAACACAGAGGTAAAGATCAGAAGAACATCCAAGGACCTGAGTTCAGCACAACTATAGGCAGTAGAATCATGTAACCAAAATTACAGGTATGTGGTACATTGCTATCTTGGTATTTTCCTCCAGCTGAGAATCACAATGAAATATCTTCCTGTAGCTGAAAAATCTATTTAAAGAATCACAAGGCTTAAAACAAAACTGAATGTTCAAGAAGGAATTGTATTTTTCTTTAAATACTTCAACTCTTCAAGGCTTTCATTTTCCTTTTTTCTGTAAGTGGTTAGGAACAACAGGGTCAGAATAGTTCTTTTACAGAGAGAGAGACAACTGCAGAATTCCCTCTGTTGCCCGACCCCAAATTAACAAGTCATAAAATGGGAGGCAAAGCAAAAAACACCCAGTGATCTAACTGGTCCTTTAAAAAATGCTAAACCAGGTTCCCTTCACAGGCTTATTCTAGATTTTGATCCATGACTCTGTCCTCCCGCTTCTTTTCACAGAAATGGAAGGCTTTATCAGCTCACAGCTTCCTCAACAATTACAGTTTGCTCACATTTGCTGCAGCCAGCAACCAAAAGCACTCTCCATTTCTCACCTGAAATTCAGAACGGATGCAAAAGTCTTCATGGAGACTTCTCAGGAAAAGGAGTCATGCTGCCCAGGGTATTTACTCTGAATTACAGACTTCAGGCCTAAATACATCCACTGCACATGAGTTGCAACTTAAGTATATTACCCTTTCAGCTCACTTCCAAGTACACAATTAACATCTATTTACTATTTTCCCATATTATATAGCAGTAAAACTACAGTCTACAAAAATAACACTATTTTTATGAATGGATATTTAAGTAAATAGTTTTCATGACAGTGACAGCACACTTTTCCACAACAGATTCCCTAGTACTGCCCAGTCAGTTCTGATTCTTACAAACTTGGGCATTAAACCTTCAGTCCTATAAGTAGTGCTTGAAATTATTATTTCCCTGGATAAAGTCAGAAAAGTGTACAAGAAATAGTGTTCAGCACTGTGTGGGAAACACCTAAGGACTTGAGAAGCTTGTAAACTTTTTCAGCTGTGCAAGATATTACAAAATATAATTACTTCGCCATTTTCCTTTGGAACACAATGATATGTATCTTTGTAGCATACTGCACTGATAAAGAAAAAAATTCAAAGAAAAAACAACTTTAAAGAAATCTCCTTAAACTGTTAATGACTGTTTACCCTCTATAGGTTCTACAAGCTGGGGAAACTTCTTGGACCTAAGTCATCAGGCTTGTTCTAAAGCAAACTTTTCCACAAGAGACAGCGGAAGCATTTTTGTCTCTCAAAGGTAAAAACATTCTACTAGAAACAAACAGGGCTTCATCGTTCTCTGATGACAGCTCTGTAAAAACATGTATTTCCACTAAGTTTTGGGTGTAGCCACTGACATTTAGTTCCATATGGAGATGCAAATGTTCCACACATGTCAAAATAATACCAGCTCATGAAAGTGCAATGTAGTTTTTTGTAATATCTGATACAGGGGCTACATTCAAAGTGAACTCCTCAAATTTCTATTAAGTAATTGCTTAAGAGGTGTTCAACAGATCCTTGAGTCATCACAACACAAGACTCAAACTTTTTAACTGACACGCTACAAAAACGGGACAAAGTTTAAGTGAACCCTTATATAAAGTACTTTCCCAAACTAGGTCTTCACAAGACTATCTTCTCATGCAACATTTCATTTACAGCACAACAGAACATAAACCACTTGGAGGTAAAAGTAGTTTTAATCCCATGACTCAACTTCACTTGCAGAATACTCCATCTTCATTTCTCCTGGGTTCATGTTGCCTCTACCTCCGTTATTCTAGGAAACAGAACAGATCCTAGTTTAGAACTANAAAAGTCACTGCAAAACAATTTCAGCTTTCTGCATGCATGTCTCAATGTATCTGAACACTGTTTTTAAATATCATTTTCATCATGCACCTTCTATACACAAGGTTTTTAGACCCCAGTGTGAAATTAACACAGTTTAATCAACTTCAGATTTCATCAGGTGCGGTAGTAACACTTATTAAAGTTCACATCCCAACATCCTTTCTTACCCAAAACAAATCAGTTCATACAACCGTGGGAAAAAACTTCCTTCTCAATTTCTTACATAAAAATAACTGTCTGCATTACTTTCCCAGCAAATGCCTTTTTCTTTTTTAAATGAAGCCCAGTCATCGATAAGATTATCTCAAAATAATCAGGTAAGATCCTCCAACAGATTTCGCTTTCAAATTCATCATTTGATTATCAAATGGCCCTTCCATGCATTCCCTTTGAAAGTGAATATTATAAAAAGATAGATATTACCTTTCTTCTCCAAGAGAAAGAACATCAGGATCCTTACTGAATATTAGATAAGACTTTCTTTCAATAAAAGTAAAGCAGCAAAACCCAGCTTTAATAGTTCATTTGAAAGAAAAAAATAGGGCTGGTTACAAATGCAAGAGTTTCCGTCAGACTGACATCAGAAGGTCTCAAAAGAATTAGAAACTCATGAACTCCAACTCAAGAGCTGGTGTACTGTACATATGTGATAAAAAGGACAGTATTCCCAATGCAGGCAGAGAGATTTCAGCTGAAAATATTGTATTCACACATGCCCACGGGCAACAGTCAGATTTGGTAACACAGGTTATAAAGGACATAAAGGACTTGGACCCAGAAAATGACAGATTTCATGAAACACTGGGAGACATTACACAAAGGCTGGAGATATGTATTTGGAAAAATCTAGTGAGATCCACCTTTGAAAGCAATCTATAAAAATGAAAAAAAGTGTCCTTGAAAAGCAATAAACAGGAAAGATCCACTAAACCTGCAAGTGTGAGAAGGAAGCAAAGTTTGTGTAAATTCCATAAAGACCGAAAAAAAAGTTACTTAGGGTCTGATCAGGAAACTAGCCAGGCAGATAAAAAACACCCAAACCTCTCAGCACTTTCAATAATTATGGTATGGAAAGAGATAATTAATGAAAGGAAGGGCCTGAGCTTGAACTCAAGCTACAGACACCATCTAAGAAGTGAGAACAATTCTACCACAGTCTCTAAGGAAGTATCAACATTTGGAACACAACTGAGATGTGATAAAGTTCTTAATGAAAACAAGAGATGAAGGAAAGGTTTTCAATTAAAATCCAATTAGAGAAAGGCAATTAAATAAACATCAGTTGAAAAAGTGAATTTCATTCAAACTAGGAGTAAGCACAGAATTTAAATCCTAAAATATTAACTGCAGAGTGATTTGAGAGCTATGTCATAGATGCTCTCCTTTATTCAAGTTGTATTTTAACACCCAGTATCAGCAACACCAAGAGACTAGAAGGCTTATCCTCATCCCAGATATTAAGAACAATTTTGACATGGACCAGACTACGGTATTTAACTAACTGTAATTACATGAACATTTTGATCAACAAGTTATCTGACTTGGTGATTACAGCAAGCAGTAACTGTATGATCAGAAACTATCTGCTCCCATTTTACATGCGCAGCAGAGAAATTTCTCAAACTACGGCGTTGGCATATGTTTGCACAAACCTTTCTTCCACAGACTAAGTCTTGACACTACAGATCAAGAGTAAGGCAGTTAGTAACGGGCCACACCGTAAGAGTCCAAGTTAAGCAAGTAGTCCAAAATTAAGTTTCAGTAATTCTTCGGAATTCTTTGAAGAAGCACAACTAAGAAAAGGGATGCAATTACAGTCAAAACAGTTTCAGTGGCATTACTCAGGATATATACTGCTAAACACACTTTTTCACTAAGACAAAGTTCTAAAGGCCAAGACTTCCAGTTCATTTCCAGACTTACCTTTTGGATATTAACTGAGGGTCTTCCTCTTTCAGACTCCAAAGCAACTTCTGTCAACCAAAGAGGAACTTCTTGTTGGGCCTATATAATTAGGAAAGACAATTTATAGACCTTGACTGTTTTACCAATTCAGGAGTTCCCTGGCTGTTCCAAAGACCTAACAGTTCCTCAGTACATAAAGCAAAATGCCAAAGAGCAGAGAAAGTTAAGCAGTAAGATTTGAAACTTACATCTGAAAGCACTTTAATTAGAGACTGTGCGAGATGGCCATCCGAATTGTTATCAAAGAAGCAAACTGCTTTCCCTGTATTTCCACAACGGCCAGTTCGTCCAATTCTGTGTACATACTCCTCAATGGTGGAAGGAAGATCAAAATTAATAACATGCTGAACGCTTTCGATGTCCAGACCTCTTGCTGCCACTGAGGTTGCCACAAGAACTGGACATTTTCCAGAACGAAAATCCTGAAGAGCTATTTCTCTCTCTCTCTGCTCTCTATCTCTACAAAGAAAGCAATGGTTAGATGGATGTCTCAAAAGATCTAGAGATCATTTAAAGACACACTTTAAACGTCATGATTCATGGATAGAAGTAGCCCTTGTGGGGGACACATCAGACACAAATCAAAAAAACCCCTGAACAACCCACATATACTACCAATTCAGGTTTTCTAAATTTTTAACTGATTAGCAAGCACTTTAACATTAGTCTCTTAGATACACTGAGGTTTTTTTAAAGTATCAGACATAATTATGTATCAAACTGCCTCCCTAAGAAGATTCACTTGTTTAATTGTTTGTTTCTTCATGCCATAGTTAGAAGTCCTTCTCCGACAGCTTTATACCAGGAACTCATAGTAACAAAGACTTGACTCCTATGACTCCTGCAAAGGCCATTTTTCAGATACACTAAAAAATGTGGCTAGACAACAGTACAGAACTTGTCTTCTGTTTATCATCATGCCAAGAAAACTAGATTTGCTCTGGGGTTTGCATGTTTCAAGAGCATTTACAGATCATCCAGTACTTAACTACTGTGGTCAGAGTTTCACTCACATTCTTTGTTGTGCAAATGAGAAAACAAATTAGAAAGCTGAACAGTGTTCTTTGGGATCTTAACATGGGATATTTAGTAAAGTCTGGTATGACCACTATTCCAGAGAAGAGTAGCTATCCTAACTTCAACTCAAAAGGGTAAAGTGAATCAGAAACAGTAACATTCATGACACTTCCACTGAACCAGTTATTCCGGTGTCTTTAACTCAGTGCAGTGTTTCTATAGAAATGTGTTAAGAACCTCCTCTTGCACAAGGGACTTGTGGGATAGCAATTCAGACTACCCAAGAACAGAAGGCCAGACCTTCTCAAAATTACTTTCACACACCTATACATCTGACTGGCCACAAGGTACACACAAACATCTTTTATCTGTGTAATAAGACCATTTTAACCCCTCAACAACCTTGATGTTCTGACATCTGTCAGAACACTGCCCAAAACAATTTTATTGGCAAGAATTCAAGTGCCTTCCTCCTAATAAAAAACCCAGCACAGAACTACATTTTCCATGTGCTACAGTCCACTAGGATAAAAAAAAAAAAAAAAAAAAAAAAAAAAAATCACAAAACTTCATTCCAGTTCATGATGTGAAAGACATATCATCCTAGATATGTTTTTACCTGGAATCAGAACCTACTTCACTTTTGTTTCACAGCATCTGCTCAGGTATGCAAAATTAACGAGCAGACTATTAACACAAGCTAGAAGCATCTTTTCTTTCAATCTATCTCCATACAAATGGTATGTCCATGAACACATCATAGAAACAGAAATGACAGCATCAGATATCTGTGTAGCATTGACTTATCACTTGGAGGAAGCCAGTAAGACAGACTGAAAAGTAAGACAACTGCCATTCACATTTATGAACATCATCTCACCAGTAACAGCAGAAGTTCTGGTTCTGGTCACAGAAATTATGGCAAAACTACACATCAACAGCTGATTCTACAGAATTTGTTATATACTAATTTTCTAAGCAGTAGGCATAAGAGTCTTCAGTTCAGGCACAGCATTTTAAATGTGGTCAACGAAAAAGAAGTATACTCAGCAAATGCTGTGAGCACCAGCATTCAGAAACTTTGCATTCTCCACTGGGCAGAGCTGCTGAGAATTACAGGACCATCTGAAACATGGCAAGGTAAACCACACAGATGTAGCAAAACTTGTGTTCTCAATAAAAGCTTCTCACAAAAGTATTAGGTGACTTGCACTTTAAAAATACTTACCCGTGGATGCTAGTGGCTGGTATATTTTCTTGACAAAGAAAGCATGCAATGAAGTCTGCCTTTTTCTTTGTGTCCACAAACACCATGGTTCGCTCATTACCTATGTTGAACACAAGTTCAGAGCCACTACAGTTTGAAACATGACGCATTTCACTATTTAGAGTGGCACTTACTTACACAAACACCTAATATATGCACACATATTGTAATTTCTTGACTGTATTGAACTAATTAAACTCAACTGATCAGTTTCTAGATCAATACAGAAATCTGTGAAGACACATGCATTCTGTTTTTCTCCTCAATAAAAGGAAGAAATGAATGTTGCTCTCTGAGAAGCAGGCACTCCCTTTCTACAGTATGAGGTTAAGAACAGCACGCCACCCTGAGCACTGAACAGCAATGCAGACAGACTACATTTTAATTCCAAACTCAGTTCCAGTTTTCGGCATTAAAACTTAAGATAAATTCAGAACGAAAATGAAAAAATCCCAGTCACTAACAAAACACAGGCCTAAACATTCATGTAACAATTTTAATACACCTATAATCTTGAGATAATACCCCCAAATACTAAAGAATTGCAAAGGAACCATATAAAGAAGAAAGCCATCTAGGAAGCTTGTCTCCTAGTACTCAATAGAGACAAGACATTGACAAATACTGGGTATTTGATTAGATTCGGTGACCTTCAGAGGTCCCTTCCAATCAAAACTATTCTGTGAATCTAAGAAATATCTGTAACACAATATGCCTGAAAACTTGGAAATCCCGAAGTTCCACTTCAAGCTTCATCAGCAGTCTTTTAAAGCATGTCACACAATAAAATCACCTTTTAAACCTTTTAAAACCAAGCAATTTTATTTCCCTGGTAAACAATTAACAACAAGGAAAGTTACCTATGCTGTGCAGAATTTCCATCAGTTTATCTCTTTTGAGATACTGAGAAACCTGAAGAATATTTTGCTGAACATCACTGCATGCTCCACCCACATGTCCAACAACAACAAATAAAAAATCAGTTTTCAAAAATTCGCCAGCCAGCCTTAAAAAGAGACAAAATTGAGCAATATGAAGTCTATTATGTAGCTATTATGTAGATTATTTTTGCTTTAAGATCAAGTACTTTCATTTACATTAAGCAACCCTTACAACAAATATTTTTATTCTGTCTTGTGAGGAATAACACAAAAAGCCGTATGTGCATTTTTTAAAAGAGCTGAAGAAGTCCGCAGTGTTTGGGCCCAGAAGCCCAAACACAGCCTGGGCTGCACAAAAAGAAGTATGACCAGCAGGTCAGTGCAGGTGATCCTGACTCTGCCTTTATGAAACCTCAGCTGGAGTGCTGTGTACAGCTCTGGGGTCTTCAGGACAAGACAGACATGAACCTGTCAGAGCAGGTCCAGAGGAGGCCACAAAGATGATCAGAGAACTGGAGCACCTCTCCTGTGAAGCACAG